>JBBMKD010000090.1:2642721-2652915 GCA_037834095.1 Argya squamiceps | reverse complement strand
CAAAGCCCCAGGATCCACGGGAGCTGCTGAATGAGGTGTCCCCTCAGTGTTTGGCTGCTGGTGGAGGCAAACCTTGGAGTCTGGTGATGGAGGAGGGATTGCAGCAGCAGGAACCAGGAGAGCAAACAGGATCAGGCTGGGAGAAGGGGCTCAGATCAGATCCCAGCCCCTTTGTGTGTGAATTTTTTTATGTTAGAAAAGAAAAACGTGACTGTTTTCCCTCATGCTGTCCTTTGAGAGGGTTCCAAACTCCCTCTGGAACGCTGTGCAGAGGGCTCAGCTTCTTCCTACCCAGATTTCTCCGTGATCCCATGCCTGGGTGTCTCCCTGAGGCCCTGCTTTGTCCCCCAGGACGTCGTTCTGCGCCGAGCACGCCCGCCGGAACGCGCTGGCCCTGCAGGCCCAGGGCAGGAAATCCAACCCTGGCCCCGTGGGTGAGACCCTCCTGTGCCAGCTGAGCTCCTATGCCAGGGCAGAGCTGGGCTCCCAGAGCACAGAGAGCAGCAGGAGCGAGGCCAGCCGCATCCTGGGTAAGGATTGAACCTCCCCTTTGTGGTTTTTTTAAATCCTGAACTGCATAACTTTAAATTGCATATCAAGTGTTAGCTGCTGTCTTCACGTTTTTTGGTCAGACAAAACAGTTCCTCTGGGCCTGAAATTCAAGGATACCTGACAGCCTCAGGGCCTGAAAGTATCAACAAAAATGAATTGTAGGGGAGCAAACATGACTTCATTACCTGAAGCTTTAGTGGAGGATTCACCCCTGATATATAAATGGACCAAACTTATTTCTGTCTGAAAAACTCATGACCATCATCTGCCTTGGGTGTAGCCTCTGGGAGGCTTCTGACTGCCCAAGATGCCTCTATTGAAGGCCTTTAATAAATACCCACTTTATTCTCTTAACATTATCTAGCCTGTGTTCTAGGGAGCCACTCCAAGGCATCAAACTCAAAGGGAGTGCTGGGCTGCTCTGTTCCTGTGGGGGATCACCAGCAATATCCCTCCTTCAGCCCAGTGAGGAACAGATCCTGTGGTCTGGGAGTAAAAGCTGGGGTTTTGTGTGTCTTGCCTGCAGAGAAATCACACTGCCAGACCGAGATCCTGTGGGTTTAGCATGGAAATGTTAGTAGGGCTGTTAAATAGTACCACTGGAATTTTGTGATTCCTGGGAGGGCTGAAGCATCATAACAAGTGTGTTCTGGCTGTTCCAAGCCAGGAGGTTTCCTGAGGTGGAGAATTCCCTTTCATGAGGCATCAAGGCTGAGCTCCAGGGTGTCCCTGGCCGTGCTGGGCTGTGGGACAGTGTGCTGTGACTGCTGGGGCTGTGTCCTTGCAGATGAGGACAGCTGGAGTGACTGTGAGCAGGAGCCTGTCACCGTGGAGCAGACGTGGCGTGGGGACCCCGACAGCGAAGCCGACAGCATCGACAGCGACCAGGAGGATCCCCTCAAGTGGGTTGGGGAGTTAAATCCATCTTATTTTGTGGGGGGAAGCTCAGCCTGGAAAAAAAAGGCTCATGGGGGAACCTTCTGGCTCTCCACAACTCCCTTGGCTGCAGCCAAATGGGGGTCAGGAAACGAGGGACAGGACAAGGGGGAACAGCCTCAGTTCTGTGCCAGGGGAGGTTCAGGTTGGACATCAGGAGGAATTTGTCCATGGGAAGAGTTGTCAGGCATTGGGACTGCCCAGGAAGGTGGTAGAATGCCCATCCCTGGAGGAATCCAAGGATGTGGCACTCAGGGCTCTGATGGAGGTCGGTCACAGGTTGGGCTCAATCCTGGAGAGCTTTTCCAACCTCTGGGATTTTGGGATTGCATGGTGGCTGCTGCCTGCTGCACAGATGTTCCCTGTTCTGGGCTCCAGGGGACAGTGGTTGTGTTCCAGAGGTGACACTGGCAGTGATCTCTCATGGATTTATGCCCACGTGGTTTATTGGCTGGAGCTTTGTTTTCTGGGAAGCACTTGCTGCTCATCCTCTTCCAGAGTGGAGTGGATCGCTCAGCAGCTTCTCTGGGTGATGCCACCTCTTAAAAAAAAGCCTGAATTTGAGTATTTCAGCTCATCACTTGTTGATGGTGTAACCCAGAGTGTTCCCAGTAACATCAGTGTTGTTTGGGGTGGGGGAACAGCCCAGAGGGACCCCCACAATAATAATAGTGTAATATAATAATAATGTAATATAATAATAGTATAATAATAATAATAATAATAATAGTCTTGAGAGAGCCCCACAGATTCAGAGAATCAAGCCTTGAGGGTCTCCCAAATCCTAAGGCACCCCTGAACCCTTTGGAAGAGTAATCCTGAGATTTCCCCCCAACTTTTAGGGGTTCAGCCTTGAGAGACCCCACACTCCCTTTGGGAGAACAGCCCTGAGGGACCCCCTGCACATCATTTGGGGTTTAACCCTGAAGGATCTCCACACCTTTTGTGGCAACAACACCAGAGGATCCTCACACCATGAAGGGGATCTGTCCTGAGGGATCCCCACACCTTTGGGGGATCAGTCCTGAGGGATCCCCACACTCTGAGGAGGATCAGTCCTGAGGGATCCCCACACTTTTGGGGGTTCAGCCTTGAGAGACCCCCACACCCTTTTGGAGAACAGCCCCATGGGACCCCCTCCACATCATTTGGGGTTTAACCCTGAGGGATCCCCACACCTTTGGGGGTTCATCCTTGAGAGACCCCCACCCCCTTTGGGAGTTCATCCCTGAGACACCCCCAGACCCTTCAGCACAAAAAACCCCCATGGGATCCCCAGACCCTTCATGGATCAACCCCAAGGTGCCCCCACACCCTTTGGGGAGGATCAGTCTCCAAAGAACCCTCCCAAAAAGCCCCTTTTCCCTGGCTTTTCCAGGCATGCTGGGGTGTACACGGCCGAGGAGGTGGCTCTGATCATGAGGGAGAAGCTGATCCGCCTCCAATCCCTCTACATCGACCAGTTCAAGAGGCTCCAGCACCTGCTGAAGGAGAAGAAACGCCGGTTCCTGCACAGCAGGAAGGGAGAGCACGAGGCCATCGGTGAGCCCACACCTCCTGCCTGAGGGTGTGCACAGAAATCTGCTAAAAAAAGGGGTTTTGGGCTTTTTTAGAGGGAGATTTCAGAGCAGGTGTTTCATTGAGGGGCTGGAGCACGAGGAGAAAGGTCTGGAGAGCTGAAGAACCTGAGCCTGGAGAAAAGGGAGCTCAGGTGGGGTCATCTCACTGTCTGTTAACTCCCTGTCAGGAGGGTGCAGCCAGGTGGGTGTGCACAGGAATCTGCTAAAAAAAGGGGTTTTCTAGAGGGAGATTTCAGAGCAGGTGTTTCATTGAGGGGCTGGAGCACGAGGAGAAAGGTCTGGAGAGCTGAGGGACCTGAGCCTGGAGAAAAGGGAGCTCAGGTGGGGTCATCTCACTGTCTGTTAACTCCCTGTCAGGAGGGTGCAGCCAGGTGGGTGTGCACAGAAATCTGCCCAAAAAAGGGGCTTTGGGCTTTTTTAGAGGCAGGTTTCACAGCAGGTGTTTCATTGAGGGGCTGGAGCATGAGGAGAAAGGTCTGGAGAGCTGAAGAACCTGAGCCTGGAGAAAAGGGAGCTCAGGTGGAGGGTGCAGCCAGGTGGGGGTCAGGATCTGCTCCTGCAGAGCAATAAGACAAGAGGAAACGGCCTCAAACTGTGCCCCAGGGGAGGTTTGGGTTGGACATCAAGAGGATTTCTGTATGGGAAAGGTGGTCAGGCATTGGAACTGCTCAGGGAGGTGGTGGAGTCCCTGTCCTCTGAGGTTTTTTCAAGGAGTGATTGGACATGGCACTCACGTGCTCTGGTCTGGTTGACAGGGTAGGGATCAGTCTCAGGTTGGACTCTGATCCTGGAGAGCTTTTCCAGGCTGACTGATTCCATGATTTTGTGCTGATCCTGTGCCCAGAGATCCATATCACTGGAGTTGCAAAGCCTTGTGCATTTCTTTGCTCTTCAGAGCTTGCAGCATTGGCAGGAAATGAGCTATAATGTTAATTCTGAGACAAAAGTGCTTATTTTGAGCTGGGATTTCCTGTTTTTTCCTTTTACGAACAAAAAATACTCGTCCATAAGGCCCTTGGTGTGTGGACAGGAGTTGGTTCCAGGGCTGCTGTACTGGCATATTCCTCCTTAACAGGGATGCAGCTTTCCCTCTGCCTCTGCTGGCATTCTCCCTGTGCAGAATATGCTCTTGGAAGCAGGAATTCCCAGTTCAACAGAGGCAAAACCCAGTTGTGTAACTGATCCCAAGCATTGCAGAGCAAAGGACTCTCTTTCCAGCATCATCCTTTTAAATAGCTCATCCTGGAAAACGCCACAATTCAGCTCAGGCTGGAGTAAAAATAACCAGGAGTTTGGTACATACCAATTTTGCAGAACTCTTTTTAGCAAACGAGTCAGAGAAAAGCAGATCCTGAGCGTTGCCCTGTAATTACCCCAGGAATGCTGGCAGGAAGCTTCCAGAACTCGCACAGGAGTGACCTGGAATGTGACCAGTTTCTATCCTGCTGCTGAAATCACAATGGACTGGAGCGACTGAATTATTTCTGTAGGAGGTTTTAAAAATACTCTGTGGGCCCAGGTGTTCCTGGTGCCTGCAGAGAGGTCAGGAGGAATTTTAGGATGGAAACCTGCCACCGCCAGGCGTCACCCAAAGCCGCGCTTCCCTTGGTCCTGTGCACGGAGCTCTCAAATCCCTGATCTGGCAAAAAAAAAACCCAAAACCCAGCCAGGTGGGTGGAAATTCCTGATTCTTTTCCTTTATTCCTACAGGGAGCAGCCTCCTGACAGGGCCTGAGGGGCTGATGGCCAAGGAGAGGGAGAATCTGAAGAGGCTCAAGTGCCTCCGGCGCTACCGGCAGCGCTACGGGGTGGAGGCTCTGCTGCACCGGCAGCTCCGGGAGCGCCGAGTCCTGGCCACGGATGGTGCAGCCCAGCAGGTCTGTGGGGACATCCTGGATGTGTCTCTCCTCTCCTGTGCTTCTGGGAGTGAGCCCAGGCTCTGGCAGATTGCCCCATGTAACACCCTTCCTGTGAGGAAAGCCCTGGTTACCGCTCTCCTGGGGTTTGGAGAAGTTGTTGGGTTTTGTTGAGGCTTGTTGGGAGGTCTTTGGGTTTGTGGGAGCTTGTGGTGGTTCTGTGGTGGCTCCTGTGTGTGTGCAGGAGCTCTCAGGTCTGTGAGAATCCACACCTTGAATGGTGGAGTCAGTTTTGGGCTCCTCGCAGCAAGGAAGATCAAATCCAGAGAAGGGAATGGAGCTGGGAAAGGGACTGGAGCACAAGAAGGGTCTGGAAAACTCCTGAGGAGATAAAGGGGCTCAGCTTGGAGAAAAGGGGGCTCAGGGAGGCTTGAGGAGTTTGGGGAGCTCCTGGGTCTGTAGAAGCTCATGGGTTGTGGAAGCTCGTGGATTTGTCAAGGCTTTCAGGTTTTTGGGAGCTCTCCTGGGTCTGAGTGAGTCCATTCCAGTGCCTAAAGGAGATTTAATAAAAAGAGGGAGAGGGAATTCTGAATAGACAGGCAGTGACAGGACAGGAGGGGATGGTTTTAAACAAAGACATGATAAGTTTAGGTGAGATATTGGCAACAAATTCCTGCCTGCATGGGTGGGGAGGCCCTAGCACAGAGTGCCCAGAGAAGCTGTGGCTGCCCCATCCCTTAAAGTGCCCAAAACCAGGTTGGATGTGGCTTAGAGCAGCCTGGGATAGTGGAAATCATCCCTGCTGGTGGGAACAGGAGCTTTAGGGTCTCTCCCAACCCCAAACATTCTGTGGTTGCAGGCACACACCACCCGCTCCAGCCAGCGCTGCTCGGCCTTCGTTGACGACGTGCGATGCTCCAACCCGTCCCTCCCCATGACCAGGCACTGCCTCACACGTATCCTTCCATCCTGGCACTCACATTTGCCCTCTGCCTCCTTGTGCCCTCCCTGGCCCTGAATCAAGGCCACTGGTTTTGCTGTAGCCTTTGGTTTCAAACAGGAGCCCAGAGGAAATGTCTCCCAGTCTGTTGGTTGCTCCCATCCCGTGGAACAGCCAATTCGTGTGGGAGCAACAAAGGGCTGGGCTGGTCCCAGGGCTGCTCCTGCTGTGGCCTCGTGGCTCCAGAGCACCCAAACAGGGTGGGCATTTCACTGGGGAGAAAACCCAGGCAGGCCCGAGCTGTGAGGGATGTGGATGGGGATTCCAGCACCTCCCTGAGCAGCTCTTCCAATGTCTGCCCACCTTTTCCATGGAAGACATTCCTCCTGGTGAATTCAGAAATTCCTCCTGGTGAATTCAGAAATTCGTGCTGATGAATTCAGAAATTCCTGCTGATGAATTCAGAAATTTCTCCTGGTGAATTCAGAAATTCCTCCTGGTGAATTCAGAAATTCCTCCTGGTGAATTCAGAAATTTCTCCTGGTGAATTCAGAAATTTCTCCTGGTGAATTCAGAAATTTCTCCTGGTGAATTCAGAAATTCCTCCTGATGAATTTAGAAATTCCTCCTGAGGAATTCAGAAATTCCTGAACCTCCCCTTGGCAAAGCTTAAGGCTCTTCCCCCCTGTCCTGTCCCTTTTTCCCTGGGAGCAGAGCCTACCCCCCACCTGAGGACACCAGAGAAAAGCCTGGGGGATTTTTGTCCCTTTTTCCCTGGGAGCAGAGCCTCACCTGAGGACACCAGAGAAAAGCCTTGGGGATTTTTTTGGGAGGATCTGGAGGGGGTAAGTTCCTGTTTGGAGCTGCTGTGGCTCAGCTCAGCCTCTCTGACCCTTCCAAAGGTTCTCATGTGCGTGTTTGCACAGCCTTGAGCTGTTCCACTTCCCAAAAGAAAGTCCCACTGGGATCCCCCAGCTCAGGGATGAGCCCCAAAATGGGATCCACAACCCCAGCATTGCCCTGGGATTCCATCTGCTCCATCCCCTCATGTGGGAGGGGCTGGATGTGTCCAGGTTTGGGCTGGAGCTGCAGGAGGGAGCTCTGGGGTGAGTCAGGACAAGTTCTGGCTCTGGGTCCAAGGGCTGAGTGAGGAGGAGCTTCTGGATGTCTGGGAGATCTTGGATTTGTGGGAGGTGCTGGGTTTGTGAGAGCTCTTGGTTTTATCAGCTCCTGAATTGGTGGGAACTCCTGGCTTTGTGGGAATTTCTGGATTTTTGGGAGCTCCTGGGTCTGCAGGAGCCTCGTGAGTTTTTAGGAACTCTTGAGGAGCTTTCAGATTTTTTTTCTTGGGATATTCAATATTTTTGAGAGCCCCTGGGTTTGCTTTGTCCCTGGAGTTGTCAGTCTCCCCCAGCCCCGTGCAGGGAGCAGGAGCTGGAAGCTGCCTTTGTTTCTCTCTAACCACCACAGACCTCAAAATAAAGACAGGAGAAATCCCATAAAACAGCCAGAGAAGCTGCTGTTGGCAGCTGGTGCTCTGGGAGGGAGGGGAAGAGCTGGCTGTGGCAGGAGCTCTCAGCTGACTCTCCCTGACACAAACAAGCTTTTCCTCAGGCAGCTGATAACATCTGATAACATCTGTGGCTTTTCGGGAGCCTCTTGGGCTCTGTTTGTTTTCCAGGAGCTGGATTGTTTGTGACAGGGCACTGAAGGGATGGGGAAAGGCTGGGAGATTGCAGATGGAGCCCAGGATTTTTTTTGTCCTCTTGGCAATCTGTGCTTTTGGCTACCAGTAAAGTCAGTGCTGGAGCTGGGAGTTGCTCCAGGAGATGAAAATGTGCCTTCCCCACCCTGTGTTCCCTCACCACATCTTCCCTTGGGTGTCCCAAGCCCTTCTCTCTTGGGCTGGGCTCTGACATTGCTGCCAGCCTGGATTAGGGCTCCTCACAGAGTGGATTCCTTAGAAATCCTTGGAGTAGGGAGGAGAGGAGGGAAGGGTGAATCTCAACCCTAGAGAGCTTAAGAAACTGCCTTAAACTTGGTGTCTTTTCCCAGTTTTATGTGGGTTTGGGATTTTTTCCCCTCTCACACTGGTGTGTGTGAGGAAATTGCAGTTGGGACAATCCTGGTTGAGAGGAGGAAGAGGAGGAAAGGGTTGGAAGAAAAGGATGGGAATCAGAAGAGGAGAAAGGGATGGAAGAAGTGAAAGATGAGGGGGTTGGAAAAGGAAGGGGTGGGAAGAAGAGGAAGATTGAAATAGGATGAAAAGGAGGAATGGAGTCAGAAGGGGATGGAATTGGAAGAGGGGGAAGGGGTTGGAAAAGGAGGATGGGATCAAAATGGGGCTTGGAAGAAGAGGATGGGTGTGGGGAGAGGAGGAGGGAGTGGGAAGAGGAGGAAAGGGTTGGAAGGTGATGGGATCAGAGCAATCTGGGTTCTGATCTGTAGCTCCTCTGCCTCTGGATCATCCTGCAAGTGTGATGCAATTGAAGCAGTTTCTGTTTGGGATTAAAGGCAGGAAATCCCATTTACACCTCTGGCAGGAACAGGTTTTCCATTGGGAAGGAAAATGCAGTGGGAAGATGGAAACAGCAGAACCAAAGCCCTGGCTGTGGGAAAGGCATTGTGTGTGCTGGGATCTCCCTGCCCGTGGGGCTGGAGCTGATCCTTCTCCATGGATGTCTGCAAACAAAAGTTAATCCTGTGCCTTTGTGAAATCTGTGAGTGGTTTCCAGGGATCCAGCCACATCTCCCAGCCCCCACAGGAGGGGTTGTGGCTGTTGTCCCATTTTTCCATCATGGAAATTATGTCACCCACATCCCTGGGCAGTTGGGGTGCAGCTCTAGGCTCTGGATTCCTGATCTGGGAGTAACAGGGGTGGATTTAACACCACTTGTGAGAGGAATTAAGACCATTTCTCAACGTTTATCCCTCTGGATGTACTCGTGCTGCTTTCCTTGACCTCCTCTCCCCCAGATATCTGCCAGGACACAAACCAGACGCTGTTCAAACCTTGCCAAGGCTCTGAGGAAGTTCCCTGCAACAAACCCGTGCCCGTGAGCCTGTCTGAGGAGCCCTGCTGCCCCCTGCACCTCCGGCTGCCCCCCCAGATGTACATCCCAGAGCAGGTCCTGGCTGTGCCCCAGGAGCTGGGGGCTGCTCCCACCGAGCTGTACCTGAGTGCAGCTGAGCTCCAGCCCACTGAGAGTTTGCCCCTGGAGTTCAGCGATGTGAGTTGGCAAATGGAACAGTTTGTCTTTTGCAAGAGTTGCAGCCAGGGCTCTTCTAGATCCCAGTCAGCCTCTCTCCAGCAGAGAAAACTGCTTTTGAGAGCTGCTCAGGAGGAAATTGAAGCTCACACAGCCACAGGCAAAGTTACCAGGCTGGCTCAGCAGCAGAGGCAGAAGGCTCTTAGCTTGAATTAGTTTTTAGCAAGTGTTTATTGCAGTGTGCTGAAGGTGAATCTGGAGTCAGAGAGAGGGGGAATATGGTTTTTCTTAATTATAGAGGGTCTGAGGTTTGTGGGTGCCACAGGGGGCAGGGGACAGTGACCACAGGGAAGAGAGGAACAGCACACCAGAGCCCATATCCAATGGGTCTCAGGTTTGTGGGTGGCACAGGGGGCAGGACAGGGGACAGTGACCACAGGGAAGAGAGGAACAGGACATTAAACCCCATAACCAGTGGGGAAACAAGAAAAAGGGGATGCCATGGGGTGGGAGATGGACTTGCCAACCCCAGAGAGGGAAAACGTGTTTTTTCTCAGTTATAGAGGGTCTCAGGTTTGTGGGTGATACAGGGGACAGGTGACCATAAGGAAGAGAGGAACAGGACACAGGGCAAGGGACAGTGACCACAGGGAAGAGAGGAACAGGACACCAGACCCCAGAGCCAGTGGGGAAACAGGAAAAGGGGATGCCATGGGGTGGGAGATGGACTTGGGAAACCCAGAGAGAGGGAAAACATGTGGTTTTTCACAGTTATATGGGGTCTGAGGTTTGTGGGTGGTACAGGGGACAAGTGACCATAAGGAAGAGAGGAACAGGACATTAAGCCCCATAACCAGTGGGGAAATAGGGAAAGAGGATGCCATGGGGTGGGTGATGGGCTTGGGAAACCCAGAGAGGGGTAACGTGGTTTTTCTCAGTTGTATGGGGTCTCAGGTTTGTGGTACAGGGAGCAGTGACCATAAGGAAGAGAGGAACAGGACACAGGGCAAGGGACAGTGACCACAGGGAAGAGAGGAACAGGGCACCAGACCCCAAAGCCAGTGGGGAAACAGGAAAAGGGGATGCCATGGGGTGGGAGATGGACTTGCCAAACCCAGAG
>JBBMKD010000090.1:2598393-2611888 GCA_037834095.1 Argya squamiceps | reverse complement strand
GCAAGGCTGGATCCCAGCACAGGATCCCAGCACAAGGTCCTGGTGCAAGGCTGGATCCCAGCACAGGATCCCAGCACAAGATGCTGGTGCAAGGCTGGATCCCAGCACAGGATCCCAGCACTGGATCCCAGTACAGGATCCCAGCACTGGATCCCAGCACTGGATCCCAGCATAAGGCTGGATCCAGGCGCAAGGCCAGGTCCTGGCACTGGATCCCAGTGAAATGTTGCCACCCAGCATAGGGTCCTGGCACAGGATTCCAGCCCAGGATCTTGGTGCAAGGCTGGGTCCTGGCACAAGATCCCAGCACTGGATCCTCCCGTAAAGCTGGGCCCTGGCACAGGATCCCAGTTTGATGCTGGTACCCAGCACAGTCCTGGCACAGGATCCTGGAGCAAGGCTGGATTCCAGCACAGATCCCACTGCAGTATTGGATCCCACAATGGAGTCTGAGTGCATCACTGGATCCCAGGGCAGGGTGCCAGTGCACTGCTGGGTCTCAAGCTGGGATCCCAGCACAATACTGGATCCCAGGCTGGCATCCCAGTGCACTACTGGGTCCCAGTACAAGATCCCAGTACACCACTGGGTTCTGTGCAGGATCCCAGGGCAAAAACTGGATCCCAGTGTGGGGTCCCAGTGCAAAACTAGATTCTGGGGTATGGTCCCAGTGCCCTACTGGAGCCCAGAGTGCAAATCCCAGTGCACTACTGGCTCCCAGCCCAGTGCCTGGAGGACTCACCCTGTGCTGCCTGTACTCTGGGGGGGTCACCTGGGCACCCCCTCAGGCCAGGCCAGGTGTCCCTGGCTCTGTCCCTGACTGTCCCTTCCATCCCACAGCCCGAAGGTGGATCCGCCTGTAGCCGAGCAAGGCTGAGGAGCCCGATGTGGGGGGGGACAGGAGAGGACTGGGGATGCCTCAGTTTCCTCTCCTCGCCCCCCTCTGCCCCCCCAGGTGCCCAGAGAGGCTCTGTCCTGCCCTGACACCATGTGGGAACAGGGCCAAAACATCCTCGTGCCACCATCCTCATGGGTGACATCCTTGTGCCCAGGGAGACCCTGCACCCAGACCACCCCCTGCCCACCCAAGCAGAGGCCAAATCCCATCTGTGGTGGGGTGCCAGCATCAGGAGCTGACCCGTGGGGTGCCCCCTCCCCGTCAGGGCCTCCCTGGGGGGTTCAGTGCCTCAGAGCCCCCACCCCCACTAGAGGGACCAGAGGGACCCCTCCACCCCGCGCTCGACACTTTGACCACTGATGTGAACACTAAGTGCCAAAAGGACCAAAGCCAGGCTGGGGGGGCACAGGGAGAGGGGCAGGATGGTGCCCCCCCACCCCAGGACCCCCCTGCCCGTTCCCCCCCGCAGTGACTTTTTGTACATGTGAAATATATGGAGTCTTTTACATGGCCAGTGCCTGATTTGGGGGGACCTGGTGGGGGCACAGAGGCACCCAAGGAGTCTGGGGACCCTCCCCAGGCCAGAGAGGAAGGGAGGAAGCACAGAGATGTGCAGGGACCAGACATTTGGCAGGGCTTTGCAGTGTTGTTATTAAATCCTGTGGGATTAAGGAGAGGGGGGACCTGATTTGGGGAGGAATCTGAAGCCCCCTGCATCCTCAGCCCCACTCCAGTGTGGGGTGGTCCCAATTCACCCCATTTTTGGTGGCTATGGAGAACTGGGAACAGATTTGAGGCTGGAAGGGGCTGCAGGGGGAGCAGGATGAAGTCCCAAAGGGAGTGGAGGGGCAGGATGGGGCCAGGAGGGCAAAAAGGGCTTGTGGGGGTGGAATGTGGGGCTGGGAGGGGCAGGATGCAACCCCAGACCCCGAGCAGTGGCACAAGGGCCTTGCCTCCCTCACTGAGCCCCACCAGCCCAGGGATTAGCCCTGAAACAGGGAATAAAAGTTTCCTCTAATCCTCTTTGGGGGGATTACCAGCACTGCCACGCCCAGGGTGGGATCCAGCCCGGCCTCAGCTCCCCCAACGCCGCCGCTGACCTGGGACCTTTTAATCCACCCACACGAGCCCCCTGCTCTGTCCTGGGGGACACTTGGAGATGCTGTGAGCAAAGATGCTGCTGTCCAGCTGTGTCCATCTGTATCCAGCCATGTCCATCCATCCGTCTGTCTGTCTGCCAGGCTTAGGCAGGTCCCACCTGCCCTTAGTGATATCCCCAGTGCTCAGGGCAGGATCCCAGTGCACTGTTCCCAAGGAGATGCTCTGTTCCCGAGGAGATGCCGCAGGCAAGGACACTCCTGCCTGGCCATGTCCATCCATCCCTCCGTCCATCTGTTTGTCTGCCAGGTTTAGGCAGGTCCCACCTGCCCTCAGTGACATCCCCAGTGCTCAGGGCAGGATCCCAGTGCACTGTTCCCAAGGAGATGCTCTGTTCCCGAGGAGATGCTGCAGGCAAGGACGCTCCTGCCCAGCCATGTCCATCCATGTCCATCCATCCTTCCATCCATCTGTCTGTCTGCCAGGTTTAGGCAGTCCTGCCTGCCCTCAGTGACATCCAGCCACATGAATCCCCAGTGCTCAGGGCAGGATCTCAGTGCACATCCCGCTCTGTTCCCGAGCAGATGCTGCAGGCAAGGACACTCCTGCCTGGCCGTGTCCATCCATCCCTCTGTCCATCTGTCCATCCATCGGGCCCTGCCTGCCCAGCCCCTACATGAACTGGGTGACATCTACCCACACAATCCCCCAGCGTTGTCCCACTCCCTCGGAGATGCTACAGGCAAGGACACTGCTGTCCATCCACATCCAGCCGTGCCCCTGCTGTCCTTCTGTCCTTCTGTCCATCTGCCCACCTGTCCACCTGTCCATCTGTCCATCCCAGAGGCTCTGGCCGGTCCCTATGTGCCCTCGGTGCCGCCGTCAGGCTCGGAGAGGCGCCACTCGCCCTGGGCCGTGGGTGCTGCCAGGCTCTCGGCCTGCAGGAGCAGGTTGCAGCCGAGGAAGAGGATGGCGAAGGTGACGGCGAGGCAGAGCACCAGCACCACGGCGATCTGGGCGGCCTCGCTCAGCCCCGTGTCCTCGCGGGTCGTGTTCATGTCCCCCATCCTCCTCCTCCTCCTCTTCTTCCTCCTCCTCCTCCTCCTCCTCCTCCTCTTCTTCTTCCTCCTCCCCGCAGCCGAGTGCGGCGGTGACAGACGGGGAGGGTTTAAGTGATGTCAGGGACTGTCTTATCCCTCCCTCCCGTGGCCCCCCTCACGCTGGCTGGCGCTGGGTGCCCCCCCCGGCAAGGGGCACCAGCTTTGCTCTACCCTGGAGCCCCCCTGGAGGGGTGCAGAGTCCTGTGAGGAAGGGGGGGTCACCCCAGCTCCCTCCCTAGGTGCCTTGGGGGGCAGCTGGGGGTGCCCAACTGCCCATTCTGCCCCTCTCCACTGCAGCCACTCAGCCCCACAGCACTGGGGTGCAGTGGGGGCCCCCAGCTCAGCCCTATGGCTCAGGGGATCCCCCAGCTCAGCTCCACAGCACTGCCATTCCCCAACTCAGCCCCATGGTGTGAGTGTGCCATGGGGACCCCCAGCTCAGCTCCACAGCACAGGGTTACAGTGGGGACCCCCAGCTCAGCTCCACGGCACAGGGGTGCAATGGGGACCCCCAGCTCAGCCCCTTGGTTCTGGATGTGATGGGGACCCCCAACTCAGCCCCTTGGTTCTGGATGTGATGGGGACCCCCAGCTCAGCCTCAGCATCCATCCTCCCTCCCATGCTCCCCACAGCCACGATGTCACCAAGCTCCATGTGAAAGCATAAACACTTTATTTTGGGGGCAGCTCTGGCCCCCCCCAGGGACAAGGGTGACACCAGGAGTCAGGTTTATAAGGGACACGGCCAGCACTGGCTGTGTGGCACCAATTATGCTGCAGAGGGATGGGGTTCAGGTGTCACCCTGACCCCCCCAGCACCCTCTGCCAGGCCCCAGCACCCCTCAGAGCTGGTGCCACACGTGCCCTGAGGACTCACCCCGGTCATCAGCCAGGCTGGAGCCACTGAACCAGTTCTCCAGGATGGACAAAACCCCACGGCACAAACCAAGGGGTAGCAACCCTCAAATTACAGGCTAGACCAAGCCAAACTCCTCCCACAGAGGCTTTCAGGAGGTGAAGGAGGGGGATCCAAGCAGAGTCACAGTCCCAAAAGTGCCACGGTCACCCCAGGGTGACAGCAGCCCTACAGCGCCAGCGTGTCCTTGATCAGCCGGCGCATGGTGGTGGTGACTGAGGTGCCCAGGGAGTCTGTGATCTGGTAGGAGATCTTGTACAGGTAGGGCTGCACGTCCTTCAGGCTGGTGTCAAAGACGTTGTCCACCTCGGACTGGGTGGGCATCTTGGGCAGGTACTCGTGGCGGTTCATCACCTCCACGATGTTGATGATCTTCTCGCAGAGCTTCTCGCCCACCTTCTCGCGGCAGATCTCCCGCTCCTGCTCGTTGGCCAGGTTCACCACGTTCACCTTGATGGTCCAGAGCTCCCAGGGGATGCACTCGTCCGAGAAGGGCCACCGGGACTTCTTCTTCTGGTAGAACTCCAGGGAGATCTGCCCCATCCCGTCGGAGCCGGAGCCGCGCAGCGCGTCCTGCGTGACAGCACGTGGTTCATGGGGGAACAGGGACTGACTGGGCCCTCCTCGGGCACGTCCCACTGGCTTTTACAGAGCCACAGGACATCCTGAGTTGGAAGAGATGCCCAAGGATCATCCAAACTCCTTGCCCTGCACAGGACAACCCTGACAATCCCACCCCGTGCCTGAGAGCGTCATCCAAACGCTCCTTGAGCTTTGGCAGCCTTGGGGCTGTGACCAAATCCTGGGGAGTTGTTCCAGCACCCAATCACCCTCTGGTGGAAATTTTCCCAACATCCAGCCTACCCCTTCCCTGACACAGTTCCCTCATTGCCCTATCACTCTCCCAGGGAGCAGAGATCAGAGCTACCCTAAGGATGAAGCTGACGAGTCTCGTCTCAGTCCCCTCTCCTCCAGCTGAACAGATCTAACGCCCTCATCTGCTCCTTGTGTGGCTTCCCCTTAACACCTTTTACCCTCCAGCTGAATAGATCTAATGCCCTCATCTGCTCCTTGTGTGGCTTAACACCTTTTACCCTCCCATTTTCACCCCTGCTGGTGCCCCCTCACCTTGAACTCCCCCACAGCCTTGCGGAGGGCGCGGTCGAGCTCCTCGGAGGAGACACGGACGTAGGCGAAGTCGATGAAGTCGCAATCCACGTCCTGGGTGCCCACGGTGCCGATGGAGTAGGTGCCCTCCTTCTTGTAGTGGAACTTGCCGGTGCTGCGGTGCAGCAGGACGGTGTGGAGCACGGCCAGCATGGCCTCCTCCACCTGCCGCCCCTCCACCGACACCTCCAGCACCTCGGCGCGGCAGTTCATGGCGGGGGCGGCGCCGGGGGGGGCACAGCAGCGGCTGCTGAGGGGACACGGAGGGTGTTGGTCACAGCCCGGCTTGGGTGACAGCCCCTCTGTGCCAACCTGGTGTCCCAGTCCCCCAGAGGGACCTGGTGTGGCCCTCCTGGTAATCCTGATTTGAGTCCCCCACATGGATCCAGGCACCTTTGGTATAGACCCCCACACAGAGACCCCCAGGTGTCTTGGTTTAAGTCACATCTCACAGATATGGACCCTCCCACACATCTCACAGAAGCTCAGGGAGGGTCCAGGTCTGGATCCCCCACAGGAGTCCAGGTGTCCCAGGATGTGCAGGCCCTCCTTCACAAGGTCCCACATATCCCGGTCTGGTCTCGTCACACCCCAGGGTGGTGTCCCAGTTGGTGCCCGCCCACCTCACAAGGGCCCCGTGGTGCCAGTGCAGGCCTCAATACCCCACAGGGACCCAGATGTCCTGGCTTGAGCCTCTAACAACGCAGAGAAACCCAGATGTCCTGACCTGGTCCCCTCACAACCCATGGAGGTGTCCCAGCCTGACTCCCCCGCCAGCACACAGGGATGCCAGTAGTCCTGGTACGGGCTCTGCAATACCCCAGGGGGACACAAATATCCTGGTCAGGTTCCCTCAGGGACCCACAGCACCCCAGAGGGACCCAAATGTCCTGGTCGGGTCCCCCCAGGGACCCACAGTTACCCCAGGGGGACACAAATATCCTGGTCGGGTCCCCTCAGGGACCCACAGTTACCCCAGAGGGACCCAAATGTCTTGGTCGAGTCCCCTCAGGGACTCACAGCACCCCAGAGGGACCCAAATGTCCTGGCCGGGTCCCCTCAGGGACCCAGAGTTACCCCAGAGGGACCCAAATGTCCTGGTCAGATCCCCTCAGGGACCCACAGCACCCCAGAGGGACCCAAATGTCCTGGCCGGGTCCCCTCAGGGACTCACAGCACCCCAGAGGGACCCAAATGTCCTGGTCAGGTCCCCTCAGGGACCCACAGCACCCCAGAGGGACCCAAATATCCTGGTCTGGTCCCCTCAGGGACCCACAGCACCCCAGAGAGACCCGGGTGTCCCGGTACGGGCCAACCTCACCTCACAGGGGCCCGGGGGGTCCCGGCTGGGCCCTCCCAATACACCACACAGGTCCAGACGCCCCGGCCCGAGCCCACCTCAGTCTCTGAGCCTCAAGTTTCCTCCAGGCTCGAGGTCCCGGATCCCCCTCGGTCCCCGGTCCCAGCCCCGGTCCCCACTCACCGCCCGGGCCCGACCATCTGACGGCACGGAGGGAAATGGATTATCCCATCTGCGCGGAGGGGGTCAGAACACACCACCGGCCACCGTAGCGGCCCTTCCGGCCATGACCACGGTGTTTCATCACTCTGAACTTGATTTCTTTATTATTTTGCCCCTTCTGTGCCTTTCCAGGCCGCGGGACGAGGCCGGGGGTGGAATCGTCGTTCTGAGTTCGTGGATTCCCCTCTCCCCAGCTTGGTTCGTTCCCAGGGGGGTCATAGAGCTGCGATGCCGCAGCCCAGAGCGGCTCGCCGGCTCCATTGCGCCCCCTGTGCTGGAGGCTGGGCGGCGGTACTGCAGCGGGGCGGGCGGCGCCGTGTCCCCCGCTGACCCCGGCGGGGACAAGGCGACAACGCGGGGGGGACACGCGTGGGGACACGGGCCACAGAGCTACTGACGGGGGCTGTGGGCACCACAGGGGCACGGGGGAACATATTTTACTTTACCTTGCTGGTGCCGTCCTCGTCCCCCCCTGCAGCAGCCCCTGTAGGGAGGGGACAGACCTGCGGCACGGCCGAAGCCGAACCGTGCCGTGCCGTGTCGAGCCGTGCCGTGCCGGGTGCCAACCCCCGTGCCCGCTGTGCGCAGCTCCGCTGTTCCCCACCCCGACTCCCGTCCGCGGCCCCGCCGTACGTCAGCGCTGTCCCCATGGCGGGGGCGGCGGCGGGGGGACAGAGGGACCCTTGTTGTGTGTCACTGCGGGGCGCCCCCGGCCCCGCGCCTCAATGTGGCTCTTGTTCCTCACCGGCCCTGGATATCCCCGTTAACTTTTGCTCCGGGGCCAGGCTGTCCGTAGCAGGAGGAAGGGGACAAGCCGGGGGACACATCAGCCGCGCCTGTCACCCCTCCTGCCTTGGAACTCCTGGCTCTGTCCCCAGCTCCTGGAATTGGGACCCCAAACGCCACCAACCCCCCCGCCAGGGCTGGCCCTGCCAATGGCCACGTCCCCAGGAACACGAGCGGGGGACACGGTCACGCTTCCCGGTTATTTTGGGGAGGATAAATCAAGCAGGCGACAGGTGCGGGGCAGCGGCAGTCACCGCCACGGGGGTGAGTGACGGTTCAAGGGCAGCGGCGTGGGCAACGTGCGGCTCCGGCGTCCTGGCTGTCCCCGGCTCCGGCTGTCCCGGCTGTCCCCGGCTCTGGAGCCCCGGCTGTCCCGGCTGTCCCCGGCTCTGGAGCCCCGGCTGTCCCCGGCTGTCCCCGGCTCTGGAGCCCCGGCTGTCCCCGGCTCCGGCTGTCCCCGGCTCCGGCGTCCCGGCTGTCCCCGGCTGTCCCCGGCTCTGGAGCCCCGGCTGTCGCCGGCTTTGGCATCCCGGCTGTCGCCGGCTCCGGTGCCTCAGCTGTCCCCAGATCCACCGGCTCTGGCCTCCCGGCTCCGGAGCTCCAGCTGTCCCCGGCTCCACCGCCCCAGCTGTCCCAGCTCCAGCGTACCGTTTTTTTTCCCCAGCTCCAGCATCTTGTTTTTATCCAGCCCGTGTCCCAGCTGCCCCCAGCTCCGACATTTGCACTGTCCGAGCCCCGGCTGTCACCAGCTCTGGCCCCCAGGACTGTCCCTAGTTTTAACTGTCCCCAGCACCGGCTGTCCCAGCTCCAGTGTCCTGTTTGTTCCCAGCTCCAGCCCTCCTGGCTGCCCCCAGGAGTTCTGGCTGTCCCCACCTCCAACATCCCCACTCTTCCCAGCTCCAGCATCCCGTTTTTCCCCATCTCCAACGTCCCAGCTGTCCCCAACCCCGTTGCTCTGTCCCCCTTTCCCCAATCCTCGAATATTAACTAAATAGGAACACAAGGGACAAAGGTCCCACCCGGCGGCTCTCACTGTACGTACAAGTTTATATACAGAAAATGGCCAAAAAAGAGGGAAACCCAGAAAAATATATATAAAGGGGAAGGGGCCGAGGTTGAGGGGGTCGGAGCCACCCCTCGCCCGCTGCCCCCACTCTGTACAGGACCCGGCCGGCGCTATTTACATCAGGGGCGTTTTTACAGGGGAAGGGAGCACCGCGCTGGCGATGCCCCCGGGGGAGACGGCACCGGGGCTGCCGCGGGGCTGCGCCCGGGGCCGTGAAGGCACATGAGGCACCCCCGAGAGTGCCCCCAAGAAGACTCAGGCATCTGAGGGGGGATCCAGATATCCTGGGAGTGATCCAGAGAGGATCGCAGGCATCCCTGGAGTGACGCAGGGCTGGTCCCAGGCATCCCAGGAGTGATCTAAGGGTGCCCAGAGGGGCTCAGGCATCCTGTGGGTGACCCAGGGGGGATTCCAGGCGTTCTGGGGGTGACCCAGAGGTGCCTGGTGGGGACCCAGGAGTTTTGGGGGTGACCAAGGGAGGGAGGTCCCAAGCATTCTGGGGGTGACTCAAAAGGGGGTTCCAGGTGTTCTGGTGGTGATCCAGGGGTGTACACAGAGTCTTGGGGATGGCCCGGGGTGGGGGGTCCCAGGTGTCCCAGAGGTCATTCAGGAGTCCACAGGGAGGTCCCAGGCATTCCAGGACTGATCCAGGAGTGACCAGGGCATGTTCCAGGCATCCTGGGAGTGATCCAGGGGCGCCCAGGTGGTTTCTGGGCATTTTAGGGGTCACCCAAGGGGAGTCCCAAACATCCCAGGGTTGATCTAGGGGTACCAAGCGGATGTTCCAGACCCCCCAGGGGTGACCCGGGGGTGCCCAGGGGATTCCCAGGCATCCTTGGACTGAACCAGGATTGCCCAGGGCAGGTCCCAGATGTCCCCAGGTGGGTCAGGGGCTCACGGCAGCCCCTTGCCCGGGACTCAGAAAGGCAGAGTGTCCATGAAGATCTTGTCGACGATGGGCGGCGGCGGCACCAGATCCTCCAGCTTGAGGTAGAAAATGCGCTGGAGGCCCTGGGTGCAGAGGCTGCGCAGCTCTGGCAGCTTCCCCAGCAGCTTGGAGAGGCAGCTGGAGCGCCCTGGCTCAGCCCCTGCTGCTGCCACGTGGTCCTTGAGGCAGCCCACGATGCGGTTCTGCAGCTCCTCCACCCGCTTGGGCTCCTTCAGCCCGTGCCGGTCTGGGGGGACACACAGGGTGTGGGACGGCGGTGACAGACACAGGGTGGGGACGGGGACAACCACAGGCCTGGAGCTGGGGGGGCCTCACCTGTGATGATGACGAGGGCGGCGAGGCAGGAGAAGGAGGGGACATCGACGCTCATGCGGTGCAGGCTCTGGGAGAACTCGAGGATGGCGTCGATCCACTCCCCGAAGCCGCGCACGCACTGCTGCCGGTGCAGCACCACCCCGTTGCAGAAGATGAGCTTCCCTTCCTCTGGCTTCGAGCTGCCAGCACAAATCCAGGTGTCACCCCTTGGCACACCTCGGGCTCTCCCTGCCCTGCACTGCCCCAGGGCTCACCGGTAGGCCAGGCGCAGGATGAAGAGCTCCAGGAAGGCTGACTCCAGCAGAAGGTCCTGGTCCTCCTTGGGCAGGTCAGTGAACCCCTGGATCTTCTCAGCCCACTTGCGGATGACGTCCATGGAGCCGGTGAGCAGGTCATAGAACTGCTGCACGTCCACTGAGTCCTCCTTCTCAAACGGGCACGGAGCTGACGCCTGGAACTGGGATAGTGATGGGTCAGCACTGGGATGGGGGTGGGTGAAGATCTGAGATGGGGATGGGTCAGGAACTTGGATGGGTCAGGAACTGGGACAGGGGTGGATCAGGAATTGGGATGAGGACAGGATCAGGATCTGGGATGGACACAGGTCAGGACCTGACAAAAGGTTGGGTCAAGAACAGGGACGAGGTTGGATCAGGAACCATGATGGGGACAGGATCAAGGTCTGGGATGGGGATGGGTGAAGAACTGGGATGGGAACAGGTCAGGATCCAGCCCCAGCCCTGGCACAGCCCTGGGCAGGGCATGGAGTTGGCACCAGCCCTACCTTGGAGTAGTCGAGCTTGGTGGCACTGGGGATGGAGTCGATGTGTGCCCGCACCAGCGAGGTGATGAGGCTGACCGGGGACGTGTCTGGCGGCTGTTTGGGCTTGGAGGGGAGACGGCCCCGCCGCCCCTTCAGGCTGTCAGTCCGGACCACTGTGGGCGGGACTTGCAGTGAGTGTCTGTCCTCAGTGCAGCCAGAAAGGCTGCAGAGCAGAGACTCCCTGCTCTAGGTACCCCCAACCCACGATGGCACCCTGGTACCTTCTTTGACCATGCCGACGGCCAGGCACTTCTGGAAACGGCAGAACTGGCAGCGGTTCCTGCGCCGCTTATCCACAGGGCAATCCTTGTTGGCCAGGCAGATGTACTTGGCATTCTTCTGCACTGTGCGCTGCGGGTGGGGAAGGAGCGGCCGAGCTCAGCCCGGGGCGCCGAGCTCCGAACAAAAGCCCTTCTGTCCTCCCCTGCCTCCCGCTCCAGCCCAGCATCCGGCTCCGTGTCCGCGGGGAGGGCTCCGCGGCCGCGCTCCCTGCCCTGCCCCTCCCCGGGGCACCCCGCAGCATCCTCCCGCCGCCGCAAAGCCTTGTGGGAATATCCCGTGCGGGATGTGATGAGGTGGAGGGGTCCCCCCTTACCTTGAAGAAGCCCTTGCAGCCCTCGCAGGTGCGCACGCCGTAGTGCTGGCAGGACGCGTTGTCCCCGCAGACGGCGCAGCGACCTTCGCCTGCCCCGGGGCTGCGCACCTTGCTGGGCGCCAGCGCTGGCCCCTCCAGCAGCGGCGAGGTGGCCACCAGGGGCAACCCTGCGAAACCCCTGGGGGCACCTTGGCTCGGGGGGAAGGCGTCCGTGTCCAGCAGCCGCGGGTCCACACGGGGCGAGGGGCCCGGCTGCCCTTTCAGGGTGGCAGGAGACCCACCAGGGCTGGGGGCCGGGGGGCCGAAGGCGAAGAAGGGAGGCTGTGACCCCCCGCCCTTGGTTGGCTCAGCCCAGGGCTGCCCACCCTCGTAGTTTGGCAGCGGTGAGTACGCCCCGAAGGAGCCCTCCCAGCCTGGGGCCTGGGGGGGTTGGAAGCCTGGCGTGGCGGGCGAGGGGATGGAGCAGGGGCTCCCGTAACAGTCCGAGCCGCTGGAGGAGAGGGTCTCATCTGGCTGCCCACCGAAGGCGCTGGGATAGCAGCCGTACACTTGGAAGTCCTCCAGCTTGAAGGCGGTGGCGGCGCTGGCCTGGCCGCTCGCTGGCAGCTGGTAAAGGAAGGCGTCGAACTCGCCGGCGTAGCCCTCCATGAAGGTGCTGAAGCTGGGCAGGGCGGGGGCGGCCGCCAGATCGGCTCCAGCCACTTCCATGGGGAATCGGCCGCCCTCGGGGCAGAGCAGCTCGGCCGGGCAGCGCTCGCAGGGGGCGGTGCCCGTGGTGCTGCACTGGGCCTGGATGCAGGGCATCTCTGCGGGGAGAGACAGGGGGGTCAGCGGGGACTTCACCACCCCTCCATCATCCAGGCAGAGGATGGAGACAGGGTGGGAAGTGTGGGAATTTCCCCAGGACTCCCCTCGTGCTGGAAACGGACCCCCACGGCCACCCACAGCCCCCATGGTTGGCTTGGTGGCGGCCACCACCGTCCCTGGGAAAGGTCACGGCACAGCCAATGGGTGCAAAGGACATTCCCCAAAACGCTGGCTTAGCAAAAGCCCCCGAAAGGGAAGGAGGGAGGAATGTGGCCAGCAGATTCCCAAGCCCTAGGGCTGGCCAAGGGAAGCCAGAGTCGGGGCTGAACAAGGTTTTGAGGATCCCACTTCCCTTATAACCCTTTTTGGGAATGTCAGTGCAGGCAGCCCTCCAGGTGAGGGGAAGAGGAGCCCACCCTCTGTCCCTGGAGCCCCCCGGGGCTGTGCATGGGTCTGGTGAGACATAAGACAAGCAGAGTCCCATGTCCAGCTGAAAGCCAAGCCAGAAGTGCCCCTAATGGCAAGACGATAATGTAATTCATCTCCCAGACCTTTAAAGGTCACGCTGCACTGGCCCCCGGCCACGGTCCTGGCACGGCCCCGCTGCCAGAGCCCCCGGATTCCCCCAGCCAAATCTGGGCAGCTCTCTCGGGCATCAAGAAAGCCGACACCCGCCAGGAGCTGGGTTTAAAAATACCCAGCGTGGGTCCAGCTCTGGCACCCACGGGATGGCACCAGCCCCCAGCCTCCTGCTGGTGTCCCAGTGGAGTTTGTGCGTGTCCAACTGGGTTCAGAGGGGACAGTGACCCCCCCCCCAGCTGCCTCCTGTCCCCGAATGAAGCCGAGGGGACCTGAGGCTGTGCTGGGGACACGGTCCCGGGGGACACTGTCTCTGCCAGTGGGAGTTTTCCTTGCCTACATAAAAATCCTGGCAGATGCAATGCCTCAAACCCTCCTGTGGTCCCAGTTGGTTCAATGCTTTTGCTCTCACCCACTCGCTGACAGCATTTGGGGTCCCCTCTGCCCTGTCCCCCCCAGGGACCGGGCACAGATTCCCTCAGCAGCCTCTGCACTGCCCACGGCCCAGCTCTATTTGCAGATTCCTCCTTTGGGAGCTGAGGCAGCTGCCCGTGCCCAGCCCTGAGGCTGCTGCTGCCTGCACGGGCGGGTGGCAGCCGCTGGCACCGGGCCCCGGGGCCGCGGGCGGGCGAGAGCAGCCGGTGGCACCGGGGGTGGCAAAGGCTGCCCACATCCCTGCCGGCACCTGCTGCCCGGTAATGCCGGAGCGGCTGCCGCCAGCCCCGCGTGGGCAGCGGGGGGTTTGCCTGCAGGGGGCTGGCTGCCTGCACATCTCCACCGCCAGGTCCTGGTGCTGCCGGCACATCCCTGCTCGCAATGCCAAACCCTGCCCGCACGCTCCTGCCTGCAACGGTGCTGCTCACTCCAGCTCCGTG
>JBBMKD010000090.1:2567820-2579352 GCA_037834095.1 Argya squamiceps | reverse complement strand
TACCCACGACCCTTGCAATAAAACCACATGTTCTAGAATGTCTCAAGTCTGCAGAGTTCCCTCTCCCTGCCATCCACGGATGCTCTTACACTGTGCCAGCAGAAAACCTCCTGAAACCCCACAGGCTGAAGAATATCCTCAAACCCAGCAGGCTCCTGCATTTGGGAGCCTGAGCAAGACCCAAAGCAGGGGAATGGTGGCAGCTCCTGCGTGGGATGTGCCAATGCTTGGGCAGCATCTGCATTTTGCTTTGAAGGAGAGAATTTCTTGGGGAACTTCTGCTCCACGACAGATCAAAGGAACTGCAGCCTCGATATGCAAAGAATGGGACTTGATGAAGTCAGTTTCTGCTAAGAAAGCAGAAAATCCCCAAAATTTCTCTTAAGAAAGGAGTCCCAACATTGCTGTCATTGCTTACAGAAAGCACGGAGCTCACCTGCCCACAGCATGCATAGAAGAGATCCCAAATATTTTATATACAGCAGCAGATGTGCTGCTGAATATTTATTCTCTGGTGAAATATCAGGTTGTGACATCCTCTGCCTCTGTGGATTTTCCTACAGTTCCCATCTGCTGCAAAATGCCTTATATTCCTCAACCCAACCACCTTCCTAGTTTAAAGCCACCACTAAATGGTGACTTCCCATCTATTCTGGGGATTCCTTGAAGTGCTACAGAAACAAACACTGCACATCATCCACCTGGGAAGGCCCAAGGGTTCTCTGGGATGAAATGAGCTGTGCAAATGCACTATTTGTGCCACAAAATGTTGATCTGCTGGGATCTTGCCTATTTTCCTGCAGCTTTGATGCAGGTGACATCCTGCATTCTCCCCTGAATGCCAACAATGCACAGGTTAGCAGCTCATGGCTGTTTCCAACCCAAATCCTGTTTCCAAGGCTAAGCTGGGAACAGAAGTAGCTGTTTGAGGTATTTTCTTGCAGTTAAAGAGGAGTTTAACTATTGCTCTTACTTGAACAGACACGAGACTGTTGCCCTGAGTTTTCCTGCTTTTCAGTGTTTGCAGTTTTGTAGTGGAGACTCTCACGTAGCTTCATGTAAACTGTATTTTTAGAATTTATCTATTTTGTTTACATATTTCTCTCTCTGGGAGGAGAAATATGATTGATGGTGATGTTCACCAATGAGGTCAACAAGATGGCAGCCAATCTTTTGCCTTCTGATCAAAATGTATAAAAGATGGAGTCAGAAAATTAAAATAGGACCTTTCCTGCCTGACCTTCTGATGTCTGCCTCATCCTTTGTGCATCCAAAACTGTGACACGAGACTGAATTTAAACACCCCTTCAAGTTAATCATGACAGACACCCTGAACAGGCCCTGAGGCAGCTGTGGCAACCACCAGCCCAAAGAGACAAGTGCAAGGTCTCATTGGTCACCCCACCATCTCACAATACCTGAGCCAGAGCCAGAGGTGGAGAGATCATAGACCAGATCCTGCAGGGTCTTGTCCTTGGAAAGGCACATTTCACAGGAAGGGTCCTCCATGTCGAGGCGCTGGCGGTTGTGATAGACCCGTTGGTGGTGATGGAACACAAAGACCACAATGATCATCACAACAAACACCAGGAAGACAGGCCCAGCAATCACAGCCACCAGCTCCACAGGGCCCCAGCTGGATGGGGGCTCGTTGTCCTTCAGGTGTCCTTGGGAGGAAAGGGAGGAAAAAAACACATGTTTTGAGAAAATTGTCCTTCCTTTGAGGACTTTCTTAGAGGCTGGACAGTTTTAGCCTGGAGATACATCAAACAGCAGTGTTAAGGTGGGGCTGATCATCAGGCAGGTAAAATGCAGGGGAATCCCCAAAAAGAAGATGGAGCTGCAATTGTGGGATCAGGGATTATGGGTTGTTCATTCACTGGTTTAGACAGGAGGATGTTCTGGGCTGATTTTCCAGAACAGCCTGCAGTTCACCTTCCATTTGAACTCGACCAGTTGGCCAGGGCTCCCTGCTCCCTCTTTCACAGTGAACCTGAAGACAATTATTTGTTGTTTTGAGCACAGATGAGACCTCCCCACTGCTCCCAAGGAAAATGACACTGCAGCCTTCACAGCATCCACTAAAAATCAGCCCAAAACAAAAAGTAGGAGGTTTGAGGAAGCACCACATGCCCTCTCCATCCCAGGGATGAGAAGCAGAAGTTTCCCACACCCTCACTCAGAGGCAGGGCCACTTCCCCTGCATGTGCTCTGAACCCAGGCACCTTCCTCCCCACATACTTTGCTCTGAAGCTGCTGCAATGTTCCTCTACTTGTGCTCAGCACTGAAAAGATTTGGAGTCTTGGAAGGGAAGCAACACCAGCTGATAAAGGCAGGGCCAGCTCAGTGACAAAGGGAACACACACATTCCCATTTGAATTCGAAGCAGTTTGTTATTTCTACCTTACAGCTGAAGGAAATAAACCCAGCTCTCAAGTTCATACAGCAAGTGAAGGGAAGAAGTGAAAACAGGGCCGACAACTCCAAATCCCCAATCCCAAACAGACAGCTCCTCTCCTCCCACCTCAAACTCCTGACCTTCCCAACTCTCTACTTACCACTGGGAACCATTAAATCGATTTTGTTGCAAAAATCAGAGTAGCAGCAGTGGGTATTGCGCAGATCCTCTGAGCTCAGGCAGTAGAAGGGTTTCCCAGCAGGGATCAGCTTGGCCTCGGGGATGCAGGTCCGAACGTGGTGCTTGACGCCGTCCAGGTTGAAGACTGAGACCATGCAGGCACCGTCTGTCTCACACGTGGAGTTGGCTTGTTTGCAGTCAGAGCACAGACATGTCAAAGCTGAAATCAAAACGAGATCAACTCCTTAAAACCCACGGAGAGCAAGAGCTCAAATGAGAGGAAAGCTTCTTTAAATTTTCCGTTTCAGAAGGGCTGCTCAGGAGCTCTGGGAGAACCGGCTCTGCGAACAGCACAGGTCATACTCAGTATTCCAGACTTGCAAGAATTCAATCCCAGCACGAAACAAGACTGTGGAGGCACAGGAGCCTTGCAGGAGGTGCCTGTCCAGGCAGCCCTTTGCCTGCTCCTGTTGCAATCAGCACCAGCCACGACCCAAGTCATCCCTGCAAACCAGGCGAGATCTGACCGAGATCCACTCCCAGCCCAACCTCGGGTCAGACTCAACCCCAAAACCAACAATGACACAAATCTGACTGACCTGATTCCCCCTGGGCTGGCTGTCCAGGCTCCCTGGGGCTGTCCCTGGGCTGGCAAGGCACGACCACCCTGGTTCAGAGACAAGGAGCAGCTGGCAGATGCCAAACCAAACCCAATCCCAACCGACTGCACGAGCAAGGCGTGCTACACCCGGCTTAATAACTGCTTTCCTCATCCCAGACACCACCTTGGGTCAAATAAAAGCCTGGCTTTTTGCCTGCTCTCCACAAAGATTATTTGGATAAAGAGAAGGAGAAACTCTGAGGCAGATTCCCACTTTTTTTTCCACCTCCCAGCTGTTATTGTACTTCTCTCAAGCTGCCTGAAAAACTGTAAGCAAATCCCCAGGCCTTGCCATCCTTGGGAACAAAGAGGAATCCAACAATGTCAAGAAGAAAGGGTGGGGCTTGTTTAGCAGCAGGCAGGGTTTTCAACCAGCTTTCATCAGCTCTCCCAGCCTTCCCAGAGGGAATCCAAAACATGTCTTTACCCGCTGCAGAAATGGCCTTTCAGGTAGGGAGGGTGTGAAGAAGGGTTTGAAAAGATCCAATTGCCACAGTTAAACTCTGCCCAGGCTGATCTAAATCCTCAAGTCACACACAAAGTCACCCCCAACACTTGTGTGTGGGGCCATGTCACCCTAAGCTTCATGAAAAACAAGCTGGTCTCGATTTACTCAAGGTTGGTTTAGGAGGAAGACACCCATTAGCCCTTATCCCAGAGAGCTGGGTAAATCAATCAGGCTAATTGAATTATTATTCACTTAATTCTCTCTGGACGCTGCTGCTCCTTTTCCAGCTGTTGTTGTGAGCTCTTTCAGACGGGCTGAATGTGGGTGCTGCTCAGTTTGGAATCCACAGACTCCAAACTGCAGTGAAAAGGCAGTGACAAGAGCCAAGGGAGTCTCTGGAGCTGTGTCAGGAGAGGTTTAGGATGGGGATCAGGGAAAGGATCTCCTCCCAGAAGGTTCAGGCACTGCCCCAGGGAATGGTCACAGCCCTGAGGCTGCCAGAGCTCCCCTGCTCCCAGGGGTGCACGGGGTGGGATTGTTGGGGAGTTGGGCTGGATGATCCTGGTGGGCCCTTTCCAGCTCAGGGTATTTCGTGATTCTGTAACTGTGTGATTAAAAGCTGTTGAGTGAGACACATTTAAAAAGTATCAGGAGCAAATGGAGCTCGTTATCAGGTGCTCAGCAGTGAAAAGGGACAGAAAACGGACAGGGAAAACTCTCAGACTGATCTGTGTTAAGGAGAACATCCAAAGATTCTGAAGATTTTTGAGAGAAAATGTTATAATGAAAGGAAAAAAAACCTCTCCACTAACAATTCACTTCAAACAGCTCCAAGATTAGTGTTTTCCCATGGTCACTGGAGCGCAGAAAAGACAATTCTGAAAAATACATACACTTGGGGGAACAAAGGTTGGTGATAAAGGAGATTTTATGAAAATCTGACATGGCAAAGAGCACCCAGGGCACATTCCTGCCTTCATGTCTACTTAAAAGGAAATGGTCTTTTAAAGCATCTCCCTTATTACTTATCAAAAGCTCAAGGTACAAATTAAAAACATTTAACCCACACACATTTCACTGTGTAGGTTCTTTTCAGTTTGATTTAGATACAACAGAACTGAACTTTGTTCCTGTTAGACTCATTTTTGAGGTCTCAATCCCAAGATTGAGGCTGTGGCAGTTTTGCTTCCAGAAGCTCCAAAGCAAACAAAACACTTCAACGCACCAACAAAACTGGTTTTGTAAACTTCTGAGTGAAGTGTCTGGCCTGAAACTGAGCATGCCTTTGAGAGGGAAAGCAGAGAAGCAGGTCGTGTCTGCTCAGTCTCATTTGTAGGATTAAAAAACAACAACAAAAAAAATCAGTTTACCTGCAAGGTATGATACCAGAGGCCCGGCTTGGAGACAGAGAGAGATCCTTATCTGTTCTGTGCAGAAAGCCAAAATTTCCTGCTCAGGAGGGGGATGCCCCACGGCTTCACCTCACCCTGTTCCCCCTCTGACACAACTGCTCCTTTTTAACTTCAATCCTTATGTTTGCACCTCAAAAATCCTCAGGGATTTTTGAGACAGCAGCTGGAACAAAGAGCCTTCAGCACTTGACTGTCCTTCTCTCCACCTCTCATCACAGACCCTGGAGGGGCTTTCCAGGTATTGTTGGCCAGAACCTCCAGGCTGCAGGCAGGAACTCTCCGATTTTCTGTGTGTGCCAGGGAGGAAAAGAAAGGCCTGTCTGCACCAGGGCTCGCTGGGAAGCTCCTGGCAAAGAGAGCAATTACAGAGCGACTCAGGCAGGTCCAGTAACTCCAGTTTGGTGAACCAGAAAGGCAAATCCTGCTATCAGAAACTTATCAGAAGGCAGGAAAAAGCAACTGTTGTTTGCCCTCTAGGGGACAGAAGGTGGGGGACAGAAGGGAAGCAGAGCCCCCCGCTGGTATCTCCTGGGTGCTCTCAAAGAGCAGCCGGGGCAAAGCAGGAGACAGGAGTGGATAAAAGGATTTTTCATGCCAACAGCATTCTTTTTTTTTTCCTTCAGGAAGAAAAGCTCCTATTGAGCCAAACATATAATCTACTTAAATCAAAGAAACCACCCGGGCTGAAGGAAATAGATGGGGGTGAAGGGAAAAACAAAGAGCAGCTCCCAGAGGGGACGGGGCTGCGGGGAAGGTGTGAGCAGAGCTGGAGCTGAGCTGGATCTGCTCCCCACCCCGACACCCAGAGCCCAGCCCTCCACGCAGACACGGCCTCAACAGGCCCAGCTGAGCTGCAGATCTGTGCACGAAGCTTTTGTTCTCACTGGAGAGAGAGATGGAGCAGGCTGGAGCAAACCTCGCTGGGATTGGATCTGATCCGAGGTTGGATCTCGCTGCTCTTCCC
The DNA here is from genome assembly GCA_037834095.1 of Argya squamiceps. Classification (NCBI taxonomy): domain Eukaryota; kingdom Metazoa; phylum Chordata; class Aves; order Passeriformes; family Leiothrichidae; genus Argya; species Argya squamiceps. Next base: position 2,573,288 of record JBBMKD010000090.1, on the reverse strand, counting down.
CCAAACCTGAGAGGTCACTCAGCACTGCCAACAAACAAATTTTCCTCCATCCTCCACCAGCCCAGCACAGGGTTTGGCTCCTTCAAGGCCAAGAGCTGCTTCTGCTCCCCACGTGGTTCCCGGGTTACAGCCCCAGCTCTGAAAGGATCTCAGGGCACAGAGGTATCCACACCCCCTGCATCCACCACAGAAAAAACAAGGGTTGTCTCTCTCCCTCCCAATCCCATCCCAAGCAACCTGTATTCCCAAAATGGATCCAAACAAACAGGTGGGGGGCTGCAGATTCGAGCTCTGTGCTGCAGGGAGACTCAAACACTGAGCTCTGACAGGCAAAGAACATTTCTCCTCCTTCCCCAGCAACTCTTCCGAGCTCATTTTGCACGTATTTATTCTCACACGGAGTTGCATGTGTCAAGATGTCTCTGCAGCTAGACAGGGGAAAGTTTCACAGCAGAATCTCCTGCAATGGTGTTTAACCACCTTTTGGAATAGATTTTCCAGCATCTCCCCAAGCTGTGCCTAAGAAAGATGCCATTTCCTCAGGGCTGAACTCTTACCTGATCAATATGTACGAGGATAATTAACCTGAAGATGATCATTGGTAAAATTGCCAATAACCACCCACGTATTTACCAGATAAACAGATTTTTTTTGCAGGGATTGTAGCTGCTGTTCTTTTTCCACAGTTTGAATCGAGGCTGGAAGAATGAGTCCCCCTGACTTTGAGCCTTTCCAAGGCCCTCTGCAACAGGAGCTGCAATTGATTGTGTGCTTTGTGCAGCACCAAATTTAATGAGCCCCACTCTGGGAGCACCAGTTTTCACGTTGCAGCAGCAACAGACACAGGCAACAATTGCCTTTGTAGCTCTGCTGCTGCTTTGGATGCTTTAATGAAGAGGGACGTGTGTAAACATGCTTGGAAGAAAGAAATACCTGTCAGTGTCTGCCTCTGTGCTGGGCCAAAATAAAGAGCAAGCTGGGTTAGGAATAATCTCCATTCCCTCGTGGTGAGGGAGCAGAGGTGTGTCCTGGAGTCAGCTGGATAAAAACTGAGCTCCAAGGAAACAACCAGCTCCTTTCCTGAAGGCAGTGATGAGGGGACACTGATGAAGGCTTTAAAGAAACAAGATTTGCTGTCCATTATATAATCATGGAATCCCGGAATGGTTTGGGTTGGAAAAGCTCATCTTGTTGCCCATGGGCAGGGACAACTTCAACTATCTCAGGTTGCTCCAAGCCCCATCCAGCCCGGCCTTGGGCACTGCCAGGGATCCAGGGGTAGCCACAGCTTCTCTGGGCACCTCCCCACCCTCCCAGGGAGAAATCTGTCCCCAATATCCCCCCTAACCCTGCTCTGTGTCAGTGGGAAGCCATTCCCTCCTCTCCTGACATTCCTTGTAAAGATTCTCCCTCCCTCTTTCCTGCAGACTCCCCCCAAGCACTGCAAGGCCACAGTTAGGTCACCCCAAAGATTTTGTTCTCCAGGCTGGACAATCCCAATTCTCCCATCCTTTCCTTCCATGAAAATCATTCCCCAGGGTGGGTTCTTGATTTATTTCAAGCAAAGCTCCATCCCTGTGATCACCCTGATGGCCTTTCATGCTCACATTCACCTCGACTGCTGTGCTGCTTGGCACCCACAACTGGGACCCCTCCACCCCTTGCTGGATAAATCTGAGTCCAAAGTGACTCCTCTGGGGTCCCCTCCAAGCCCTCAGAGCCAGCTCAGCTGCACCCACTGCCTCCAAAATCCATGTTAGGCCAGTTCTGGGTGCTGTCACTGCCCATTTCCTCACTGAGGAGTGGAGAAACAAGCACAGATCTGCCCTCTGCAACCCCAGCACCTTCCCAAATCTCATTTCCCCTTCAATTTCTCCTCCTATTTTGGATCAAAACATCTCTGTTTTGCTTCTTGCTGGTTATGATAGCTACTGACCCACTACACGAAAATGGAGTTAAAATTAGCTGCAAAGCACTATGGAAAAACAAAGCACTTTCAAGCAAGTCATCCAGAAAACAAAGTATTATCCTGGGATATTTCAAGTTGGAAGTTAAGAGTCTCAACTTCTTTGGGCTGGCTGCAGGCCCCTGGCACAGGCTGCACCTGACGTGAAGGGCTGAGTAGAAAACACACGAAATGGAAAGAAAAAAAACCAAAAAAACAAACTAAAAGAGGCAGGAAGAATGTGCCTTTAAAGTGCAGAACTTTCCCTGCATCGACTCAAGGAACACAAAAGAGCTTCTAAATGAATTGTAAATAAGGAATCGACTGGAGTCTCATCATTAAGAGGTTAATTAGAAGAAGCCTTGATGTTTCTGCTGATGCTCTTCCACCCAGAACAGGGACACAAGGCCTCCCATTCCCTCTCTGGGCTCTGCTCTGGCACCTATTTTGTGTTTTAACTCTCAGGAAACCAGTTTAGGAGCCAGCAGACCACACACAGGGGTGCTGTGGAGGAACACCCTGCACACCTGAGGCTCAGCTTTATCGAGGTTCCAGGATTTCAGACCCATCCTGGCTTTCTCTCAGGCAATTTTCCAGAGTGGAAATCCATTGTTTGACATGTGGGCTCTACATTCCCACATCCAGCAATCCACAGGTACTTCCAAAAAGGTCACAAAAGGCAGCAAGACTTTCTCAAGGGGATTTAAAGTTCAGTTCCCTGAGCTTTAATAAATAAAAAAAATTTATTTATTTCTTTTCTGAAAAGAAAGAAATAAATAGAGGTGCAAAAGAGAAGCACAGGGGTTTAAACAAAGAGCACAAAGGAGCTGCCAGCCAGCATTTCACCCCTGTAAAACCCTCCTGGAGAGGCAATTCCTCAGGGCAGGACACATTTCCCCCTGGTCACCACCCAGTGAACTTTGCTTGCTGCCGAGAGAACTGACGTTTGCTCCACTCCTTTCGCAAGAGCCGTTTCCGGAGCATCCACTCCTGGCAGCCTCTTCCAGGGGAAAAGAAAAAAAAAACCAACCCAAGAGCTGTCTGGCCAAGGAGCTGGACGAGTTCAAGAATGTTTGTTGGACACTGGGTTGAATTTCCAGTCAGAGAAAGGCTTTCTTGGAAAGCTGTAGGGCAGAACTTGCCTGATTTAACTGGGGAAATATTTCAGGCAGGTGTTAATAATAAAAATGTGCTGCCCCAAAATGATTCCCCAGGGTGGGTTGTGGGTTTATTTCAAGCAAAGCTGACCTGCAACACCCCTGTGCAAAGGAGCTTTGGTTATTTTATTTTTATTTTTATTTTGGAGGAGTGCTGTCTGCGCTGTTTACTGACACCAGAGGTTCCCAGCTCCCCGGCAAGGTAAAAATTCCGATGTTTTTTCCAGCCTTTCCTGACATAATCAGCTGTTAAATCCTCGGTGTGAAGCACAATAGTGAGGGCACCGACGGTGCATCGTGGCAGAGAACAATTCCCAGGGTGATTCCCTGCTCCCTGCCATCCTCAACTGCCTCAAATTCAGGCTGAGCTCACACCTTGTGCTGAATAAAACCCTTCAGCACACACTGACAGGAAACAATAGTCACTCACAGAGCCCAAAATCAAAGGCAGCAGGAATCGCCAAGTTTCCAGGGGATTTGTACAGTCAATTGGTCTTTTCCTGTTTATTAATTATGATTTTTTTTAATATAATAAAGACCAGTTTTTACCTAAGTGAAAGGCTGAGAACAGCCATGCCACGAGTCTCATCTGATCCTGCTCTGCCAGTTATCACAGAGGAGCTGAAACACCCTTTGTAAGGCTGGGTTTTACCTGAGGTTACACCAAAACACAGCTACTCTCCTCCCCAAAAGCACATTTCTACCCCCAAATTGCCAGAACTCACAGGTTGAAGCCATTTTCTGTGCTCTGACAAGCCCAGATCTGCACACACACACACACAGAGTTATTACCCTCCAACGGGCAGGTGGGAATGCAGAACACAAGTGAGAGAAGGAAAATATTCCCCAGTGGAACGTGTCAGAACAGGCACCTCAGTTACACAACAGCGATCACCCCGACAGCCACAGGGCTGGACTGCACCGGGGAGCCTCAGACACCGGGGGCAGAGAGCCCTGTCCCCCCTGAGAGATGCTCAGTCAGCTCTTAGGGCCGAGTTCATCCCAATTTGCTTCCTAAAATTAGGGCTGAGATGTTCTGCTTGCCCCAAACCCAGAACTGAGACCCCTCACTCTGCCCCAACCAGGTAAAGGAAACGGATCAACACGGAACAAACAAGCGACATAAAGAGCTTTTTTCCTCCCTCCAAACAAATATTTACAGTTGTTTCGGTGCGGGAGCTCGGGGTACGGGAAGGTTTCCTTAAAAAGCCCAAACGGCAGAGGGTTGGATGTCACACGCTGCCACCTCTGGGGCACGGGGGGCTGCCAAGGCCACCCCGGGATGGGCCACAGGACAGCCACAAACTCCGTGACAACACGGTGGCACTTCCCCACGCCTCTGTGACAGCCCAGAAAACACCTCTGAGACCCCCAAGCCAATCCTCTGTGAAAAGCCCATAAATCCCAATTTCCATCGTTATGCCCTGAAAGGAAGAAGGCTCCCAGATCTCCTCCCAAGGCCTCTTCAGAGCATCCTCTGGCACTGCAGGACCCCCCAGGACTGGCAGGCAGCCCCCAGCCCCAATTGCTGCTTCCTCTCCCCATCCCCATCCCCTCTGTGGGGGAAAGGGACTGCCCCAAACCAGCTCCGGGTTCACACAAACCACAGAGCCCCTGTGAGCCCCTCCAGCAAAGCCTGAACCCCCCCCCCAAACCTCCAACACAAATCCTTGATGCCTTCAGAGTCCCCCCCCTGCTTCCAGAACCCTTAAACCTATCGATGCCACCCCCAAATCCTTCTCCTCACCCTGAACCATCCACGCCCCAAACCCCTCAGGGGTCTCCTCGCAGCTTCGGGGGCACCTCCAGGCCCCTCCAAACCTCTCGCCACCCCCACCCCACGATCCCCCCCACCGAGTCCTTCCTGCAACCCTGAAACACCCACCCCTGTGTGCCTCGCCGCCCCCAAACCCCTCAGGGCCTCCTCACACCCCCAGCTCCTCTCTCTCACCTCCTTTTGCCCCTCTCCAAGCACGGCTAAAATCTCCCCTCGGCCTCACCCCACAGCCGCCCCCCAGGCCCGGGCCGGCCCCGGCTTTTCCCCCCCGCTGCCTTCAGCCTCCCGCATCGCCTCACTGCCGCTTCCCCCCGGTCCTTCCCCCGGCTCTCCCTCACGACCCCTCCCCGCTTCTCCTCGTTCCCCTCACGGCGGGGGCGGGGGCGCCGCCATGTTATGCCCGGTGCGGGCCGGGTCCGGCGCCGCCGCTCACTCACCGCGGGCCCCGCCGAGCGGCCCGGCCAGGAGCAGGAGGAGGGCGAGCAGGAGGGCGGCGGGAGGCGGCAGGGAGCGGCGGGCGGCGGGAGGAGCCGGAGGTAAGCGGGGGGCCCGGGCGGCCATGGCGGGGACGCGCCGCGGCCTCGGAGCG
>JBBMKD010000090.1:2536905-2540809 GCA_037834095.1 Argya squamiceps | reverse complement strand
TCTGTACAAATGTATATAAAGAATGGAGTCAGATAATTAGAGGAGAATAAAGAACCAGAAGCCTTCCCTTGACCTGCCACGTTCCTTGCGTTCCGTCTGGGGCTCCTATCAATGCTACAAGAAATAACCCAAAAATGCATAAAAAACCCCATAAAATCATGAATTCCAGCAAGGATACAACAGGAATCCAGGGTGATCCCCATTTTGGGACCCTTCTTTTTCTCCTCCTGGTAAATTGGGGGGAGGGAGCCAGACTGGAGGTTTGGGCCCTGCATGGAGCTCAGAGACTCTCGGTGGGTAAATCCCTCTCGGCAGGTAAATCCCTCTCGGCAGGTAAATCCCTGCCACACCTGGAGCTCCCCTGGAGCACACGGGGCAGCTCCAGCCCAGCTCTGCCACTTGACACATCACGTTTGAGAGAGAGCACTGCTGAGGAATCTCCATTCTCACATCAGTTTGAAAGCAGTGCTGAGGTGAACCATGAACGTGGCTGATGTCCCACGTCCCTTGGGAGCACGGCTGTCACAGCAGGCCATTGCAGGGTTTTTTTGGGGGAAGCACAGGGGGGTCACATCCCTTCTGGAGGGTTCTGCCTGTGCCAAGGGCGGGCACAGTGCTGACCTGCCTGTGCAGCCATCATGAGGGCCGTGTTCCCATCGTTGTCCTGCTGGTTGACGTTGATGTAGGGACACTTCTGCAGCAGTGGCACGATGTCCACGAAGCCCTTGGAGCAGGCCACCATCAGCCCGTTCTGGGGAGGGAACAACACTCAGCACCAGCTGCACACCGTGTTCCCCCCACCCAAACCAGGCTGGTGCAGGATGGGAGGGCAGACAAGGTGCTGCTCCAAGGATTGGATCAATCCCAGGAGACACATCCCACCCAGGCCTCTCTCTCTCCTTCCCCACCAGCCTTCAGGATTTGCCTGTTCCTGGAAAATCCTCTTTCTGCCCTTCAGGGTGCACACCCCACCCAGCCCAGCACTCACCCTCCCGTTGATGTCCAGCTCTGTGGCCTCACTCCGGGTCACCCCACGCTCCAGCCTCTCCCACACCAGCTTGGCATCATTCCTGGCACAGCACTGGTAGAGGCTGAGGAACCCAGCCCCCTCAGCCTCTGGGGACACCTCATAGCAAGGGTAGACAGAGTCATCAGAGAAGATGCTGCTGGTGTCCGAGGGCTCTGAGGATCCTGACGATGTGTCCTCCTCGTCCTCCTCCTCCTCCTCATAGTGCAGCTCCGGGTCGGAGGCATCCAGGCTGGAAGTGGGAGCTGCAGCACGTTCTCCTCCACTGCAGGCATCTGTCATCCGGCCCGGGCGGGGGGAGCCAGCCCGGCTTGGCCCCGTGCCCTGCCTGGGGCCAGGAGCCTCTCCCGGGGGCACTCGGGACTGTCACTCCCCCTGTGCAGACACGGAGGGGGCGTGGGAACCGTGTGGGCTCCAGCCTCGGCTGCCTCCCAGCCTCCAGCACAGCCCAACAACCCAGGTTCCATCCCCTGCCCCCTGGAAATGCTCATGTGGGGGTGTCTGGGGAGCTGTGACACCCCAAAAGGGGAGCAGCAAGTGGGAAAATCAGGGGGGGACACCTTGGGGTGGGGTCGGTGGGGTTGGGAATGGCTGTGGGGTTGCAGAGGCACATCAGGGAAATGAGCAGCTGGGCTGCTGTGCAGAGCACCAGGAGGAAGGACACATCCACCCCCTCCATGCCAGACAGAGCCTCTGAGCCCTTCCCAGCCACCCTCCCCATTCATCCAGGGCACATCCCAAAAGGTGCAAAGACTTTCCCCAGAGGAGCAGCTCCTGGCTCCCCCAGGACAGCCCTGGAGCAGCAGCACTGGCTGAGCCTGGCAGCAGGGATTGAACCCTTTCCCTTCTAAGCAGAAGCCAACAATTAATTGATGGGTGCCACCAAAGGAGGAAAAGCCTAATTTCATTAAATTAGGAAATTCCACTAAACTTTCCCACCCCTCAGATGTTCCCAAGCAGGCTCTGGGGATGGAGGATGGTCCTCTCACCTTGCTCTTCCCTGGGGCTGCTCAGATCTTCCCCGTGGGTCCCTCTTCAGCTGGGCAGCATCCCGGCCACAACCAGGAGGGAAAACTCACCCAGCAAGCCTGGGATGTCCCTCTGCGGGGAAAAAGAGGTTTGTGCTCTGTGCCTGAGGTGTCCTTTTGGCACCAAAGCTGTGACAACCAGCACGTTGACTCGGGCTCAGCTACCCAAGAGATCTTAAATTAAACTGTTGCTTTAAATGGCTGCATCCACACTGAGCAGGATCAGGACAGGATTTAGTGTCTTTAGCCGAGGAGCTGCTGGGAGCCCCGGGCTGTATTTTTATACCTGTCTCACTTTGGTGTGACAGTGCTGCCTGAGCAGTCCCACAGGCTCAGCTGAAAGCCCAAAAAACTCCTTCCACCTGATTTTCTGGCCAGGTGAATTGTCTGAGCAGGTAATTCTGGGCAGCTGCTGCTCCATTCAAGGGTTTGGACACCTGAACTTGTGTTCAGCAAACTCTGTGATTTCCCCTTGAAGGTGCCTTGGAGTTTCCACACCTCCTGCTCCACTGGGAATGAATTCCAAAGCTCTAAAGGCAGCCTTAGCCCAGGAGCTGCAAAAATTGTTTCCCAAATCACACATGAGGCCTGACTGTTCTCTTATCTTCAGCTTTAAAGGGGTTTTTTTTGTTGTTGCTGTTGTTTGTGTGTGGTTGGTAGGTTTTTATGTGTTTCCTGAAGTTCAAGGGCCATCTGGGCTGTGAGAGCTGCCAAAGGGCATTTCTCATCCCTGGATCAGCTCTTTTCTTGCCAAAAAGGCAGGAATTTGGTGTCAAGGCAAATCGTGGGAGGCCGTGTTCCCCCTTTTCAGCAGAGTCCCAAAGGACACTTTGCTGCACCCTTGAAGGTGAAAACATAGATCAGATGAAGGATCCCAGCTGTTCCCTCTGTGCTGGGAAAGCACAGGCTGGGAATCCTGGTGCTGGATATAAATTTCCTGGTGCTGGATATAAAGATCCTGATGCCGAATATAAAAATTCTGGTGCTGGATATAAAGATCCTGGTGCTGAATATAAAGATTCTGGTGCTGAATATGAAGATCCTGGTGCTGGATATTAATTTCCTGGTGCTGAATATAAATTTCCTGGTGCTGGATATAAATTTCCTGGTGCTGAAGGTCCAGATCCTGATGCTAAACATGAAGATCCCAAATGCTGAACATCAAAATCCTGATGCTGAATGTCCCGATCCCAGCCGTGGGGCAGCGATCACGGGGTCACCCTGGTGTGACATCTCCTGCCACCCTCCTGCTCTGCCTCACCTCAGGGAAGGCCAGGGAGCAGATTTAGGGCTTAAGGAGTCACCCTGGGAGCCATGTGCTGTAATCTGCAGGCTGGAGAAGTCAGGAGGCTCTGAGACAGTTATGTAAAGACAGGGCTGGGTGCTGGAATGGGTGCCCAGGTGGGTGGCAGCATGGAAAGGTTTTTCTGGTTGTTACATACAACAGGCAGCCCCTAATCTGCACCTGAAACATTGGGGCTGTGTGTTTTTATTGTATGGAAAAGATCAGTAATTTTCATACTGGAGATCATGGCTGAAATTTAGATGTCAGCTTCAAAACTCAATTTACCCAAGGATTGCTCCAAGACAAACGCTGCCAGGACCAGCAGGACCCTAATCCCCTAACAGTAATACCTGAACCCTAAAATTCTAACCCTAACCCAACACTAACCTTGAAGCAGAAACCTAACCCCAAAACAAAAAACCAAAAAAGCTAAAAAAAATAAGGCTAAAAAAAAAAAGTTAGCCGTGAGCTCTAACTAACAAGTTAGAAAATGAAGGTAAAATGGAGCACCTCTGACTCTTTCCAAGATTATTTAAGTGCCAATCACCCAATAATGAGGTGGCA
>JBBMKD010000090.1:2529405-2531905 GCA_037834095.1 Argya squamiceps | reverse complement strand
CTTTCCTGGAGGCCGCCTGGAACGAGGAGGTCGCAGAGAAGCTCCCCCGCTGCTTCCCCCCCGAGCAGGGGGATGGAAACCTCCGGGCCTCGTTGGGCAGCGCGGATCTCACGGGTTGGGACTCTCTGGACCCCTTTAAATCTCTCCTGGAGATGGGAGAGGAGATGAAATTTGACTGGATTTGATTAGAATAGGTTTTATTCGATGGCGATATTTAATGAGATGGATTTAGGAGGGGCTTTGAGGGTGGGTGTAGGTGATTTTATGGATGAGGTTTCTTTTTGCTGCTTTTTTGTTGTGTATTTTGCACGGGGATGATGCTTAAGAACTGCACAGATACTTTAATTTTTTTAAATTTTATTTTAATTTTTTTATTTTATTGACTTTTTTTAAGAGATGTAGAATAAAGCAAACAAAGTGGAGGGGAACTCCCGTTTTATTTTATTTAATTATTTTATTTTATTTTATTTTTTAAATTTTATTTTATTTTATTGACATTTTTAAAGAGCTATAGAATAAAGCAAACAAAGTGGAGGGGAACTTCCGGTTTTATTTTATTATTTTATTTTATTTTATTTTATTTTATTTTATTTTATTTTATTTTATTTTATTTTATTTTATTTTATTTTATTTTATTGCCAGCTTTTTAAGAGAGATAGAATAAAGCAATCAAAGGGAAGGAGAACTCCCGTTTTTATTTTATTTAATTATTTTATTTTATTTTATTTTATTTATTTTATTTTATTGACAGTTTTTTTAAGAGATAAAATAAAAGCAAACAAAGTGGAGGGGAACTCCCGTTTTTATTTTATTTAATTATTTTATTTTATTTTATTTTATTGACAGTTTTTTAAGAGATAAAATAGAAGTAAACAAAGGGAAGGAGAACTCCCATTTTAATTTTATTTAATTTTTAAATTTTATTTTATTGACAGTTTTTTTAAGACATAAAATAAGAGCAAACAAAGGGGAGGAGAACTCCCGTTTTTATTTTATTTAATTATTTTATTCTATTTTATTGACAGTTTTTTTAAGAGATAAAATAAAAGCAAACAAAGGGGAGGAGAACTTCCCTTTTTTATTTTATTTTATTTTATTTTATTTTATTTTATTTTATTTTATTTTATTGACAGGTTTTTTAAGAGATAAAATAAAAGCAAACAAAGGGGGAGGGGAACTCCCGTTTTTATTTTATTTTATTTTATTTTATTTTATTTTATTGACAGTTTTTTTAAGAGATAAAATAAAAGCAAACAAAGGGGAGGAGAACTTCCCGTTTTTATTTTATTTTATTTTATTTTATTTTATTTTATTTTATTTTATTTTATTGACAGTTTTTTTAAGAGATAACATAAAAGCAAACAAAGGGGAGGAGAACTTCCCGTTTTTATTTTATTTTATTTTATTTTATTTTATTTTATTTTATTTAATTATTTTATTTTATTTTATTGACAGTTTTTTTAAGAGATAAAATAAAAGCAAACAAAGGGGAGGAGAACTCCCGTTTTGCCCCCACTCGGCTCTGCCCTGGAGGCCGGGGAGATCCCCCAGCCCAGCCCGGGGCACCTCTCAGCTCCTTCCCCCGGGGGAAACTGAGGCACGGAGCAGCGCTCCCACCCAGGGCTGGGGATTGTCCCTGTGCCTGTCCCCCCCCGGCCCCGGGGCTGCTCTGAGCTGCTCCACGGGGACAGTGACTTTATCAGAGATGGTAAATGATCGATAGATTACCGATAAATGATCGATAGATAATTGCTAGATGGCTGATAAGTGATAGGTGATAGACGGTAGGTGATAAGCGCCTGATAAGTGATAGATTTTAAATGATTGATCATTGATAGGTGATAGATTTTAAATGATTGATCATTGATAGGTGATAGATTTTTTAAATTATAGACGACTGATAGGTGATAGATTTTAAATGATAGACAATTGATAGGTGATAGATTTTAAATTATAGATGGTAGGTGATAGGTGATAAGTGAAGATGATCGATTAGATCGCATTAAATTATAGGAAATTAGATTAAATTAGATGAGATTAGATTAAATTAGATGAGATTAAATGAGATAAATTTAGATTAAATTATATAAAATTAGATGAGATGGATTTAAGAGGGGCTTCGAGGACAAAGTTTTATGGACAAAGTTTCTTTTTTGCTGCTTTTCTGTTCTGTTTTTCCCTTGGGGGAAGCACATTGAAAAACTCCCCAGACCCCTGGGTTATATTTTATCCTTTTTTTATTTTATTAACAACTTTTAATATAGAGATTAAAAGTATAAAATAAATAAAAGCTGCACTGTGGGTGTGTTGTGATCAAGTTTTTCCCAGCCCTCCTGATCTCTGAAATGTGGCACTCGCAGGTGGGGAGGGGGCGGCCCTGGGGGGTCCTGGGGGAGGCTCCGGCCGTGGGGGGTGGGGGCAGTGTGGGAGACCCCCCCCCATTACCCACCCCGCAGTCAGGGGGGGGGACAGGGGACACCGGGGGGGGGGAAATTGGGAG
>JBBMKD010000090.1:2351996-2370594 GCA_037834095.1 Argya squamiceps | reverse complement strand
ACCCCAAAGTCACCCCAAACTCACCCAGAGTCACCCCAGATTGACCCCAGAGTCACCCCAACTCACCCTAGAGTCACCCTGAGTCACCCCAGAGTCACCTCGGAGTGACCCCAGAGTCACCACAAATCACCCCCAAAGTCACCCCAAAACCATCCCAAATTCATCCCAGATTCAGCCCAAAATCCATCCCAAAGTCACCTTAAATTCACCTCAAATCCATCCCAAATCCACCCCAAACTCACCCGAGGTGACCGGGCCCAGGTGAGGTGACCCAGCCCAGCCGAGCTGACCCAGCCCAGCCCAGGTGAGCAGACCTGGCCCAGGTGAGCAGACCCAGCCCAGGTGAAGTGACGGGAGCTGACCCATCCCAGGTGAGCAGATCCAGCCCAGGTGAGGTGACCCAGCCCAGTTGAGCAGACCCGGCCCAGGTGAGGTGAGGGGAGCAGACCCGGCCCAGGTGAGGTGACCCAGCCCAGGTGGGCAGACCCAGCCCAGGTGAGCAGACCCAGCCCAGGTGAGGCACAGGACTCACCTGAGAAGTTCCTGAAGAGCCGTGAGAAGGTGGAGAAGCGGTTGCGGTGCAGCCACTGCTGCGCCTCCTGCGGGCTCCAGGTGGGCAGCAGAGTCTGGGGGGGACACAGGTGCTGCCAGGTCACCTGGGCACAGGTGAGCTCAGGGTGGGCCAGCACAGGTGTGAAGTGACCCCCTGAGCAGGTGGGATCAGGTGATGAGCTCAGAGGTGACCTGGGAATGTTTCCAGGTGATGTAGAAGTGTTTCCACTGAGGCACAGGTGAGCTCAGGTGAGCCCAGGTGAGCTCAGGTGTGAATCCCCCCCCAGGTGGGGGGAGCACAACTGAGCACAGGTGAGCTCAGGGTGGGTGACCTCAGGTGAGCCCAGGTGAGCTCAGGGTGGGTGAGCTCAGGTGAGATCAGGATGGGGCAGGACAGGTGTGAAATGACCCCCTGAGCAGGTGGGATCAGGTGATGAGCTCAGAGGTGACCTGGGAATGTTTCCAGGTGATGTGGAAGTGTTTCTACTGAGGCACAGGTGAGCTCACGTGACCCCAGGTAGGCACAGGTGAGGACAGGGTGGGATGGATGAGCTCAGGGTGGGTGAGCTCAGGTGAGCACAGGTGAGTTGAGGTGGGCACAGGTGATCTCAGGGTGGGTGAGCCCAGGTGAGCTCAGGTATGAATCCCCCTCCCCAGGTGGGCACAGGTGTGAATTCCCCCCCCCAAGTGGGCACAGGTAAGCTCAGGTGAGCTCAGGTGTGAATTCCCTCCAGGTGAGCACAGGTGAGCTCAGGTGTCAATCCCCTCCGAGGTGAGTCCAAGGGAGCTCAGGTGTGAACCCCCCCAGGTGGGCACAGGTGAGCACAGATGAGCTCAGGTGTGAATCCCCCCCCCAGGTGGGTGAGCTCAGGTGAGATCAGGGTGGGGTGGGTGAGCTCAGGGTGGATGAGCTCAGGTGTGAACTCCCCACCAGGTGAGCCCAGGTGAGTTCAGGTGTGAACCACCCCCAAGTGGGCACAGGAGGGCCATGGCCCCCCACGTGTGACCCGAATAGTTTCCCTGGGGAACCCCCAGGTGTACCTGGGCAGGTACTTACGTCAGCCAGGGGGGCGGGGGGGTCAGGCTGGTGGCTCGGGGACCCACTGCTGGGGACAGAGGGACACGGTCACTGGGCACAATGGGGACACTGGGGACACTGGGACACTGGGGACACTGGGGTCATACTGGGGACACTGGGGACACTGGGGACACTGGGATCACACTGAGGACACTGGGGACATTGGGGACACTGGGGACACTGCGGACACTGGGATCATACTGGGGACACTGGGGACATTGGGGACATTGGGGACACTGGGGACATACTGGGATACCTGTCCCAGTGTGTACTGGGGTCACTGGGACAGTACTGGGGGTCCTGGCACTGGGACACTGGGGTCACTGTCACTGGGATGTCACTGGTGTCACTGGGATGTCACTGGTGTGTCACTGATGTCACTGGGGTGTCACTGGTGTCATTGGTGTAACTGGGATGGCACTGGTGTCACTGAGGTGTCACTGGGATGTCACTGATGTATCACTGGGATGGCACTGGGCTGTCTGTCACTGGTGTCACTGATGCCACTAGTATCCCTGGTGTGTCCAGGTGTCCCTGGTGTCACAGGTGTGTCCCTGGTGTCCCCCCCCACCCCCCCCATCCCCGATATCCCTGGTGTCACTGGGATGGCACTGGGGTCACTGGGGTGTCACTGGTGTCACTGGGATGGCACTGGTGTCCCCGGTGTCACTGGGGTGTCACTGGTGTCCCTGGTGTCACTGGGGTGTCACTGGTGTCACTGGGATGGCACTGATGTCACTGGGATGGCACTGGGCTGTCCCTGGTGTCCCCAGTGTCACTGGGGTGTCCCCGTTGTCACTGGGATCACTGGTGTCACAGTCAAAGGTGTGTCCCCAGTGTCCCCCCCCAGCCGCCCTGGTGTCCCTGGGCTGTCACTGGGGTGGCACTGGTGTCCCCGGTGTCCCCAGTATCCCTGGTGACACCGGTGTCCCCGGTGTCACTGGTGACCCCAGTGTCTCCCCCCCAGCCCCCCTGGTGTCCCCAGTATCCCCAGTGTCACAGGTGTCACTGGGATCACTGGTGTCACAGGTGTCACTGGGGTGTCCCTGGTGTGTCCAGGTGTCCCTGGTGTCACAGGTGTGTCCCCAGTGTCCCCCCCTGTCCCCACTCACCTGTCCCCGGTGGAGAAGGTGCTGTGGGAGCTGTTGAAGCTGGGGGACGGCGCGTTGGGGACGTAGGTGACCTCGGGCCAGGGCGAGCACTGCGGGGATGGCAGGTGACACAGGTGTCACTGGGGTGCTCCTGTGCACCTGTGCATACCTGTGCACACTTGCACTGCACACACCTGGGCTGCACACACCTGTGCACACACATCTGCGCACCTGGGACTGCACACACATACCTGCACACACCTGCACACACCTGGGCTGCAGCTGCACACCTGGGCTGCACACACACACCTGGGCTGCTCCTGCACACACATACCTGGACTGCACATACACACCTGCACACACTTGCACGACACACACACCTGCACCCACCTGGAACCACACACACACCCGGGCTGTACACACACACACCTGGGACTGCACACGCACAACCGGGCTGCTCCTGCACACAGCTGTGCCCACCCGCACTGCACACACACACCTGCACACACCTGGAGCCATGCACACGCCTGGGGCTGCACCTGCACACACCTGCAATGCACACACACATCTGCACACACCTGGAACCACACCCACCTTCAACCCCACACACCTGGCCCTGCACACACCTGGCCCTGCACACACCTGGAGCCATGCACACACCTGGCCCTGCACACACCTGGCCTAGCACACACACACACCTGCACACACCTGGCCCTGCACACACCTGCCCAGCTCAGGTGAACAACATCCCCAAATCCCTTCCTCAGGTACAAAAACACCTTCCCTGCCCCCGATTTTTCCCTGGCAGGTAGGAACGCCTGGAGCAAAGCTGTGTCAGCAGCCCAGCCCCGCTCCCCGGCAGCCAGGTGAGGCAGGTGAGGCAGGTGAGCACACCTCGGTGAGGATGGTGGTCTCGTAGGAAGGCTGGTACTTCTCCTTCTCGTGCGGTGTGCGCTTCTCCATCTTCTCCCGGTCCGTCTTCTGCTTCCGGTCCGCACCTTTGGGCTGCCAGAGGACAGGTGGGACAGGTGGGACAGGTGGGACAGGTGACAGGTGTGTGGGGACTCATAGGTGACACAGGTGACACAGGTGACTCGGGTGACAGAGGGGACATGGGTGACTCGGGTGACACAGGTGACTCAGGTGTGTGGGGAACCCACAGGTGACACGGGTGACACGGGTGACTCAGGTGACAGAGGTGACACAGGTGACTCAGTGACACAGGTGACTCAGGTGACACAGGTGACTTAGGTGACATGGATGACACAGGTGACATGGGTGACTCAGGTGTGTGGGGAACCCACAGGTGACACGGGTGACATGGGTGACTCAGGTGACACGGGTGACACGGGTGACACAGGTAACAGAGGTGACTCGGGTGACTCAGGTGACATGGGTGACTCAGGTGACACAGGTGACTCAGGTGACATGGATGACACAGGTGACATGGGTGACTCAGGTGTGTGGGGAACCCACAGGTGACATGGGTGACACGGGTGACTCAGGTGACACGGGTGACACAGGTAACAGAGATGACTCGGGTGACTCAGGTGACACAGGTGACATGGATGACTCAGGTGTGTGGGGAACCCACAGGTGACACAGGTGACTCAGGTGACACAGGTGTGTGGGGAACCCACAGGTGACTCAGGTGACACAGGTGACATGGGTGACACAGGTGACAGAGGTGACACAGGTGACTCAGGTGACACGGGTGACACAGGTGACAGAGGTGACAAAGGTGACTCAGGTGACATGGGTGACACAGGTGAAACAGGTGTGTGGGGAACCCACAGGTGACATGGCTGACAGGTGACTCAGGTGACACAGGTGACACGGGTGACACAGCTGACACAGCTGAAATGGGTGACACAGGTGTGTGGGGAACCCACAGGTGACACGGGTGACAGGTGACTCAGGTGACACAGGTGACACGGATGACACAGGTGACACAGGTGACACAGGTGACAGAGGTGACACAGGTGACTCGGTGACATGGGTGACACGGGTGACACAGGTGACACAGGTGACTCAGCCTTCCTGGTGCTCGACAGAGGGAAAAGGAGTTTTGGGCAAAGCTTGTCCCGAGGGCCTCTGCAGGGATGGGGGTGTGGCAACGTGAATACACCTGTAATCACCTGAGCATACCTGTTACCACCTGAACACACCTGTATCCACTTTGTGCACACCTGTAACCCCCCATGCACACCTGTAACCACCTGAAGATACCTGTATCCACTTTGTGCACACCCGCAACACCCTGTGTGCACCTGTAACCACCTGAATACACCTGTACCCACTTTGTGCACACCTGTAACCACCTGAATACACCTGTAACCACGTGAAAATATCTGTAACCATCTGACTACACCTGTATCAACTTTGTGCACACCTGTAACACGCTGTGTACATCTGTTACCTGTCTTCAAACACCTGTAACCAGCTGAGGATACCTGCAACCATCTGAATACACCTATATCTGCTTTGTGCACACCTGTAACACCCTGTGTACACCTGTAACCCCCTGTGTACATTTGTAGCCATCTGAATACACCTGTATCCACTTTGTGCACACCTATAACCCCCCCCCATACACCTGTTACCTGCCTGCAGACACCTGTAACCACCGGAACACACCTGAGCTGTGTCTTCCCCATCTGCATCACCTGGACAGGAGATGGGATTTTGGGGGGACAAACTATACCTGGACAGGAGGTCACAGGTTTGGCCTTGAACACCTGGGCTCCTCCTCTAACCCAAACCAGGGGAATCTCACTCAAATTCCAGCACAGGTGTGGAACCTCCACAGGTATCCAGGTGTTCTCCTGAGGAAATTTCCCTTAAACTTGGCTGTACCTGCACTCACAGGTGGGATGTACCTGCACTCACAGGTGAAGGAATTCCGCCCAGGTGGAGCAGGGGAGGGTGGCAGAGCAGGACCCCAAACCCCTCTGACTACCCCGAGGTGAACAGGTGAGAAAAGAGAAGCCAAGGTGAGAATCTGGGCATGCCACAGGTGGGACAAGAGTCACAGGTACCCCTCAGGTGTGACCACAGTGGGAATGACCCCTCCCATCACCTGCACCACCAGGTAAGGGCTGTCACAGGTAATCTCAGGTGTGACCACAGTGGGAACGTCACCTCCCGTCACCTGCACCACCAGGTGAGGGCTGTCACAGGTACCCTCAGGTGTGACCACAGTGGGAACAACCCCGCCCATCACCTGCACCACCAGGTACAGCCACCTTTTAGGGGAATTTCCTCAGGGGAACACCTGGATACCTGTGGAGGTTGCACACCTGTGCTTCCCATGGGATTTGAGTGAGACCCCCCTGGTTTCTGTAGAGGAGGGGCCCAGGTGTTCATGGCAGGGGCGTCATTCCTCAAGGTGAGAGCTTTCAGAGGCACCACCTGGGCCAGGTGAGGGTGGGAGGGGCCTGCAGGTACCTTGAACACCTTGATCTGGCAGCTGGCCGAGTGCAGGTGCTCGGTGTAGTCGCCGCTGTCGCTCTCCCTGAAGGTGTCGATCTGCACGCGGAAGGGAACGCCCTTCTCGCCGCCGTGCTTGCGCAGCGTGAACTCCGTGCTGATGCAGTGCACCTGGGGACAGGTGAGCTCACCTGTGGGGGCCTGCTGGGGGCAGGGCACCCACCTGTCCTGACCTGGTGTGGGGCAGGGTACCCACCTGCCCTGACCTGGCGTGGGGCAGGGTACCCACCTGTCCTGACCTGCTGGGGGGCAGGACACCCACCTGTCCTGACCTGGTGTGGGGCAGAGCCTACCTGTCCCTTACCTGGATTTAGGACACAGCCCACCTGTCCCACACCTGGACATGAGGCACTGCCCACCTGTCCCTTACCTGGATGTGAGGCAGAGCCCACCTGTGCCTCACCTGGTGTGGGGCAGAGCCCACCTGGATATGGAACAGAACCCACCTGTCCCACACCTGAACATGAGGCACTGCACACCTGTCCTTACCTGGATTTGGGACACAGCCTACCTGTGCCTCATCTGGTGTGGGGCACTGCCCACCTGGGTGTGGGGCAGAGCCCACCTGCGCCTCACCTGGGTGCGGGAAAGATCTGCCCCTCACCTGGATGTGGGACAGAGCCCACCTGTGCCTCATCTGGACATGAGGCACTGCCCACCTGCCCCTCACCTGGGTGTGGGGCAGAGCCCCCCCGCACATTAACTGGATATGAGGCACTGCCTACCTTCCCTTACCAGGATGTGGACAGAGCCAACCTGCCCCTCACCTGGCTGTGAAGCACTGCCCACCTGTCCCTCACCTGGTGTGGGGCAGAGCCCACCTGTGCCTCACCTGGTGTGGGGCAGAGCCCACCTGGATGTGGGGCAGAGCCCACCTGTGCCTCACCTGGTGTGGGAGAGATTTGCCCCTCACCTAGGTGTGGGACAGAGCCCACCCACCCCTTACCTGGATATGAGGCACTGCCTACCTTCCCTTACCTGGATGTGGACAGAGCTCACCTGTACCTGACCTGGATGTGGGACAAGAGCCCACCTGTTCTTTACACAGATGTGGGACAGACCCCACTTGTGCCTCACCTGGATGTGGGGCAGAGCCCACCTGGATGTGGGTCAGAGCCCACCTGTCCTTACCTGGATTTAGAACAGAGCCCACCTCGACATGAGGCACTGCTCACCTGCCCCTCACCTGGGTGTGGGAAAGAGCCCACCTGTCCTCACCTGGATGTGGGGGCAGAGCCCACCTGTGCTTCACCCAGTGTGGGGCAGGGCCCAACTGGATGTGGGACACAGCCCACCTGTGCCTGACCTGGTGTGGGGCAGAGCCCACCTGTCCTTACCTGGGTGCAGGACAGGGCCCACCTGTGCCTCAACTGCTGTGGCAGAGATCTGCCCCTCACCTGGATGTGGGACAGAGCCCACCCACCCCTTACCTTGGTGTGAGGTAATGCCCTCCTGTCCTTACCTGGGTGTGAGGCACTACCCACCTGTCCCTCGCCTGGACATGAGACACTGCCCACCTGTCCTCATCTGGATTTAGGACAGAGCCCACCTGGATGTGCGGCAGAGCCCACCTGTCCTCACCTGGACGTGGGACAAATCCCACCTGTCCTCACCTGGACGTGGGACAAATCTCACCTGTCCTTACCTGGATGAAGACCGAGGTCCTCTTGGCGGGGTCCCACAGGAACTCCACGGTGTTGAGCTGCGTCGGGTTGGCGCGGGGGTCGATGATCCCCACGGACATGGGGATATCTGTGGGGGGGATGAACAGGTGAGGCCCACCTGGGACCCCCCCACCTGCCCCAGTCAGGTGAGACTCACCTATGTCCAGGATCCTGTCGCCAGGTCTGTTCCACCTCCAGCCCTCCAGCTGCTGGTGCTCCGTGTACTGCAGGCGTCGGTCGTGGAAAACCACCCGGAAAATACTCTGGGGGAAGGGGGGAAACCTCACCTGGAGCTCACCTGGCACACCTGGCCAGGTGTGCAGCCCTTCCCTGTGCCACAAAGGGGCAAAGAGAACCACCCTCCCAATCCCAGAACCAGGAATATCCCCCACCCAGCTGTGGGGCCCCGGAGAGCACCTGGCCAAGATGGGCACACCTGGCTGGGATGGGCACACCTGGCCAGGGGTTACCTGTGCTCTCAGCTCACCTTCACCAGTTTCCCGTTGATCTCAGGCAGCTCCCCGAGCTTCCTGTTGTCCAACATCCGGATCTCGTAGGATTGACCTGGGGGCAGGAGGGCACCTGAGGGTCTCCTGTCACCTGTACCTGTCACCTGAGCTCCTGGGTCATTTGGGATCCCACCAACCCAGAGCTTCCAGGTGTACCTGAAAGCGGCAGGTACAGGCTGGACTTGTAACTCCCATCCTGCAGAGGTGCCCAGCACTGACCTGTACACACACACCTGTACAGGTACACCTTACACACACTTGTAACCACCACGCACACACCTGTGCAGATACACCTTACACACACCTTATGCACACCTGTACAGACACACCTTACACACACCTGTAACTACACTGCACACCCCCTGTACAGGTACACCTTACACACACCTGTAACCACGTTGCACACCTGTACCCACCCTGCACACACCTGTTACCACCTTCCAGCTCCCACACTTCAACCTGCTGAAACCCCCCAGATGACTCATGCTGCTCCACCTGTGCAGCGCACAGCCAGGTGAAGGCACAGCCAGGTGAGGGCACAGCCAGATGAGGGCACCACCACACAGGTGCTGCGCAAACCCCACACACCAGGTGAACTTCCCATGTCCCAACAGGTTAAAATCAGCCATTTCCCCTGGGGAAAACAACAACTTCCAGGGGCAGAACCTCCCTGGCAGGGGTGGTTCCAGGGGTTACCTAGGCAGGGTACAGCCAGGTGAGGGCACCACCAAACAGGTGTTGTGCAAACCCCACACACCAGGTGAATTTCCCAACAGGTTAAAATCAGCCATTTCCCCCAGGAAACAACAACTTCCAGAGGCAGAACCTTCCTCTGGGGGGGTTACCTGTGCAGAGCACAGCCAGGTGAGGGCACAGCCAGGTGACGGCTGCGCCCCAGAGGTGCTGTATAAACCCCACACCATGTGAATTTCCCGTGTCCCAACAGGTTAAAATCAGAAATCTCCCCTGGGAAACGATAAGTTCCAGAGGCAGAACCTTCCCCTGGGGGGGTTACCTGGGCAGAACACAGCCAGGTGAGGGCACAGCCAGGTGAGGGCATAGCCAGGTGAGGGCACCACCACACAAGTGCTGCGCAAACCCCACACACCAGGTGAATTTCCCAACAGGTTAAAATCAGCCATTTCCCCTGGGAAACAACAACTTCCAGGGGCAGAACCTTCCCCTGGGGGGGGGTTACCTGTGCAGGACAGGTGTGGGCTCACCTTGGTTCAGGTAGGTGAGGGTCTCGTCGTGCAGTTTGACGGCAGGTGAGGTGGCAGCGCACAGGACGTACTGGAAGGGCAGCACCTTGTCCTGGCTCTCCGCCGGCAGGTTGGACTCCTCCTGCTTGAAGATGGGCAGGGCCAGGACGTCGCTGCGGGGACAGGGAGTTACCTGAGACAGGTGAGCTGAGGGCTGGGGGGGTAGGGGGAGGGGTCCCCTCGATCCGACCTGGGCTTTGGTACCTGTGGGGAAGGGATAGCCCAGAAACCTGGGTCTGCCTCTGGAGCCTGCCTGAGCTCAGGTGTGTGCTGTCCTCAGGTGTCACCTGCTCACCTGAGACACACCTGTGGCCATCTGAATGCTGTGAGCACCTGGGGTACAGCTGTAAGTAGATGGGAGTACCTGGGGTACACCTGTGAGCACCTGGGGTGCTGAATCAATCCCAATGGCACCCCAAACCCATCCCTACTCCATCCCTACTCCTTCCCTATTCCACTCCTACTCCATCCCTGGATTTTGGGGTTCCCCTTGGTGATTTTGGGGTCCCCTCAAGATTTTGGGGTGTCCTTTGGGGATTTTTTGGAGACGCCTGCACATTTTGGGGTCCCCCTGGGTGATTTTGGGGTTTCCCTTGGGGATCCCTGGAGATTTTGGGGATCCCCCTGGACATTTTTGGGGACCCTCCATGGGATTTTGGGGTTTCCTTTGGTGATTTTGGGGTTTCCTTGGTGATTTTGGGGTTTCCCTTGGGGATTTTTGGGGTTTCCTTTAGGGATTTTGGGGACCCCTGGAGATTTTGGTGTTTCCCTTGGTGATTTTGGGGTCCCTTGGACATTTTAGGGCTCTCCTTGGTGATTTTAAGTTTCCCTTAAGGATTTTTGGGGTTTCCCTTGGGGATTTTGGGGTTTCCCCTGGAGATTTTGGGGTTTCTCTTGGTGATTTTTGGGGTTCCCCTGGAGATTTTTGGGGTTCCCCTTGGGGATTTTTGGGGTCCCCTGGACACTTTGGGGTTTCCCCTGGACATTTTGTACTGAGGCGCTTTGCGACGCCTTCACCCTCTACCTCATTTCGGGGCTCCCCACTTATCCCCCACCTTTCCCTGGGATATTTTGGGGTCCCCGGGATATTTTGGGGTAGCTTGGCAGTTTTGGGGGTCCCCTTGGAGATTTTGGGGTTTCCCTTGGGAATTTTGGGGTTTCCCTTAAGGAACTTTGGGGTGCCCTGGAGATTTTTGGGTGTCCCTTGGGGATTTTGGGGTTCTCCTAGGGGATTTTGGGGACCCCATGGACATTTTAGGGTTCCCCTTGGTGATTTTGGGGTTTCCCCTGGGGATTTTGGGGTTCCCCTTGGGGAATCTGGGGATCCATGGACATTTTGGGGTTTTTCTTTTGGGGACCCCTGGACATTTTGGGGTTTCCCTTGAGGGAATTTTGGGGTTTCCCTTGGGGATTTTTGGGGTCCTCTGGACATTTTTCAGGACCCCTGGAGATTTTGGGGTTTCCCTTGGGAATTTTTGGGGTTTCCCTTGGGGATTTTTGGGGTTTCCCTTGGGGATTTTGAGTTTCCCTTAAGGATTTCTGGGGTGTCCTGGAGATTCTGGGGTTTCCCTTGGGGATTTTGGGGATTCCCTTGCAGATTTTGGGGTCCCCTGGACACTTTGGGGTTTCCCTTGGGGGATTTTTAGGGTTTTCCCTTGGGGATTTTGGGGACCCCTGGAGATTTTGGGGTCCCTCTGTTGATTCTACTCCTGCAAGCACCGAGGCACTTTGCGACGCCTTCACCCTCCACCTCATTTTGGGGCTCCCCACTTATCCCCCGCCTTTCCCTGGAGATATTTTGGGGTCCCCGGGGTATTTTGGGGTCCCTTATCAGTTTTGGGGTTTTCCTTGGGGATTTTGGTTTTCCCTTGGGGATTTTGGGGTTTCCCTTGGGGAATCTGGGGATCCGTGGACATTTTGGGGTTTTTCTTTTGGGGTTTTTCTTTTGGCAGTTTTGGGGTTTCCCTTCGAGATTCTGGGGTTTCCCTTGGTGATTTTGGGATTTCCCTTGGGAATTTTTGGGGTTTCCCTTGGGGATTTTTGGGGTTTCCCCTGGACATTTTGTACTGAGGCGCTTTGTGACGCCTTCACCCTCCATCTCATTTTGGGGATCCCCCCTTATCCCCCACCTTTCCCTGGAGATATTTTGGGGTCCACGGGGTATTTTGGGGTCCCTTATCAGTTTTGGGGTTTCCCTTGAGGATTTTGGGGTTTCCCTTGGGGATTTTGGGGACCCCTGGAGATTTTGGGGTTTTCCTTTTGGGGACCCCTGGACATTTTGGGGTTTCCCTTGAGGATTTTGGGGTTCCCTTTGGGGATTTTTGGGGTTTTCCTGGAGATTTTGGGGTTTCCCTTGATGATTTTGGGGTCCTCTGGACATTTTGGGGCACCTCTGGATATTCTCCTGCTGCACCTTTGCGACGCCTTCACCCTCCACCTCATTTTGGGGCTCCCCACTTATCCCCCACCTTTCCCTGGGATATTTTGGGGGTCCCTGGCAGTTTTGGGGGTCCCTGGCAGTTTTGGGGTCCCCTGTACCTCATGCTGTAGGCGCCAGCGCCGAGCTCCTGCCCGATCCCCGAGAGGCTGGCATCGAAATCCTGCACCAGCCCCGACTCGATCACCTCGTCAGCCAGCGGCAGCTTCAGCGCCCACGCCATGGCCCCCCAAAAACGGGCACCCCCAAAATGGGGCACCCCCAAAAAACGGGCACCGGGTTACCCCGGAAACGGGCACCCCCAAAAAACGGGCACTGGGTTACCCCAAAAACGGGCACCCCCAAAATGGGGCACTCCCAAAAATGGGGCACACCAAAAATGGGCAACCCCAAAAAACAGGCACCCCAAAAATCAGGGGACAGTCAGCAGGGGCACCCCAAAAATCGGCACCCCCAAAAGACAGTCAGCAGGGTCACCCCGGAAATGGGCACCCCAAAAATAGGGCACACCAAAAAATGAGGCACCCCCAAAAATGGGGCACCCCCAAAAAACGGGCACCCCAAAAATCACGGGACAGTCAGCAGGGGCACCCCCAAAAAACGGGTAACCCAAAAAACGGGCACTGGGTTACCCCAGAAACGGGCACCCCAAAAATGGGCAACCCCAAAATGGGGCACACCAAAAAACAGGCACCCCAAAAATCGGGGGACAGTCAGCAGGGGCACCCCAAAAACGGGCACCGGGTTGCCACAAAAATAGGGCACCCCCAAAAATAGGGCACACCAAAAATCAGGGGACAGTCAGCAGGGGCACCCCCAAAAAACGGGCACCCCCAAAATGGGGCACCCCCAAAAAACGGGCACCGGGTTACCCCAGAAACGGGCACCTCCAAAACGGGGCACCCCCAAAAATGGGCAACCCCAAAAAATGGGGCACTCCAAACACGGGGCACCCCCAAACACGGGGCACCCCCAAAAATGGGGCACTCCCAAAAAACGGGTACCCCAAAAATGGGGGGACAGTCAGCAGGGGCACCCCAAAAATGGGGCACCTCAAAAAAGGGGGCACCCCCAAAAACGGGCAACCCCAAAAACGGGCACTGGGTTACTCCAGGAATGGGCACTCCAAAAACGGGGCACCCCAAAAACGGGCACCCCAAAAAACGGGCTACCCCCAAAAATGGGGCACCCCCCAAAAACGGGGCACCCCCCAAAAACGGATCACCCCCAAAAAACGAGGGACAGTCAGTAGGGGCACCCCCAAAAAAGGGTGGGGGTCATCCCAAAAATGGGGCACCCCCAAAAAACGGGCACCCCAAAAAACGGGCAACAGGTCACCCCAAAAACGGGGAGAGTGTTGGCAGGGTCACGCCCAAAAATGGGCACCGGGGCACCCCCAAAAATGGGCCACCCCAAAAACGGGGCACCCCAAAAAAACAGGTCACTCTCAAAAACGGGCACCAGGGCACCCCCAAAATCGGAGGAGGGTCACCCCCAAAAACGGGGAACAATCGGCAGGGTCACCCCCAAAACGGGCACTGGGTCACCCCCAAAATCGGGGAAGGGTCAGCCCAAAAACAGGGGTAGGGCACCTCCAAAAACGGGGGGAGGGTTGGCAGGGTCACCCCCAAAAACTGGCGCCGGGGCACCCCCAAAATCGGGGGAGGGTCACCCCCAAAAACGGGGGCCTTCGGGGTGACACCCCCAAACCGATGGGCAGCAGGGTCACCCCAAAACAGGGTCACCCCAAAAACGGGGTTCCTCAGGGTCACCCCCCAACCCAGCGTCCCCTGGGGGGGGGGGCACCCCAAAACCTCCCCTCCCGTTTTCTGGGGGTCTCAAAGCCCCCCCCAAACCTCTTGAGGACCCTCCCCTGCCGTGAAGAATTTGGGGACCCCCCACCCTAAAAAATCGCGACCACGTGGGGAGCGAACCCCAAAAAACCCCGCGACACCCCCGAAAGGGCTGGACCTCCACAGAAGCAGCACCTCGGGGGTCCCCCGAACCCCAAAACCCCCAGGGGGGGACCCCGAGTTCTACCGACCGACCCCCTCCCCCAAAGGGCTGCACCCCCAAAATCCTCCGGGACCCCCAAAATCCTCCGGGACCCCGCGCTCCGGGATGGAACGCCCCCAATCCTGGCCGGGACCCTCCTAATCCGAGCTGGGACCACCCCCCAATCCAGGCCGGGACCCCCTAATTGGGGTTGGGACCCCCCGATCTGAGCCCGCTCGCCCCAATCCGGGCCGGGACCCCCCAAATCCGGGCCGGGACCCCCAAAACGCGCCGCTCCGCCAAGATGGAGGCGGCGGCCCCGCCCTCGCCGCTCTCGGAGGGTGGTCCCGCCCCTCCGCCGAGCTCAGCCAATAGGGTCGCGTCTCGCCGCGTGACTGGCGGCTATAATAACCAATAGGGAGCCTCACGCCGGGCAGGCCGCTCAGGGATTGGTTGGGAGGCGTGGCCACGGCGGAGGGAGGGGCTAGGTTCTGTGCGGCGCTTCCCGCGGGACCGAGTGTTCGAATCCCGGCTGCGCCGGCCTCAGACTGGATGGGGGGGCGAGGAGGATGAAGGACCCCCCCCCAAAAAATCTTGAAAAAAAGGGGAGAAAGGAAAAGAAAAAAGAAAAATACTGTTTATTTTCACACCACTACATCAAGTGCATCAGTCTGCCGCGCCCCGGTGTCCCCCCGAAGCCCCCCGGGCTCAGGGCAGGGGGAGGTGGGGAAGGGGCGCTGCCTCTTTTTTGGGGTTCACGCCCCCCCAAACCCCAGGGGTGATGTCCCCCAAAATTCACCCACGGGACGTCCCCAAGGTGGGGGGGATCACCCCCTAGAAGCCCTTCGCGAGGTGGGGGGGACCCCGCAAAAACAGCGTGGGGGGGTGACATAAATTTGGGGTCACCCCTGGTGAGCCGTGACGTCTCCTCAGGAACACAGGAAAAAGGGAAAAAAAACCCAGAAAAATGGAAATAGTTGATTTTGGGTGGGTGGGTGACATCTGGGGGAAAGAGGGCGTCTGTCACCAGGTGTATCACAGGTGGGGGTGGCGTGTGACGAGGAGGGAACGGGAGGACACGCAGGTGGTGGACACAGGTACAGGGGTGGTGGACACAGGTACAGGGGTGGTGGACACAACTCTGGGGGGGTGGACACAGCTCTGGGGGGGTGTGGGGGTGATGAAAACAGGTGTGGGGGTAGTGGACACAGGTTTGGGGGTGGTGGACACAGGTGGACACAGGTACGGGGGGGTGGACACAGGTCTGGAGGTGCTCGACAGGTGGAAACAGGTTTGGGGGTGATGGACACAGGTGGACACAGGTCTGGGGATGGTGGACAGAGTTTTGGGGGTGCTGGACAGGTGGACACAGGTACAGGGGTGGTGGACACAGGTCTGGGGTGGTGGACACAGATCTGGGGGTGATGGACACAGGTCTGGGGGGGGACGACACAGGTCTGGGGGTGATGGACAGGTGGACACAGGTCTGGGGTGGTGGACACAGGTCTGGACATGATGGACACAGGTCTGGGGTGGTGGATACTGGTCTGGGGGTGGTGGACACAGGTACAGGTGTGGTGGAAACAGGTACAGGGGTCGTGGTGACAGGAACCAGGTGACACAGGGACAGAACCATTGGCTGATGGCAGGAGACTGGGGGGACACCGGGGAGCTCCCAGTGCTCCCAGTTTAGGGCAGTGGGAGTCACTGGGGGGCAGGGTGGGGTTGGACACAGGCACGGACACGGTGGCAGAGGGGACAAAAGCAGTAAGTGCCGATGGCAGGAGGGGCTGTGACCGGGAACTGGGATGTTCCCAGTGCTCCCAGTTCGGAGGGTGTGGTTGAATACTGGATACAGGTCTGAGGGTGACGGACACAGGTACAAGGGTCGTGGTGCCAGGAACCAGGTGACAAAGGGACAAAACCAGTAAGTGCTGATGGCTGGAGGTCGGTGGGACACTGGGGGGAGCTCCCACTCCTCCCAGTTCAGGGCAGTGGGAGTCACTGAGAGGCAGGGTGGGGTTGGACACAGGTGAGAGGACCCGGACACAGGTGGCACGGTGGCAAAGGAGACAAAACCAGTAAGTGGCAGAGGGACAAAACCAGTAAGTGCTGACGGCCGGAGGTCGGTGGGACACGGGGGTCGCTCCCAGCCCTGGGGGGCGGACACAGCTCAGAGGACCTGGACACAGGTACGGTGGCAGAGGAACAAAACCAGCGGCCAAAGTGCTGATGGCTGGAGGTCGGTGGGACACGGGAGGGGCTCCCAGTCCTCCCAGTCCTCCCAGTTTAGGGCACGTGGGAGTCACTGGGGGGCAGGGTGAGGACCCGGACACAGGGCACGGTGACAGAGGGGACAAAACCAGCGGCCAAAATGCTGACGGCCGGAGGTCGGTGGGACACGGGAGTCTCTCCCAGCCCTGGGGGGCGGACACAGGTACGAGCGTGGCGGCGGAGGGGACAAAACCAACGGCCAAAGTGCCGATGGCAGGAGGTCAGTGGGACAGGGCACGGTGGCAGAGGGGACAAAACCAGCGGCCAAAGTGCTGACGGCGGGGCGGACACGGAGCCGCTCAGGGCACGTGGAAGACGTTGAGCTTGCTGGTGTTCTTGAGCGTCTGGCGGCGGTTGCAGAACCAGACGCGCACCACCTCCCGCTCGTAGCGCAGCTCCTGCGCGATGCGCGTGATCTCGGCGCCCGTGGGCAGCGCGTTGCGCTCGAAGTGCGCGTTCAGCGCCTCCAGCGCCTGCGGCGTGAAGGACGTGCGGCGTTTGCGCTTCTTGCCCGGCTCGCCGCCCACGAACTCCAGCAGGTGCTGCTGCCCCTCGCGCTGCCGCTGCTCCGCCTCCCGCAGCCACTTCTCCAGCACCGGCTTCAGCTTCTGCGCGCTCTTGGGGGTGATGTCCAGCTTCTCGAACCTGGGGACACGGGGGACAATCAGGGGACACTCAGGGGGGATGTCCAGCTTCTCGAACCTGCGGGGACATGGGGACACAAGGGACACTCAGGGGACACGGGGGACAATCAGGGGACACTCATGGGGGATGTCCAGCTTCTTGAACCTGCGGGGACATGGGGACACTCAGGGGACACTCAGGGGGACACTCAGAGGACACTCAAGAGGGACAGAAGGGACATTCAGAGGGGACACTCAGGGGAGATGTCCAGCTTCTCAAACCACTGGGGACATGGGGACAACACGGGACAGTCAGGGGACAGTCAGGGGATGTCCAGCTTCTCGAACCTGGGGAGACACGGGGACATTACCTGCAGATGGCCCTATCCCTGTCCCCCCAGCTGACAGTACCTGCAGATGGCACTGTCCCCTGTCCTGTCCCTGTCTCCCCAGGTGACAGTACCTGCAGATGGCACTGTCCCCTGTCCTGTCCCTGTCCCCCCAGGTGACAGTACCTGCAGATGGCCCTGTCCCTGTCCCTCCCCTGTCCCCAGAGGTGACAGTACCTGCAGATGGCACTGTCCCCTGTCCCCAGAGGTGACAGTACCTGCAGATGGCCGACTGGCTGTAGGCGGGGCCCTCGGTGGCCGTCAGGGCCTGCCCCACCTGTGTCTGGGTCAGCCCCAGCGAGAGGCGCCGCAGTTTGAAGTTCTTGGCGAATTCCCGGATTTCCTCCAGGTTGATCCCGTCCTCCTCCGTGCTGGGCGGGGCGGGGGGCTCTGGGGGGGGCACGGGGGTGTGGGAACATCATTATCCCCGTGCTCAGGGAGCCCAGAGCCTGATATCCCCCTCCCATCGACCCCAGACCCCGATATCCCTCTCTCAGAGATCCCAGACCTCGTTATTCCCATTTCCAGGGGACCCCAGACCCTGATATCCCTCTCCCACCGACCCCAGACCTTGTTATCCCTCTCCCAGTGATCCCAGACCTTCTTATCACACTTTCCAGGGGACCCAGACCTCGTTATCCCTCTTTTCAGGAGACCCCAGCCCCTGATATCCCTCTCCTAGTGATCCCAGACCCTGATATCCCTCTTTTCAGGAGACCCCAGACTCTGATATCCCCCTCCCACCGACCCCAGATCTTGTTATCCCTTTTTCCAGGGACCGCAGACCTTGTTATCCCCCTCCCACCCATCCCACACCTTGTTATCCCCACTTCCAGGGAGCCCAGACCTTGTTATCCCTCTTTCCTGGGGACCCCAGACCTTGTTATCCCCCTCCCACCGACCCCAGCCCCTGTTATCCCCCTTCCCAGGGGTCCCAGACCCCCATTATTACCTGGAGACCCCAGCCCCTGTTATCCCCCTTCCCAGGGGTCCCAGACTATTCCCAGGCCCCCCCAGCCCCTCTCCCCCCCCGGGACTCACTGGCCACCAGCTGGCTCACGGTGGGGGGCTCGGAGCAGGCGATGGGCACCGGGGGGGGCGGCACCTTGGCCATGGGGGTGGGGCTGGAGCCCACCCCGGCGGGGGCCGGCTGAATGGGCTGGACCTGGGGGGGGGATTTGGGGGTCACCTGGGGGGTCTGGGGGGGATCTGGGGGTGACCCGGGGGGTCTGGGG
>JBBMKD010000090.1:2288570-2301423 GCA_037834095.1 Argya squamiceps | reverse complement strand
CCCTCTGCCCCACATCCAACTGTGGTCCCTCATCCCTCTGCCCCACATCCCACCCTGGTCCGTCCCTACATCCCTCCTGCCCCACATCCCACCATGGCTCCTGCATCCTTCCAGCCCAACATCCCACTGTGGTCCCTCATCCCCTGCCCCACATCCCACGGTGGTCCCTGCATTCCTCTGGCCCCATATCCCACCCTGATCCCTGCATCCCTCTGGCCCCACACCCCACTGTGGTCCCTCATCCCACCGTGGTCCCTGCATCCCTCCAGCCCAACATCCCACCATGATCCCTCATCCCCCTGCCCCACATCCCACCTTGATCCCTGCATTTCTCTGGCCCCACATCCCACTGTGGTCTCTGCATCCCTGTGCCCCACATCCCACCATGGTCCCCACATCCCACCATGGTCCCTGCATCCCCCTGCCCCAAATCCCACCATGGCCCCACATCCCACCATGGCCCCACATCCCACCATGTTCTTTCATCCCTGTGCCCCACATCCCACTTTGGTCCCTGCATCCCTCTGGCCCCACATCCCACTGTGATCCCTGCATCTTTCCAGCCCCACATCCCACCATGGTCCCCGCATCCCCCTGCCCCACATCCCACCATGGTCCCCGCATCCCACCATGGTCCTTGTATCCCTCTGGCCCTACATCTCACCATGGTCCCTGCATCCCCCTGCCCCACATCCCACCGTGGTCCCTCATATCCCACCGTGGTCCCTGCACCCCCCTGCCCCCCACCCACCGTCCGTGCTGGCATCATCCACCAGGATGACCTCTCGGAGCAGGCGGGCCGGGGAGGAGTGCAGCACGCTGTAGACCGTCCTCAGCAGGGTGGACCAGGCCTCGTTGTGGAACACGATCACCACGCTGGTGGTGGGCAGGGGCGGGCAGCGCTTGAACTTCTGGTCGATGCACCTGGGGGACGGAACGGGGGGGAGGTGAAGGGGGAAACACTACGATATCCGCCCTCCCCTCAAACCCCACAGCGGGGGAGCGGCTCTGGCCCCGCTGGACTCATCCTCGCTTTGATTGCCGTTGATTTTGGTTGAGTGAGTCCCTCTCCCGGCCTCCGTGTCCCCTCTTTTGTCACCGCTACACCTGCTAAGCACAGATAATCACCCGCCGGCGCGGGGGGCTGGATTCCTCCATCCCTTTTCAAGGCTTTTTCCATCCCGAATTCCAACCCCCCCCGCGCGGGCAGGGCTTTAATCCGGCAGCCCCCGGCCGAGGGCAGGCGGGGAAATCTCTGGAGTTTCCCCGTTTCCCTCCCTCCCCCGACCCCAGCGGGGTCCGAGGCTGTTCCACTCGGCTAAGAAAAGAAAAAGTCTGACCGCTGGAGCCGCCGGAATAAAAGGAGGGAGAGGAGGGAAAGGCGGGAAGGTGCTGGAGCCGCCAAGCAGGTACTGGGAGACACAAAGAGCTGTTAAACCCGCCCCCAAGGCGCCAAAATTAGGGAGAAATATTAATAAATAATTTTTTTTCCCAGCTCTCTCTCCATTCAATCCTTTGCCAGTGCTGGGTGACATCCTGGTCCCAATCTGATTTAATTTCCTCTGACAATTAAGGGGGTTAAGTGACCATTTTTAGGGGGGTGAGTGACCATTTTTAAGGGAGTCAGTGACCATTTTTAGGGGAGTCAGTGACCATTTTTAGGGGAGTCAGTGACCATTTTTAAGAGAATTGAGTGGCCATTTTTAAGGAGTGAGTGACCATTTTTAGGGAGTGAGTGACCATTTTTAGGGAGTGAGTGACCATTTTTAGGGAGTTAAGTGACCATTAAGAGTCAGTGACCATTTTAAAGAGAGTTAAGTGCCCATTTCTAAGGGACTTAAGTGCCCATTTTTAAGGGAGGAGCCGCCCCGGTGCGTTTTCCCCCTGCTCTCACTCGGGGGGACGGCTGTCAGGACCCAGCGCCCGCTGCAGGGAGATGCGATCACTGGCGAAGGCGTTGAAACAATGCTTCTCATAACCCCTCTCCTTCTCTTTAGTCTCCTCGGGCGTCCAGCGATCCTTTTTGAAGGCTTTCCCATCAGCTCCGGGGCTGGCGGGGTCCTGGGGGGGTCTCTCCATCAGCGGCCGCAGCTCGGCCGCCGTGTAGGCTCCGGGCAGGCAGGAGCGGGCGCTGGGCAGCGGCTCCGGCGGCGGCTCCGGGGCTCCGATCTGCAGCCGCGGCATCGAGTCCCGCAGGTCCCGCACGGCGCCCAGCATCAGGTCCAGCACCTGCCCCTTGCCCTGCACGATGTTCCGCAGCCACGGCTCCTCGCCCGGCTCTTTGCTCCCCACGTCCTTCTGGAGGATGAAGAGGAAGAGGACGAAGACGGCGCCGGCCAAGGCGACTTTCAAGGGGCTGAAGCGGCGGCGGAACAGCCTCATTTTGGGGTTTTTTGAGGGGTTTTGGAGGGTTCTCCGGGGGATTTAGGAGTGAGGGGGGTCAGGGTGCATCACGATGTGCTGCTTTGCTGCGGTGACCTGGGGGAAGGAGAAACGCCTGCGGTTAATTCCCGGGCTGGGTGTGGTCCAGGGTGCATCTCCTTGATGTTAAAATAGAAATATTGTACTGAAGATATAACGTATTGCATCTAAAATAAATTATGTTGTACCTAAACCAGAATATATAAATATGTAAATATATAAAAATATAAAATATAAATGTATATTTTATATAATATATATTAATATATAACATATAACGTATAACATATATATATAAAAATATGTAAATATATATAAATATATAAAAATATCTGGCTGGATGTGCCCTGGGTGCATCCCCTTCATGTCGAAATAAAATTACTGTACTGAAGATATAACATAGTGTATTTAAAATAAATTATATTGTACCTAAGCCAGAATGTAAATATATAAAAATATGTGGCTGGATGTGCCCAGGCTGCATCCCCTTGATGTCAATATAAAAATACTATACTGAAGATATATTGTATTTAAAATAAGTTATGTTGTACCTAAACGAGAATATAAATGTATAAAAATATGTATATGAAAATAAATATATAAAATATGTATATGAATATAAATATATAAAAATATGTATATGAATATAAATATAATCAAGTAATGGAATACTTTTCCCAAGGACCTTAAAGATCATCCAGTCCAACCCCCTGTCACGGGCAGGGAACCTCCCACTAGACCAGGTTAATAACAATTAATAACGTAATAATACAATAGCAATATAATACATGAATACATTGACAAAGTAAAATAATATTAGTACCATATTAACATATCAATATTGCAATACAATGTTAGTAATGCATTAATATAGCAAAATAACATTAGCAATATATTAATAGAAAGTTTAATATATTAATTAATAGATTTAATATAATATTTATATTATATTATATTATATTATATTACGTATATTAATTATAGTAATTATTAATATAATTACTATAATATTAATATTAATATTATAATATAATATTAATAATATTAATATAATTACTTTAATATAAAGTACAAACGACACCTGTAAAATTCATTCCCCCCCCAGCCCTCCCAGCCCCTAAATCCATCCCAAAATTAAAAATGCGGGTTAATAAATCCCAGAGGATGTGTCACCCCCCACCACCACACACGGAACCCCCCCCAAATTTCTTCTGGGACAGATCCGGAGGCTGCATCCTCCCCCCGCCACCACCCCTTGCACACAGAAGTTAAAATAGAGCCAAAAAATTCGCCAAAATATTTTTGGCCTCTGAGAAAAAAAAAAACCTTTCCTGCCTGCGAAGGAAAATTCGAACAGACCCTGCGGTGCTCCGGGTTCGGCTGAGCCGGAGCAGCGAGTTCGGCGTCCGGTGCCGCGGTCACCGGAGCTCGGCGGCCGCTCCCAAACTTGCCCCGGGCTCCGCCGGAGCTTCCCACCACCCTCCAACTTCCCGCGGCTCCTCTTTGTGAGCCGCGGCCGCCGGAGCATGGACGAGCCCGGCGGGATCCATTCACCGCCATCTCCTCCTCCTCCTCCTCCCCTTCCCTCGATTCCTTTTTCCCTTTTTTCTTTTCATTCTCTTGGAAATGGGGCGGGGAAGGGCACCTGCCACAACTTCAAGGGCGACGGAGTTTGGGCTGGGGAGGAGGAGGAGGAGGAGGGTCCCGGGGTCCCCCCTTTGAGCGGGGGATCAAAGCCGGACCACGCTTCACTGCCAAGGGCGCCCGGCCCCATCCAGCACGGAAAATTGGGGGAAAATCGAGCACAGAATTGGGGAAAAAACATCAACCCACTCGTGTTTCCTGCCGTTTCCTCGGGATTCCTGCCCGAAGCTGAGCGGTGCAGCCCCCGAGCACCGAGGTTTTTATTGCACAAGGAGGGGGAGGGAAAAACAACCGATTTTTGGGAAAAAAAAAACCCGAAATCAAATGTTTCCATCAAGCCCACAACTCCCTGAGCTTCCCTCTTGCCACGTTGCTAACGAAGCTCGTTAGGTGTCAGTGCTAATTAACCCCAGAGGGACACTCGGATGTTCAGGGGGGGGCAACCTCAACCCTCTCCTCAATCCCTTCCCTAAAAAGGCCAAAAAGCCAAATACAAATAAAAATATTCCCTATTCCCCCGGATAGACTGGGGTGGGTTCAGCACAGAGCTCCAGCCTCAGCTCCCGGTGCATCTTCACTCTCCTCTACCTGCCCTGCAAACTCCCCGGGTGGATTCTGCTCCATCCCATCCCAAAAATCCCGTGGGCACCCCGGGAAAACAACATCAAAATGACCCAGCGGAGCTTTCTGGGGTCAGAAAAAGGGGAAAATTCGAGTGGGAATTCGAGGCGCATCCCCCGTGATGTGAGCGGGAGGGGTGGAGGGAAGAGGCAGAAACAGAGATAAAAAAAAAAAAAGAAAAATAAATAAAATACAAGTGAATTGACACCGGGTGAGGTGGCCACCGGCTCCACGTGGCAGCGAGTCACGGTGACATCGGGACGGGCAGGGACGGGGAAGAGCCAGGAGCGGGAAGCGGGGTGCGGCAAAGGGAAAGCGGGGTTGTTCCCGGTGGGATTCAGGGATGGGAGCTCACAGGAAGGCGGATCCTGTCGGGCTCCCCCCGTCCAGGTGTTGCTCTCATCCCTCGGGATGAGCCCGGGGGGTCCCGCGGTCGTGGGATGGGAACGGCCGGAGCTGGGGGGTCTGTGAGGGTCCCTGCCCCGTGGGGGTGACGGGGGTCGGGTCCTCCCACCGCCCTGCCCAGAACTGCCACAGCCCCTGGAGCGGCTGGGCTGTTCTGGGGGCTCTATCCGGACCCCCCCGGCCCGGGGGGCTCCAGCCCGGGACCCCCTGAACCCCCTTCAACGGAAAGGATTCTGCAGCGCGACCCCCGAGCGTCCCACCCCCGGGAGGGACCGGGACCACCCTGCTGCCCCTCCTCACCGGGAGCCTCCTGTCCCCTTTGTCGTGGTGGGGGTCCACACCGGGACCCCCAGATCCCCTTGCCGCGGTGGAGGACTCCACACTGGGACCCCCAGCATCCCCGGACCCCCTCCCCTGAGGCAGGGACTGCACACAGGGACCCCTTTACCGCGGTGGGGGGCTCCACACTGGGACCCCCGGCATCCCCGGACCCCCTCCCCTGAGGCAGGGACTTCACACCGGGACCCCCAGCCCCCCCTACCGCAGAGAGGGGCTCCTCACTGGGACCCCCGGACCCCCTCCCCTGAGCAGGGACTTCACACAGGGACCCCCAGACCCCCTTACCGCAGAGGGGGGCTCCACACCGGGACCCCAGACCCCCTTACCGCAGAGGGAGACTCCACACCGGGACCCCCAGGCCCCCTTACCGCAGAGAGGGGCGCCGCACCACGACCCCGGAACCAGCGGACCCCGTTTCCCTGGAGCGAGGGCTGCGCACCGGGACCCCGGGACCCCTTTTCCCCGGCAAGAGCTCGGCACCGGGACCCCCAGAGCCGCTTACAGCACAGGGTGGGGGGCTGAGCAGCGGGACCCCCGTCACCTCCCCTTTCACCGGGGCCGCAGGTGCGTCCGGGTGGGGCGGGGCCACCTGCGCTACCTGTTCCCTTTCCCCGCCCCCCGGGACAGGTGCACGGGGCGGGGCCGCGGCCCTAAAGCCGCCCTGGCCCGGGACAAACGCCGGGTCCTAGAAGGTCCTGGCAGGGGAAAATGTCGGGTCCTGGTACTGCCTGCCTGCCCGCCCCACGCCTGAATTGGAGGTGCTGTGACAGGGACCGGTAAGGGGCTGGCACTGGGGACACTGGGACCAGTAAGGGACTGGCACTGGGGACACTGGGACCAGTAAAGGATTGGTACTGGGGACACTGGGAAGGTCAGGGGCCTATGGAGGTCACAGGGTGTGAGCTCAGGTGTGCTGGGGACCAGTAAGGGGCTGGCACTGGGGACACTGCAACCAGTAAAGGATTGGTACTGGGGACGCTGGGAGCTGCAGGGATTTATGGAGATCCCAAAGTCAGACCCCAGCTCTGCTGGGACCAGTAAAGGACTGGCACTGGGGACACTGGGACCAGTAAGAGACTGGCACTGGGGACACTGGGACCCCATGTGTGCTGGGACCAGTAAGGGACTGGCACTGGGGACAGTGGGAACCTCAGGGACTTATGGTGGTCACAGAGTGTGAGCTCAGGTGTGCTGGGGACCAGTAAAGAACTGACACTGAGACCCCAAATATACTGGGACCAGTAAGGGACTGGCACTGGGGACACTGGGAACACTGGGACCCCAAATATGCTGGGACCAGTAAGATATTGGCACTGGGGACACTGGGACCCCCCATGTGCTGGGACCAGTAAAGGATTGGTACTGGGGACACTGGGAACCTCAGGGATCTATGGAGGTCACAGGGTGTGAGCTCAGGTGGGCTGGGGACCAGTAAGGGGCTGGCACTGGGGACACTGGGACCAGTAAGGGACTGGCACTGGGGACAGTGGGAGCTGCAGGGATTCATGGGGATGCCAAAGTCACGACCCCAGGTGAGCTGGGACCAGTAAGGGACGGGCCCTGGGGACACTGGGACCAGTAAGAGACTGGCACTGGGGACACTGGGCATACTGGGAGAAGCAGGACGGCCACGGGAAAACCCCCGGGGGGACGGGCCCGGGCGGGCTCCATCACCCAGCCGAGGATTTTCCTTTGGCTCCGGCGCTGCGCGGAGGATTTGGGAGATTTGAGCCGGAGCAGAGCGAGGAATAATCGGGATTATTGAGATATTAGCTGGAATATTAACTAGTTTACAGAGATCAGGCCTCCGCGGCACAAACACCCATCAGCCCCAAATTAAAGCGCTAATGAGCCGGAATAAGGCGCGAGGGGGAAACTGAGGCACGGATTGGAGCCAACCCTCGCCCCCCACGAGCCCCCCGGGGCCTCCATCTCCCTCCCCGCGGCTTTTTTCGAGTTCACTTCGGAGCCGCCGCTCTCGCCCGTTTCGTTTCCTGCCTCGGAGGTTTCGTTCTTCGCCCAAAAGCCGGCGGGGAAATTCCCTCCCCCAAATCTGCCGCCGCTCGACTTCGGGGCGGCCGCCACTCTCAGCCCGACGTCACCGCGGCCGCAGGGTCGGGCCAGCTCGGTCACCACCACGGTAGGTCATTTTTGGGGCAAAACCAAATATTTTGGGGTCTACACCGGGCTGGGTGGTGGGGATGAGATTTTTGAGTGCCCTGAACCCGCCCTATTCCCTCCCCCCCGTCGGGTTCTGCCTCTCGGAGCTGCTTTGTCAAGCCCAAAAATAGGAATTTTGTGTTCCCAAATCGCTGCTTTTAATTGCACTTTTAGGGTGTAAAAAAATCCCCCGCAGCTTCGTCCTGATGGCACCGAGTCTGGGGGAAATGAGGAGGAGCCCAGACCCGAAAAAACCCCGGTAGGGATGGGATGAAATCCATAACAAAATCTTTCCTTTTGTTAGGGAGCGGCGGCTCCGTGTCACGCTCCAATTAATAATTAATTAGCGTCTTCATAGACAACTCTCAGGCAAAACAAAACCGGAATTAGAGCTGGAGTTGACTGCCTTGAGGGGGGGTAAAAAATGTTTACTTTTAAGGTTTTAAGGAGCAAAAAAACCCGAAGAACCAAAATTGGGGTGAAGTTACCCCTGGGCGTGGGGCGAGCACCGCAATTCCCTGCGCTAGGAGCGAACCTTACCATCGCCTCGGGAGGTTTTCCTCGCTCCAGGTGCATTTCCTCGGGGATTTCTGCCCTTCATCCCTCCCCGGGAATCGACAGCGGCTCCATCCAACCCTCCAGCCAAACCCCTAACTTGAGCCAGAGCTTAAATTTAACGCTGAGCTGAAACTTTCGGCGCCGAGCGGCAGCAAACCTGGAGGAGTCGACAGGAAGCCATTTGCATATCTATGCTAATTAAGATCGCGCGAACCTTTCAGATCCCCCTTTGCAGATGGTTTGTAAGATTTGTGCCCAGCTTTGCGTTTATTTGTTATCTTTTCGCCCGGTAATAATTGATGCGAGGTGGGAAAACTGGGAATTTAATCCATAATACAGCTGTTAAAGGGGGGCAAATGCGGGCAACACAATTTCCCTCCACAATGCCAATATTTGGTTAATCGATGCTGGGTGGCTCTGAGCTGGGTGGTGCTTCCTGGGGTATTTTTGGGAGCAGAAGGGGCTGAGCAGCTCAGAAAAAGGGAATTGTGTCCCCACCCATGGACATCATTCCTTGGATGGGAGTTTTTTGCTCTCATGCCCAGAAAATTCGATCCTTTGGTACCGAGTTGAAAACACAACTTTTTCCAGGTAGATGATTTTTTTTAACTAAACGGGTTTTTTTGGAGCTCGTGGAAACTGTGGGGGAGAGGTGGAGAAGCCCAGCTTGGCTTCTCTGAGGAAGAACCTCTTCCCTTTTCTCTTTTTTTCTGTATAAATTTTCAGAGAAGTGAGAATGCTTCTGTGGAATGCAGCACCTGGGGCCTTGAGGCACCTGCAGCAGCAGATCCTCCCCATCCCACCAGCTCGGGGTGACCCTGGCAGCTGCTCCTGCCTTTGGATAACACCAATTATTAGGGGATGATTATTAATACGATTATTATTGCTGTTACCAGGTGGTTGTTCCCTGTCCTCTGCCCTGCCCAGGTGTGACACAGATGGAGGAGGTGTTCCTGCAGCTCTGGGGGGAGGTGGCCAGGCTGAGGGAGCTGTGCTCCGAGCAGGGGAGGCTCCTCCAGAGGCTGAGAGCCAGGAAGGGACCACCAATCCTGGGTGAGTGGGGCCTGTGGGGTCTCCAGAGTGCACATTTGGGGTCATTCCCCCCTTTATCCTGGCAGGGCCATTGGGGTCATTCCCACCCTTATCCTGGCAGGGCCATTCCCACCTTAGTCCTGGCAGGGTCATTGGGGCCATTCCCACCTTAATCCTGGCAGGGTCATTGGGGCCATTCCCACCTTTATCCTGGCAGGGTCATTGGGGCCATTCCCACCTTTATCCTGGCAGGGTCATTTGGGTCACTTCCCACCCTTATCCCGGTGCCCTCAGGGAGTTCCTCAGGTGAGGTGAAGGGGTTTCAAGCCCTGAGCCCATTGTGGTTTTTGGGTGTCACTGCTCCTGGTCCTGGGAGCATCACCTGGAGAGGGTGGGAGCAGGGATGGGGGAGGATCTGCAGCCCAGAAAACACCCAGAAATCCTCTGGTTTTCCAAGGATTCCCCCTCTCCATACTCTCCTCTTCTGCCCCAAACACTCACATCACTCCCATGGGGTCTGGTATCATTTTCCCAACCCTAAAATGGGAATTTTGTGGTCAGGAGGGATCGATTTGGACAAAGCTGTGCTGGGAAGCTGCAGCCTCCCTGCCCTGGGGCTCCCTCTGTTCCACCTGTGTCCTTCCAGGACTTAAACCAAAGCCTTTCCTGGGATGATCCTGGAGTTTGGGGACACAGGGATGTCCTGGTCTCCTGAGAGAGCTGATACTCCTCCAACCCTCAGCCCTCCCTGGTTGTCCTCAGTGTCCTTTCTCTGCTGGGACAGCTGAGCTCTGCCAGCCCAGGGGTTCCCCAAGCCCAGCAGGAGAACAGAGCAATGGAAAGGTACAAAAAAACCCCCTTGGAATTCCCAGGGATGACCCCTCTGCTCTCTCCCAAAGACATCCCAGAGTCGCTGCCCATCCAGTGCACGGAGGACGTGGTGAGAGGGGACGGGCAAAGCTCACCTGAGAGCCACCAAAACCACCCAGGGGCTCTGACACCCTCCCCATCCCACCTGGAGCAGCCCATGGAACAGCCCCAGGGCACCAACATTGTCCCCCTGAGCCCTGGGGACGGTGTTGGAACGGGAGGAGCAGCAGCTCTTGGCAGCCCCGAGGGGGAGAAGGGGGATGTGCCCACCTGGATGAGGA
This sequence comes from Argya squamiceps, assembly GCA_037834095.1. Taxonomy (NCBI): domain Eukaryota; kingdom Metazoa; phylum Chordata; class Aves; order Passeriformes; family Leiothrichidae; genus Argya; species Argya squamiceps. The sequence goes on along the minus strand of JBBMKD010000090.1, from coordinate 2,291,092 downwards.
CCTGGATCCTCCCTGTCCCCTGGGAGGGAGGAGCAGCTCCCTGCAGCCCTGGAGAGCTGGAGACACTAAGCCCAGGGGCTGGGGGCTCCTTCCCAAATCTTCTGGAAGCCCTTGAGAAGGAAGATGCTCCCAGGGATGTGGCTCTGCCTGGGGAGGCTCTGGTGGAGATCCGAGGGCCTGTGAAGGTAATTTGGGATGCTGGTGGGGAATTTGGAGTTATGGCATCAGGGACACTCCACCTTCCTCTCCATCAGCCCTGGGCACATGGGGGGAGTGTGCCAGAGGGGGGTTAGTTCATTAAAAAGTCTCTGGGCACCCAATTTTCTGGTTTCCATGGGAATTGGGTGCAGGGAAGCCACTGAGGTCTGTCTGTCCAGCCAGGATATCTCTCCTGGGATCCTCACAGAGGCTTTGAGTTGGGGGAAAAGTTCTCTCAACCTCCTTTGAATCTTCCAGTTAAACAGCTTTAAAGTATTTCCTTTATTCTCTCTGATCTCCACACCCCACAACATATTTCCAAATTATTCCAAAGGATTCCTGCAGACCTCCCTGAGCTCTGCCCCCTCAGTGCTCCTGGTGAACCTCCACCCCAGTCCTGCCCTTCCCACCCAGGGATGCCAAATCCATTTTCTTTCACTCCTTTTCCTAAATGAAGCCCTTAAAAATTCTTTCCTGGCTTCAGGGGTTGGGTATTCCCCGGGATAACTCCTGATTTTGGGCTGGATTTGGGAGGGGGTTTTTAAAGGAGAAGGGGGGGAAGTGGGGCCGTGTCAGGGTCTCCTATCAGCACTCCAGTGACAATGGCACAGGGACAGGTGACAAATGTGCTCCAGTTTGCTGCTCAAAGCCAATTTTCCTCCTGGTTTGGCTCGTGGGGGAGTCTCTGGAGCCACATGGACATGGGATTGTCCAGTGGGATTTATGGAGGATGAGCTGAGGGGCAGCTCCAGCTCCCTTAAAATCCAGCCCAGCCCTTTTTGGGCACAAAGAGTCAGGTTTTGGGGGCTGGCCCAGGGCACTCCTGGGGGTCTCTGTGTCCCCAAATCCATCTTTTCCTGGCAGACCTGCTGGACCCCAGGCTGGGTGCTGGAGGAGGAGACCCTCAGGACTGACCCCACCCCACCCTGTGACCTGTGCCAGGAGATTTTCCCTTCAGACCCAGCAGGACACACGGAATACCTGAACCACCTTCTGGCCCATCTGGAGTAGAATACCTGAACCACCTTCTGGCCCATCTGGAGTAGGACTTGTCCTCTGTCCCCCTGATTTTTTTCAGCCTTCTGATGTTTACATTTCTGTACTGGAGTTTTTCATGCATTGTGACATAAAGAATAATGTAAATCGTGCATTCCTTCCTGGGGGGAAGGACAAATTGATGGACTTCTGGTTTGACCAGTGAGGTCAGAGAGGTGTCAACCTCACCACCCAATTGGTGATCAAGTTCCAAACACTATTTAAATCCTAATCCCAAAAATAAACTTCCTTTTTTTCTGCTCACACAACTGGACAGTGTCAGTGTGGTTCTTTCCTGTCCTCTGGTGAGTCTTCACACTGGCAAATCCCTGGATTTGCACCTTGATCCACTCTGGGTGTTCCCAAGTTTGAGTTGATGGCCTTGAAGGATTCCTCCAGCCCTGGGATTGATCCTGTGGCTGATGTGGATTCTGGGATCCTGCTGCTGCTTTGGACTGGGAGCAGTTTCCACATTCTTCATCCTTCTCTGTCGGGGTCCAGGGCAACTGGATGCTCGGCAGAGAGGCCTGGGACACGAGGAAGAGGGTCTGGGGTCTGTCCAGGGGGGTCTGGGGTCTGCCCAGGGGATTTTGAGACCTGTCCAGGGGGGTTTGAGACCTGTCCAGGAGGTCTGGGGTCTGTCCAGGGGGGTTGCCTGGTACAGAGCCCAGGAAGACACAGTTTTTGACTTTAGTCCGTGGAAAAAGCTTCCAACATTGAGAGAAGAGTTATGAGTCACAAAGGTGTGACAGACAGGAGTGTAGTTTATCACTGGGGGGAAAAATTGGTAGTTTTGGGGTTCTTAGAATGGAGGTGAATGGGGAGGACAAGATGGAGATTGTGGGGTGGTGCCCCGGGTTCTTCTCCTCCACTGGCATCCATCTTCTGATGTGATGGTGGCACAAAGTAGTTTTAAGAAGATTGGATCAGAGTAGAAATGACCCTTTTAGCACAGGTGATGGGCATTGGCATGGAATTGTAAATATTAGATATATAATTATCTGTATAAGGAGGCAGTGACCTCCCATCACAGGAGGAGTCACCTGTGTCTGAGCTGCTGTGAACATCTCAGCCAGTCTGTTGTGGTTTGAAAGCAAAACGAGTGAGAGGCTCCAAGTCAGACATACAATTTAATAATAATAAGAAAAAAAGGGTATGAGACATTAATTTTAAGAATTAAAGTCTTTAGTTAAACCAGATATTGCTGAGGCGAGATAGATAAACTTCCCTCTACTAACAGAAGCCGGATTTAAGGAACTGATAAATCATGAAGCCTGTTTATGTATCCT
>JBBMKD010000090.1:2273042-2283852 GCA_037834095.1 Argya squamiceps | reverse complement strand
CACCCCATCCCTGTCACCCCATCAGTGTCACCCCGTCACTGTCACCCCAGAATTGTCACTCCGCCATTGTCACCCCGTCACTGTCAACCCACCATTGTCACCTCGGCACTGTCACCCCATCCCTGTCACCCCATCCCTGTCCCCCTGTCACTGTCACCCCATCCCTGTCACCCTATCCCTGTCACCCCATCAGTGTCACCCCGTCACTGTCACCGCAGAATTGTCACTCTGCCATTGTCACCCCGTCCCTGTCACCCCGGCACTGTCCCCCCATCACTGTCACCCTGGCATTGTCCTCGTCACTGTGACCCGTCATTGTCAGCCCGTCCGTGTCACCCCGTCACTGTCCCTGTCACTGTCACCCCATCCCTGTCACCCCGTCCCTGTCACCCCCTCACTGTCCCCGTCACTGTCCCCATCCCTGTCACCCCGGCACACTCCGGGGGTCTCGGCTGTCGCGCCCCCCGCCCGTCCCCGCTGCGGGAGGGGCTCCGGGGACACCTTGGGTTGTCCCCTCCTCCTTGTCAGCGTGTCCTTGTCCCTGTCCCCACCCTCCCCTGCCCCGCCCCCGGGGCTGCTCTGGGTGACCACAATTAATTACTGAGAGGTTGGCAATTAATTAATCTGCCCGGAAATTACGGCGGGGGAGGAGTTTCTGTCAGTCCTGCACTGATGACCGCCGTATCCCGGTGATGGTGACCTGCGTGTCCCCACCCCAGCCCCATTTTGGGGCTGTCCCCTCCCCCATTTTCAGCTGGGTCCGGTCCCGATCCCAGTTTAGCCCGAGGGGTCCCAGGGGTGACAAAGGACCCCGGGGATGATGGTTTTGTCCAGCAGGAGGGAGATGGAGATGGGTCAGGGGGGTCTCTGCCACCTCAGCAGCCCCCAGGTACCCCCTGGTGCCCTCATCCCATAAGAACAGTGGGTCAGTTGTTAATTAATTATTAATTACAGCTCGGGCGAGGTGAGTGACATCAATCCTGCCAGCGCTGCTGGTGGCTGCCCCTGGTGTGCCCTGGGCTGGGGACCAAAGCTCTGCTTGGAGCTTTTCCTCATCCTCAATTACCCCAAAACATCCCCAGAGCAGCAGTTTTTTCTTTCCTAACCTGAGGAGCTGCAGAGAGCCAGGGAAACTGAGGCAGAACCCCCCCAAATCCCTCGGGGGGGACACAAAACCCCAACAAAACCTGAATTTGGAGAGGGGGACAGGACACATTACAATAGAGGGGGATTTAAATGGTTTTTTTTATATCAGCCATCCCTGATTTCATTCCTAGAATTCCTTTCAGCCTCCCCAAAAAACAGCTTCCAGGCAGCCAAATTGAGGTTTTTTCCCTTGGAAAACAGCAAATTAAACCAACTCTGGCTGCTCTGAAACTCCCGAGTGAGCGATGCCAAGCTCGGCATCCCCTTTCCAGCCCAGTTTGGAGGATTTGATGGTTCCCAGGCTCTTGGCAGTGGAGGAGGATGGAGAGGGAAGGTTGGGACCCATCCAGGTGTCCTGGGATAACTCGTGCTTTGCAGCCATCCCTCCTCCCTGCTCCATCCCATCCCAAACCCACGGCTCCACAAAGTCCTTAAATCCCCCCGAATTTCCTCCGGGGACCCTCCCAGTCCATCCGAGTGGCGTGGCTGGGACAGTTTGAAGTGGGACCGTTTTTTTCAGTGTCACCTCTGGGTGATTTTGGGGTCTCTGCTGTGTCCAGGGAAAGGATCTCAGAGCATCCATGGACCCACCCGCCCGTCTTTAAGCTTCTGGAGCTTCAATCCTGGTTAATAACCCGGCAGTGGGGCTCCGAGCTTGGATCCCCGGCAGGATTTTCCCTGCCCAGCCCTCGGTGTCGCCTTTCCCCGAGCCGGGTCGTTTTACACCGGGTCACCTTTCCGGGCAGGTGACCTTTGTGTCCGGCGGCGCCGGGGAGGGAGGGAGCTCATTAAAGCTCATTAAAGTCAGTCTGGAGGATGGAGATGCCGGATTAGCTCAGCTCGGGAAGTCAGGCAGGGCTGGAGGGAGAGAAGAGGAGAATTTGGGGCTGATCCGTCCTGCGGCAGGACTGATGAGGGTCCCCCAAGGGATGAGGCTTGTGCCAAAGCAAAACCTTCCTGGAATTCCCTGATTTTCTGCAGGAAATTTGGGTGGAAATCAGCCCTGCCCATGATGTTTCTTTTCCTGATAATTTGTGCCTCACTTGTTCTTTGGGAATTTGGGTTTAAGGTCCACCCAAATGCTGATTGTCCTTCCCCCTGGCAGGATGTGTTTTTTTCACCCCATTCCACAGATTTTTCCGTAAAACAGAGCTGGGTTCTTCCCCTCCAAGTGGGCAGAGTTTTGGGGAGTAAATAATCCCCATTATTTGGCTGTAAATAACCCCTGGGTTGGCACTGTGGATTCTGATTCTGTCCCTTGTTGTCTCTGGGGCTAAGGGACACAAGGTGCCACCTTGTCCTGGGGGAATTTGACCCCCTGATCCACCTGGAGTCCCCCAAAACTGGGAAGTGACACGAGGATGAACAGGAATGGAATGTCCTGAATGGGGAGGGACCCACAATGTCCCCAAGGCAGTGACAAAGTGACCCTTTCTGGGACAATCCCAGGGGCTGGGGCTCTGCATCCCAATGGAGGGAAAACTCCCCCAAATCCTGCTGGAGTTTCCCTGCAGTGCAGGAAGAGAGGTTTGACAAAATGTTTTTTGGGAGAGACAGAGACTGCCTGTGTCACCCACAGGAGGTTTGAATCTGCCACTCCCAAATCCCTCTGTTTATTCCCACTGCTCAAATTCACCATTTTATTAAAATTGCCATTTTTAATTGTGGTTTATTGAGCCCTTTCACCCCGTGCCTTTTCCAAGGCTGGAGTTTAGTCCCTTTGGGCAGCTCTGGAGGGAGCAGGGTGCTAGGGAAAGCAGGAGAGGGGTGATGGATATCACTGGAGTGAGGATGGAAAAGCCACTGGTGCTGCTGGGCAACGTGGGCAAGGCAACAGTGAACTCTGGAATTGCTGCTCAGGGAGCAGCAACTCCTTCCCGAGGGGAAAGTTTGCTCCTCTTCCTCATCAAACTCATCAGTGACTGTGACCTGAAGGTTTTCCACCCCCTGGTTAAGGCAGGGATTTGGGGGAGTGTTACCAGAGGACACAAAAGAACTGTACTCACCTGTCAGGTTGTGAGGAAGGAAGGGAGGGAGGGAGGAAGGGAGGGAGGGAGGGAGGAAGGAAGGAAGGAAGGAAGAAAGAAAGAAAGAAAGAAAGAAAGGAAGAAAGAAAGAAAGAAAGAAAGAGAAAGAAAGAAAAAGAAAGAAAGTAAGTTAGTTTGTTTATTTTGGTTTGGGGTTTAAATAAGGTTTGGACTTTGACCACTGACAAGGTTAACACCTCTCTGACTTCACTGGCCAAGCCCGAAGTCCATCACAAAAAATAATGCAAAACCAATCTACTTTGTTTGTGTTACAATGCATAAAAACTCCAATCCAACAATAAAAACATCAGAAGGCTGAAAAATTTAAAAAACAGGGGAGCAGATTCCCTGTTAGTTTTTCTAGCTGAAATCAGAACCCTGTGATTTATTTTCCATTTCCCAATCCCCTCATGGCATCATTATCAGTACAAGGGCAGCATCTGCCTCATGGAGTTGGAAATTTTCCTTACAAATTCCAGCTGTGGCTGCTCTGAGCTGGTTCCCAGGGCACGGGGGAGCTCCTGCTCCTGGAATTTCACCCCACAGCCCTGCCAGTTCCCCCAGTTCCTGCAGGAATTTGCTCCTTTTCCACCTTCACTTTCAGGAATCAAAATCTGGGTGTGATTTTTGTTGTTTGAATCATTTCCAGTCACTACAACGACATGGATGTGAGGATGAATCTCATCCACTCAATCACCCCAAACCTTCCCTGTGAGCCTTTAAATGAGGAATAAATGGGAAATTGATAGAAAATGTGGGTGGTTGGGCATTGCAGGGTTTTTCTTTGGGTGGATGATGGAATTTTGGTGTTCTCAGATTGTCCCAGGGGGACAGGGAAGGGTGAGGTGAGCAGTGGTGATGTCTTTCCTTTAGTATTTGAGGCAGAAAAGAACCATGGAATGGTTTGGGCTGGAAAACCACTGGACACTCCACTCCACCCCTCTGCCACGGCCAGGGATACCTCCCATGAGCCCAGAAAATTGAGCAGAAATCTCAATTAAAAGCTGGAAAATGCTGTTTTCCATGGAGAACTCACACTGAGGGGAGGCTGAGCCTTGCTGGGATGAAGAGTCACCTCTGCAGGACCTTGAGAGCTTCTGGAGGTCACTGGTGGCCACATCCAGGGAGTCCTGCAGGACCCACCCTGAGACCAAAAAGTGGCTCTTTCTCCCCAACTTGGAAATCCCTGTGTGTTTTTCCTTTTTATAGAAAGGAACCAGAAAACCAAAGCAGGCAGTTGGGGTATTTTTAGGTCTGAAATGCCCAAATTTGGGTCTGAAGTCCCTCTGCCCCCTGCAGTAACCCTTCCAGACTCCCACTGTGTATTATTTGGTTTATTTGGGAATGGGAAAAGAACCTCCCAGAAGTCCTTGGTTTTTTGGGCTGTGCCTGGAGGAGAAGCTGTGCTCCTCACGGGATGGTGCATGGACAAGGTGAGTGAAGGGAACTCCACAGACCCATCCCCAAATTTTCTCTTCTTCTCCTTGTTAGAGACACGATGAGGAGGCTGTGATTGACCAGGGCAGGACCAGCAACGTAGTCAACATCCACTATGAGAAGGAGGAGCTGGAAGGTGAGATCCTGCTGGGATCCTGCTGGGATCCTGCTGGGGAGGCCACCAGACCCTGGAAAAAAGTCCCTGCAATGTCTCCTGCCTGGTGTCACATCAAGAGCAGCAAAACCTGTTGTGGTTCTTGATTAAACAACAAATTATTGATTTATTTTTTAATGAGATGGCTTTTAAAGCCCTGGTGGGGGCCCCCAGGTGTGAATTGTGGTTGGATAGTTCCCATCTGCTTTTCCCACTTGGAGAATCATTTGGTGTGGTGCAGATTCCCTGTTTTCCTCCTGGAGTTCATCATCGTGGGACTCCTTTGGTCTTTCCTTGTCCCCTTCTACCATAAAAAATATTTCAGAACTATAATTATTGTATTATCTCCTGCTTAATGAGCAGATCTGAGGGTCGGTGGTGGTGCTGTTGTTGTCCAGCCCAAGCTGGAATTTGAGAAGGGTTTTGGTGCTTTCAGGGCACGTTTAGGTGACCCCAAACCTAAACTCGAGCTTGGTGTGAAGCTTGAGTAAAATGGGCTTAGAAAAAAGGACAAGTTTGGGAAAGTCAGGGATCCACTGAAGTTTACATTAAGGGAAGTTGTCACAATAGGACATGAAATAAAGATACTCCAGTCAGGAGGCAGCAGAAATCAGAAGGTTTTATTTACAATTCATTCAGCCCTTTTATAACACCCTGTGCTAAAAGTCACATTATTGGTCCATAGGGCTGACACCTCTCCCATGGGCTGAGTGACAGAAATAGCAAACACCACCTGCTGTTATGGGAAAGGAATATTGTTTACACAAGGTTGTTTTGGGAAAAAGAAAATTGTGGAAAAGTCTCCCTTGGGTAGAGCTCAGGCTCAGAAAATCCTGGGTCCACAGAAGTTGGTGTGGGATTTTGGGAGTGTGGGATTTTTGGGGTGTGGGGTTTTTGGGGTGTGGGATTATTGGAATGTGGGCTTTTTGGGGTGTGGGCTTTTTGGGGTGTGGGATTATTGGAATGTGGGCTTTTTGGGGCGTGGGATTATTGGGATGTGGGCTTTTTGGGGTGTGGGATTCTTGGGTGTCCTGGATGATCCTTGCGGGTCCCTTCCCACTGTGGAGCTCTCTGTGGTTTCCTCCCGGGGTGTCTGCACTGGCTGAGCTGTGGGGGCTCCATGCTGCTTTCAGGGAACTCGTGTCCTGTTTTCCTGCTGGCTCTGGCACTGAGCTCACACTAAAAGGTGCAGTGTGGGGGGCTGAGATCCCTTTCCAATCCAATGAGCCTTTGCCTTGGGCAGAAGCATGGCAGTGGTGAGGAATGAAGAGAGGACTCTTGTGAGGTTCAAGTGGGGTTTATTTCACCCACAAAAGAAAGTTTCCCCCTCTGTGTGTCACCTTAAGTACCAGGGTGGGGGCAGGGGAAGGGGACAGCCTGGAACCAATCCAGAAAGGGGAGGGAGAGTGACCCAGAACAAAAGGACAATCAGTAGAACAATTCAATACATAAAAAAGGGGATGGGTGAACCGAGACCCTGCCAAATCACTCGACAGCCTTCCTGGAATTTTCTAGACATCAGGGTGTGTTGCCCTCACAGTTTTCTTGCTTGCAAGTGTTTGAAACCTTGCAGTGCTGTTCTCACGCAGCTTCAAGAAAGCAATGTATACTTTTAGCATTTATCTATTGTTTACATTTTTATCCTCTGGGTGGAGAAATGTGATGGACGGTGATGTTCACCATCCAGGTCGAAGAGGTGGCAACCTGTGTAGCCAATCTCTTGACCTCTGTACAAATGTATATAAGTATTGGAGTCAGATAATTAAAAAAATAGGAGCTTTCCCTTGACCTGCTGTGTGCCTGGTTCTTTGTGTGTCCAAACTAGCGACAGATAATTTTGATTGTAACTCTTGTTTTTATCATCTTGCTTGTGTTTCCCTGCCTTGCTAAGTGTTTGCAAAAACCCATGGGGGAGAAGCCTTCTTTACACCTGGGCTATCTTTAATCTTCACTTCTCCAGGGAAGGGCAGCTGGAAATTCCTTTAATGGCATGAGGGACTCCACAGTGAAGGAAGGGGTTAAGCAGATCCTCCTCCTGTTACCTTCAGCCGCAGGTGGGTGACCCCACAGCTGTGGGACATCGTTGTCGCCGCAGCTGGAGGGACATTTGGGATCGGGGCCACTAGAGGGCAAGCTGGCCTTGCCACAAACCCTGCAGCGCTGCCGGGGCACTCAGCCGGCTCAGGGCTCGGGAAGGAGGCAGGAATTCTCTCTGGAATTCTCTCTGGAATTCTCTCTGGAATTCTCTCTGGAATTCTCCAGGCTGCGCTGAGCCAGGGCTGCTACTCTGCACCTTATTGCAAAGGGCTGGAGGTTTTTGTGGCCGTGGTGGGCTGCAGGAAATTCGCTTTCATAGTTGGTTATGTGGAATAAAACATAGGAATAAAACATAACCGTAACCAAATGTTATCTGGCAGCTCAGGGAAGAAAGGGCTGAGCGGCTGAATAAATAAAAATAACATCAATAACATCGCCCACGATGGTCGGGTTTGGTCTGGTGGCCCTGGAAGGGGCAGCTGGGACAGCAAAGGGGGGTCTGTGTCCCCACCCTGTGTGTGACCTGTGCCCAGGGAGGGGACAGGACAGCAGGGAGGGCTCTGTGTCCCCACCCTGTGTGTGACCTGTGCCCAGGGAGAGGAAAGGACAGCAGGGAGGGCTCTGCCCACGCTGGGGCTGCTCTTGGATGCAAACACCACAAACCCAGCCCTGAGGATGCTCATTGAGCTCTCGTTTTCTCCAGGCTGGAGGCAGGAATTTACCCTCTAGATTTTCTTCTCGGTGTTTCTGCCCACAAACTGAGGGCTTTTGATTGAAGAACTGTAGCTTCTTATTGTGATGGTGTAAACATATATATATAACATATATATAAACATATATATATATAAAACATATAATATCTGTACTGTCTCACCCTTCACATGAGACTGAAAATAGATTAAAAGTTTTTAAAATGTCCCTCAGCTGCCCCATCTCTAGGTCAGAAAAGGGCATAATCTGACAACAAACTGTCTCCAGTCTTGCACTTTTCCCATTTGTTGCTCCTGGCTGGCTCAGGGAGCAAAGGGAGGGCCCTGTGCTGTTCCCTGCCAGCAGCAGTGCCTGTCCTGGCTGCAGGATTCTCCTGCTCCTGGGGTCCACACTGGGCCAGGCAGCTCTGATAAATACAGCAGGGATGCCTCTGATAGCCCTGGGAGGTATTTCTTTCATTTCTGAGGCTCCCAGTGATGGAAACTCCACATTTTACACAGTGCTTTCATTATCCATCCTGCCAGAAGCACTTCCCACGTGCTGCCAGGAATCTCCCCTGTGCAGCCTAAATTCCTTTTGTGCTGCCTGAAGCACCCCAGGCAGGCAGAGCACACCTCTGTCCTTGCTGCAGCAATGCTTTGCATGCCCTCAGATCGATGCTGTGCCCAAGCTAAACACGTCACCTTCCTTTGGAGAATGTCATCCCAGGCCTCTGATCATTCCTGTTCCTGTCCTCGGGGTGATCCACAAGTGCTTCACAGCTTCCTGGAAGAAAGGAAGAGCTCAGAGCCAGCGGGACCAGGGCTGTGACCCTGCTGCTCCACCAGGAAGGGCCAAGAATGCAGATTTTTTATGCTTCAGCCCAAATAAATGTGAAGCAAAGAGAGAGGAATGGCACAGAGCAGCATCTGCACAGCCCCCGCTGTCCTCAGCTGTGATAAGGCTGAGAAATGTTATCTGGGAGCTCGGGGAAGAAAGGGCTGGGTGGCTGAATAAATAAAAATAACATCAAATGCTGCTGCGAGTCCCCTTCAGTTAATAATCCCAAATATCTGGATTAGGCATTTCCCACAAAACCTTGGTGTTTTCAGTCACTTTAGGGAATGACAATATACCAATAACAACATGACAATGGCTTTGTGAAAGGACAGTGGCACACACGTGAGCAGCAGCTATTTTTTGCCAATGAAGTTGCAGTGAATTGATCCATAAACTAAAATAGAAAAGAAAAGAAAAAAGAAAAAAAAAAAAGATTACAGCAGGGTGGTTTTCCTGAAGAATTTCTAAAGTTAAAAATCAAACACTTGGATTCGACAAGAGAGTCCCTGGAGGGAATTCTGAGTGTGGGTTGCCCCAAACCCTCATTGGTGTCTCCTGCCTTCCAAATCTTTGAAACAACAAGATCATGAGAGGGTTTGGTAATTTCTGTCCGTGTTGTCGGTGAGGTTTAGAAATCCTTCTGCACTGGGAATGAGTGCAGCCTTTGGGTGATGTGCTACAGGCTGGAAAGGAGTGGAGAGGCTCAGGATTGCCCCTTCCCACCCGAGCCTGGCTGCAGGAGCCAGCCCTGCACCCCACGGGCTGCTCTGGGGACAGAGGTGGAATTTTACACAGGCTGAAGCAGCTCCTTTGTAGGGGTGGGTTTTGTTGAGCTGTTTTGGAGTTCTGTATCCCAGTGGTTCATCCCTGATTCCCCACCCTGATAAATCAGGTACCAGCCTAACTTGTCTCCTCCCCTGTCCCATGCAGCCCTGGTTCCGTGCCTGAGGTGTTTTGGTTTTCTGAAATTGTTTTCCCAGGGAATTTTCTGAAAACAGGAGAAATGTTTTTGTAACTGTAACTTTGTTATTCATTCCTTTCCCTAGGAGGGACTTCTTCTTGATGTCCCTCTGCTCTGACCAATGTGAGGGAAGAGGTTTGTCTTTGTGTCACCAATCCAATTGGTCTGTGTAAAATAGTATAAAAGGGAGACAAATCCCAGAAATAAAGGAGTCATTTTCAGCCTTCTGGAGCTCAGAGTCTGTGTTGTTGTGGTGTAAAACAGAGCTCCAGGGATGCCCAGGGTAGGATTGTGGGGGGTGTCTGGGCAGGGACAGGGGCTGGATTGATGATTTCAGTGGATCCCTTCCATCTCAGGACATTCTAAGAACAAAGGGGATGTTCCTGCAGAAGGTGTCTGGCACCCAAAGACAGATGTGACGTTAGAAGTTTTGGATCCAGGGTTAACCCAAGATTAAGAGGAATTGGACCATTCAGAGAACACAGGTCAAACCAGTATGATTAACAACGACGTTCTCTCTTATTTTGCCTAAGATGGCTGCTTATATACATTTCTATATAGTTTACATTTACAGGTGTAATCTTATTGGTACACAGACAGAAAAGAATGCAAACATACATTGTTGAATAAACTTCTTAAGGCAGCTACTGGTGTGCAGACTACTTGCTATGCATATTGGCCATTAGAAAACTCTCTGTTCCTTGTTAACATCTTAAGAGGTATTTCTTGTTACACAACAGATTTGGCAGCTGAATTTCTAGCTGGGCCACTGAGGCCTTACAGGCCTTTATGTGAGGCCCAGTCTAGGTGATTCACTCACAGTCCAAATATTCACTATCTTCAAAAACTCTGCTACACAGATGACCTCTGAAATCCCTTCAAACCCAACTTTTTCTCTGATTCCATGGCTCTGTGATTCTGTTTTGTCAGCTGAGACCTGAACGTGCACCACTGGCCTGGGGAAACACTGCTGCTGTTTTCTTTAGGGCTTTGGTTGTTATTTCTTCCCTCTTTTACACATTTATTTTAAAATAAAAGCTATCAGGCTTTTGAACACCGCTGCTTCTCATGCTGGGGAAATTAATGATGCCCACTGCACATCGACTGTGTTGATTTTAATATTGAATATAAATGTAGGGGCACAACTACAAATTGTACAGAAGCAGAAAGTCAGGGCTGGAGATGGGGCAATGAACTTGGTCATGTTTCAGGCTCAGAGGCAGAGACCAGGCAGCAAAAACTCCCATAAATCCCAGAAGTCCATAAATCCCTTCCACCCAGTTCCTACAGAGCCAACACCAAGGGGTGCTGCAGTGTCACCCTGAATTTTTCCTGCTTTTCAGTGTTTGCCGTTTGTAGTGGAGATTCTCACACAGCTTCATGTAAAGTATGTGCATGTTTAGAATTTCTCTATTTTGTTTACATATTTCTCCTCTGGGAAGAGAAATATGATTGATGGTGATGTTCACCAACCAGGTCAAGAAGGTGGCAACCTGTGTAGCCAATCTTTTGCCTCCT
>JBBMKD010000090.1:2249623-2260983 GCA_037834095.1 Argya squamiceps | reverse complement strand
GACCCCCCCTCCTTGTCCCCTCCTCCGCATCTCGATGTGACCCCCTGGTGATGCTGTGGCCCTTCAGAGCAGGGGGACAAAGGCCACTGTCCCCACAGAGCCCCATGCCACCCGGTCACCTCAGCTATTGTCCCACCGGATGCGCCTGGTGTTGGGGTGCAGGCAGGAGGTGGCTGGGTGGTCCCCCCATCTTTCTGCATTTCCTTAGCCTGGGGGAGGGCCTGTCCGCCCCCCCGCTGCACCCATGGGACCCAGCTGCAGGAGGTGCTCTCGGGGGCAAACGAGAGGTGGGGAATTAATTAATCTGCCCTGAAATTACAGCTCACGGGAAAGACTGAGAGGAATTTGCGTCTCTGCCAGCAAGGGAAGACGGTCACGTCCTGGTGATGCTCAGCTGTGACCTGCGTGTGTGTCCCCCCTCACAGCCCCACTTTGGGGCTCTGGAGATGTGTCCTCTCCCAGGTCCAGTCCCCGTCACAGCCCAAATCCTGGCTCAGGAGCCGGAGGGGTCCCTGCAGGGGATGGTGCTGACCCCCACGATAGCAAAGGAGGGAGCCACAGGACCGGTGGCTTCGTCTGGGTAGGATGGAGATGGAGAGGGGCGAGGAGGGGGGTCTCCTGCTCCGCCACCAGAGCAGCTCCCCCAGTTTGGCCCCTCATCCCCTTATAACACTGGGATCAGTGTTATTAATTACACTTTGCGCGAGATTAATTACATTAATCCTCCCTCCTGCTGCTGGTGGCCAGTCCAGCTTGCGTGTGACGGGACGAGGGGGCCGAGGTGGGAAGTTTGCGTGCTCGTGCGATGCTTTTGGCCTCCCCCGGCACCGGGAGGACTCAAAGCCGGACCTGAACCTCTGCTTTGTACTTTTCCTCATCCTCAATTACACCAACGCTTCCCCAGGGAAAGATTTTTCTTTCTAACTGGAGGAGTTGCACTGAGACAGGTAAACTGAGGCAGGACAGTCAAAAATCCCTCTCTCTCCTGCTGGGACAAAAAAACCGCTGCAGCAAAATAATAATTTGGAGAAGTTTTCTTGAGATGGAACAACACTCTCTGCTCCGAAACTCAAAAGTGAGCTCGCCATCCCCTTTCCCAGCCCAGTTTCGATGATTTGATGTTTTCCAAGCGCCTGGCAGCGGCGGCAAAGGACAAAGAGGGAAGGCGAAGCGTCTGTGAGTGCTGGTAGCCATCCTGGGATGGGATAATTCGCTTTCTGGAGGCATCTCTCTGTCCTGCTCCCTCCCATCCCAAGCCCACGCATCCACAGATCCCATAGACTTATTAAATTCTTAAATCCTCCAGCAATTTCCTCAATGAAATAACCTTTCTGAGTCCATTTGGGTGTCTTAATTGGGAAAAAGAGGGTTTTGAGTGGCACCGTTTCCTTCGGTGGCATCTCTGTGCGAGGTTTGCCGCGATTTCTGCTGCAACAACTGGGGAAGGGCGATGGGATTCTCGGAGTGTCTTGCCACGGACCCGCTTGGCTTCTTTCTCCTGTATTTGCGCCTGAAGCTTTAATACTAAATAATAAAAAAGCAGCAGAGATCTGAGCTTGGATCCCGATGGGATTTTAACGGATTAGACCTCATTGTCACCCTCCTTCGCTGTGTTATTTTACATCCCATGTCACCTTTCAGGGCGAGCCGGGGCCGTTAACCTTTGTGCTGAGCAGCGCCGGGGAGGAAGTTCATGACAGCAAATGAATCTGTAGGCTGGAAATGAGGGATTAGCTCCGCTCGGAACATAAAGTAGGGCTGGAGATAGCTGGCGGAAGCGAGGAGAGTAAAACATGGGGCTTCCCTGGACATTTCCGTACGGCGTAGGACTTGGTCTGGCTAACGAGGGTTTATGGAAGCCGCGAAGGGACGGAGGCTGTGCCGAAGGGAGACCTCCCTGAAACACCCTGATTTGATGCAGGAAATGTTGATGAAGATCAGGGCTGCCCCATAACGGGCATTTCCCCAATGGTTTGTGCCTCACGTGGTCTTTTGGCAGTTTGGGCTTTCAAATACACCCAAACACTGTGTAACCTTTTGCCCTGCCGAGATGCAGCGTTTCCACCCCTTTTCTCTATTCTGGATAGTTTTTCCTCAAAACAGAGCAGGTTTCTCCCCATCCGCTAAGTTTTCCAAGCGGGATCAGTATTGGGGTGTATAGCTTTAAATAACTGCCGGGGTCACCCTGAACATTCCGATCCCAGCAACGGTCGCTGTTTATGTGCTGGAGATGGTGCAGACTGGGAGTCACTGGTCTGCAGTCGGAGGGTTTGGTCCTCTGATTGATCTGGAGGCTCAGTTATCCCCCAAAACCGGTGACTGACTTGAGGATGAAGCAGGACGAGGGTCCCAAAATGACACTTCTGGAAGAGTTACAGGTGGGAGGGCTGTGCCGAGGGGCTGCGCATCCCCCAAAAAGGGGGGGAGACTTCCCAAAATCCCAGTGGCATGTCGCCAGAGCAGGGAAGGATGCGGGGGGACGATGCTTTGTGCCCTGCCGGGGGCAGGTTTAGCATCGTGGGTGGGAGCACAGAGCCAAAATGGTTTCTGAGAGAGAAGCAGACTTTCCCCATGTTGCTCGGGGGGGATTTGGGGAGCTGTGATGCCCAAATCGCTCCGTTTATTCCCACTCTGACACCCCTGTAACACACTCAAGCTCGCTATTGTATTTAAATTGCGATTTTATTTCAATTGTGATTGTATCTAAGTTGCGATTTAATTTAAACAGTGATTTAATTCAAATTGGGGTTTTATTTCGGTGGCGATTTTACTTAAATTGTGATTTAATTCAAATTGGTGTTTTACTTAAGTAATGATTTTACTAAAATTGCCATTTAAAGCGATTTGATTAAGCCCCTTTTGTCCCGTGCCTTTTCTGAGGATGGGGTTTGGGTTTTTGAGGTTTTTTTCCGGTAAATCTGGAGGGGAGTAGACGCATTGCTAAGAAGGGACGGAGGGTGGTGGAGATCGGCGTGGGAGAGAGGACGGGAAAGCCACAGGCGCGTCATAATCCGGCTGCCGGGTGACGCGGGCGAGTGCCGGGAGGTGGCGGGGAGGTCGCAGCAAGTCGGCTTTGAAATTAGTACTCGGGGGCCAGAAAAAACTCATTCCCAGATGGGAACGTTTGTTCCTTTTGCTCGTTAAATTGGCTGGCGAGTGGGAGGTGTGAGCTTCCCCGAGCGTCGCTGCTGCGCGGCGGCAGGTGATGCCATTCAGTCGAAGCAGGGATTTGGGGGATAAAAAGCAGATTTCTGGTGTTTTGCTCTTCTCTAAAGAGAAGGGTTTCCTGGAGGCCCTTTCAAAGTTGCAGTTGCGACTCGAGTGTGAGACGTGGTTGGGTTTTTATTTCTTTGAGCGTGGTGATCCCGGTGATGCCCTTCCCCAGCCCAGGGGCAAGGGGAGAAGAGAACTCCTGTAGTTCTCCTTCAGCTTTTAAGGCACAGATGCTCTTTGTGCAGCGCTGGCAGTGGTATTTCAGCCAAGGAGGGCATGAGCTGTCAGCCCTTGGCTTTTTTTTTTTGAGGAGAAAAATGCAGTTTTGTGTGGAAAGCGGGCTTGCAGCAAGAGAAGCCTGAGCCTGGTTGGGCTGAAGACGAAGCTTCACCCTTGTAGGTTCTGAGGGCCTTTGGAGGTTGGTGGTGGCCATGTCCTGTGGCCAAGTGCCATCTAGTGAGTCCTGCAGGTATCACGTTTAGAGAATGAAACTGGCTGTGCTCAAAAGTGTGGAGTTGGGTTCCCCCACCCCACTCCACCCCCAGTTTGGAAATCCCTTTTTTAATTTTAATTTTTCGAAAGGAACCACAAGAACGAAGCAGGAGGTTTGGTTTTGGTTTGAAACACTCAACTGTCTCCCCTTTTAGTAAATCCTTCCAGACTCACGGTGTATACAATACAGGTGACATTACAGGTGGTTTTATTTGGGTAGGGGAAAAAAAACCTCCTCCAAGTCCGTGTTTTTAGGGCTGTGCCTGAAGGAGGAGACATGCAGAGGTGTGATGCTCGTTGGCTCGCGTGGCCGCGGGGATGGGTGATGACTGGGAGGACGTAAGGGAGCTCTCCTCACCTGGCCCCAAATTATATCTTCTTCTCCTCACTAAACAGAGACACGACGAGGAGGCGGTGATTGACCAGGGAAGAACGAGCACCGCTGTCACTATTCACTATGAGAAGGAGGAGCTGGAAGGTGAGTCGGGAGAGGTGCCACCAGCCCCACGCGTTTTTCCGTCGCGCTAAGTCCCTGCCGCGTCCTGTGCTCAGCGTATGCATCACCTGCAGCGAAACGTGGCGTGCTTCTAAATAAACAAGCACAGTTATTTTCACATTGTTTTAATATTATGGCTTTTAGACAGAGGGGAAAAAGCCCCCATGGCATCTGCGGTGTGAGCGTTGGCCACAGAGCTTGGTAGTTCCCAGCTTGTTTTCTCAGAGGCTGCTCTTGGCTTGGAGAGGTCAGGAGAATAATTTGATGGCTGCAGACACAGGGCTGTGATTTTCTTTTTTTTTTGTTCCAGACTTCATTATCACAGGACTGATTGGATCTCCTCTTGTTGCCTTGTGCCATACAAAGATTTTAAAAATAATTACCTTCTGTGGCTGCTTAATGAGCAGGTCTGAGTGTTGTCCAGCCGAAGCTGGAATTTTAGACAAGGGTTGATATTTTCAGGGCACTTTTAGGTGACCCGGAGCCATCGCTTGTTGTTGCTCTGTTGTTGCAAAGTTAGAGTAAAACAGGCTTGGAAAAAGGGACGGGTCTCTGACATTCAGGAATGCAGTGAAACTAAAATGAAGAGAAGTTGGTGTTTCCTCCTGGGATGGCTGTGCTGGTTTAATCATGGCAGCGGCGTCAACCGTCTCCGCAATATCGAGAGTGATGCGAACACTGCTTTTTTCGCAGGCCACCGCACCCTGTCCGTGGGCGTGCGGATGCCGCTGGTGAGGCAAAGCCACCGGCGCCACCGGCACCACCGACCCCACCGCCAGAAGCATCGGAAGAAGGAACGGGAGAAGGACTGTGCCCCGATGGAGCAGGGCTACCACTGTAAGTCCCGCCGCAGCGTTCACGAGCCTCCTCGGGGCTGCGTGGGTGCCGGGGTCCTCTGCAAGCAGGTCTGTGTGGCTGATTTGTGTGGTTTGCTGTTCTTCTGAGGGAAAGTGGCATTATTTGGGAGGCAGTTGAAGGCATAATGGATTGAGGCTGGTCTTCCTTAGAGGGATCCTGCCATTAAAAATGGAAACGTGGGGAAGGAAAGTGGCCCGTCCTTATGCAGAGGTGCAATAGATGCTTCTCCTTCTCCGTGGCTCTGTGCAAGCCCGGCCAGACCCGGGGGAGAGGGGCTAGCCCAATATTCTTCTGCCCCCAGACACCCCATCCCAGCGGGTGCAGTTCATCCTCAGCACCGAGGAGGACGAGCAGCATGTTCCCCACCACTTGTTCACTGAGCTGGATGAGATCTTCCTGAAGGCGGGTGAAGATGCCGAGTGGAAGGAAACGGCAAGGTAAATCCCTGCCGCCGGCTGCGGTGGCGGCCGTGGGCTCTGCCTTCCGCTCTCCGGGACGTGAAGCTTTTGCAGCTGCAGGTGCCGATGCGCGGAGCCTTCTCCTCTTGCCGCCCCGTAGCTGCACCGAAGGGGTTGCAGAGCTGAGGCTGTTTTCTTGCAACGGGGCTGATCGTGCCCGATGTCCGCAGGTGGCTGAAGTTTGAGGAGGACGTGGAAGATGGTGGCGAGCGCTGGAGCAAGCCCTACGTGGCCACGCTGTCCTTGCACAGCCTCTTTGAGCTGCGGAGCTGCATCAGCAACGGGATGGTGCTGCTGGACGTTTGTGCCAACAGCATCGAAGAGATCGCAGGTACTGAGCACGCTGCGTCCCGCCGGGAACGGCTGAGCTCAATTTGCCGCGGTGCCCTTCACTCCCGTATCAAACCCTGCCCCAATGGCACGTCCTTTTCCAGAAGTCGCGCTGTGTTTTTAAATCGTGGGTTGCTTTTTGGATGTAGACTGGGTGTACAACAGTCACATCAGCTTTTTCTCCCAGTATGGGAGCCTTTTGAAAGCAATTTGTGGGGTCAGAGAGGCGATTAGAGAATATTCTCCGGCCAGAAGGGAGTGTCAGGGCTTGGCAGGCTGCTCTTAGGAACACGGAGTCTGCGTAAGAGCTGAACCTCCTTAAATAAACTACTTACTACAAGCTGTTTCCTCCCGTTCTTTGTTTTGGTTTTTTTTCCTATTGCCTTAACATCCAGGATTTAAGAGCTTTAAAGGCAGAGTTTATCTGGCAGGTGACCAAGCAGCATATTTCTGTGGGGAAGATAATTGAAGTTAATTGAAAAAGCAGCTTTGGAGAAATTATCTTTGACTGGCAGGTCTCCATTCAGCCCTTGCAAGAGCTGGAGAAGTCGGAGCCGTTCTTAGCACGTTTCTCCCCGGGCTTGGCAAATTGCAGTCGATGGGCAAAGGAAACTCTGGGAAAGTCTGTGCTAGAGATTGCTTATAATTTGTTGAAATGTGTCGAGTCTAGAGAGTCTGTCTAGAAACGCCAGATTGGGCAAAAAAATGTCATTATCTAGGATGGGGAATAATTATCTGAGCGGAGTGATGAATAAGCACTTTGATGATGGCTTTTAGCAAAAGAGAATTCTTCCTTTCGCTGCAAAGGCTGAACTGCATTAAAACGTCTTGCTAAGCAAGGCTGAGCACACGTTAGGGTATCCTGCGTGGCGCAGCCTTCGCCGGGGGCTTGAGGGGTCGGGGCTTGGGGACTTTCTGCTCTGACGGCTTCGTTTCCCGTTGCCATCTCCAGATATGATCCTGGGCCAGCAAGAGCAGTCCGCGGGGTTTGATGAGCGCATGCGGGTGAAAGTTCGAGAAGTGCTTTTGAAGAAGCATCACCATCAGAACGAGAAGAAAAGAAACAACCTTCTCCCCATCGTCTGCTCATTTGCTGACATGAG
Organism: Argya squamiceps; assembly: GCA_037834095.1. Taxonomy (NCBI): domain Eukaryota; kingdom Metazoa; phylum Chordata; class Aves; order Passeriformes; family Leiothrichidae; genus Argya; species Argya squamiceps. The sequence continues at coordinate 2,254,033 of JBBMKD010000090.1, read as the reverse complement.
CAAGAAGCAGTTAGACGTCCTTCCCCTCGACAAGCCAGGTGAGGGTTCCTGCAGGGTTTGGTACCCGGTGAGGGTTTCTGCCAGGCTTTGGCACCAGGTGAAGGTTTCTGCAGGGCTTTGGCCCCATTAGACTTCTCCCGGCAAAGGAGAAGTGTCCCGATTGCTCCTTGCCTGTCTTTCTCAGTGTCTTTATTTCTCCTCCCAACCCAAACACTCACTCCTCATCCATCTCCCACCACTGCAGAAGCTAAAAATGGGGTGAACCGTGACACCAATGCAATGGATCTAAGCAAGGTGAGACACTCGTAGCTTTCTTACGCTTTTAGGCCAGATTTGCTCTTGCAAACTTGGCTGCAGAGTGTTCTGCAGAGTGCTGTGGGCTTTGCTTTTGGGGTAATGGCTGAAAATCCCTTGTCGTGCCCAGGCGGAGCTGCGCTTCATGAAGAAAATTCCCACCGGGGCTGAAGCGTGCAACGTGCTCGTAGGAGAGCTGGATTTCCTTCGCCAGCCCATCGTGGCATTTGTCCGCCTGAGCCCAGCTGTCCTCCTCTCGGGCATGACGGAGGTTCCCATCCCAACGAGGTCTGAATGAGAAGCGCAAAGTTTGTATTTAAAAAAAAACACCACAACAAACCACCAAATTGCACGCATCAGTTGGGCGTCCCAGGGGAACACGGCAAGTGGGAGCAAGCACGTTTCTCCCACCCACATCTCCGTGCTTTCATTTCTCCCTTCCCTGCTGGAGCTTTTAAACCCATTGGCCAATTTTAATGAAAGTTGGCCCCAAACTCAAATTTGCATTTGGTTTTGATGCGTTTCAAATTCATCACCGGAGTCGGTGAGCCTACACGTCCCCCCTGGAGCCACGCTCTGGGCTGGGAGCTCCCAGGGATTTCCTTGGGCGCCCTTTGAGTGAGGCCATGTTCTTCTCTCTCATTTTGGTTTTCTTGCCTAGGTTCCTGTTTGTTTTGCTTGGACCAGGAGGAAAAGCCCATCAGTACCATGAGATCGGCAGGTCCATGGCTACTATCATGACGGATGAGGTGTGACGAGATAAGAGATATCTCCGGGTCATTTTTTTGGGCTTTCTTCACCTCTCCCTGTCTCTGTAGTAGTGAGGAAGAGGGTTTGTTGTCCCTGTTAGCTGCCTGCTGGAGGCTAAAATCCCACCTGGGCTGCAGCCCGCGCCTCATCCTTCTCCCCAGGGTCCCCAGCACGCTGTCCCCAGTGGTGGCATTGCCAGGGCCAGTGAAACTTCTCCTCTTGAAGCAGAAGGCTGTGGGGTGCCATGGGGGACGGGAGCCTGGTGGAGATGGTTACAAATACTGTGATGCACAGATTTTTCCTTTGGGGGGAATATTTCCTGCCACTTCCAACAGGCGATTTGGGGGAAATGACCTTGCATTTAGCCAAGAGCTTATTGCACTGGTTAGGACATCCGAGATGGGTCATGCTCTCACCAGGTTGTCTCCTACGGCAGGTTTTCCACGACGTTGCCTATAAAGCCAAGAACCGGGCTGACCTGGTGGCTGGCATCGATGAGTTTATGGATCAGGTCATGGTTTTGCCGCCAGGAGAGTGGGATCCCTCCATCCGAATTGAGCCCCCGAAAAACGTCCCTTCGCAGGTGGGTGCTGCGGCAGAAGGATGCACGAGGAGGACAGGCAGGAGGGCAGCACAGCTGGGGGTGCTGCTCAGGGGCCCAAATTCACAGGTCACGTACCCAGCCCAAAAAGCAAAACAAGCCAGTGGCTGCAAAGACATATCTTTATCTTATTTCCATTTTAACAGGAAAAAAGGAAGGTGCCAGAAGCTCTCGATGACAGCGCTTCTCACAGCAAGCCGGAGAAGCACAGCGGTCCTGAACTGGAGCGGACAGGAAGGTGTGAACTGAAATAGTTTGGTGGGGCGTTTTTCTGTTTGCCCCTAAAATCTGAGTGCGCACCTCCCTTCTAGCAGAGTTTTGGGGTGAACTGGGTCAGTGAAGGGGCTCCAGGTTCCCAGCTTGGTCCCCTGGGCTGGGCGGGTGGGAGATTTGGGCAGCTGGGCTGAGCCGCAGCATGGTTGCACACAGGTTTTCTTGCTTTGGGGTGGAAGCAGATGTGTAAGTACCTCCAGGTAGAGCTCTGCTGCTTCTCAAAGTGAGGGACTGTTGCAATAAGAGGGGACGGGCTCTCAGGTTTGGTCTCTTTTTCTTTTTGTTGGAGGGTTTTTTCATATGCCTCAGTTTCTACTGGGGCTAAAATGGGAGAAGGAGACTTCTTTTTAGCAATGGAAGTTACTCTGTGCTTGCGATTGTCCTTCCTCAGCCAAGAAAACTTAACGTGGTCTTCCACGAAAATGGTTTAATTTTTTTTCCTTCCTCCAGGCTCTTTGGAGGTTTGATCCGGGATGTGAAGCGAAAAGCCCCCTGGTTCTGGAGTGACTTTCGGGATGGTCTGAGCCTGCAGTGTCTGGCGTCCTTCCTCTTCCTCTACTGTGCCTGCATGTCCCCCATCATCACCTTCGGGGGACTGCTGGGGGAGGCGACCAACGGCCACATAGTGAGCACCTCTCTCTGTTGGGTGGCACGGGGGAGGACAACACTCATGCAAAAGTCCTTGCTGCAGTGAATTTGCACTTGTTTTTTTCCCCCTAATGATTTAATTACTCGCTGCTGCCTCTCTTCCCCGGACAGAGTGCCATGGAGTCGCTGCTGGGCGCATCCATGACCGGCGTGGTGTATTCCCTCTTTGCTGGCCAACCTCTCACCATCCTCGGCAGCACCGGCCCCGTCCTCGTGTTCGAGAAGATCCTCTACAAATTCTGCAAGTAAGGCTGGCTGCTGCGGCCAGGTGCTGCGAGCGCCTTTGGAAGGCAGGGATGGAGAAAAGATGTTTTTCTTAGTGGTAGTTGGTAGATTGAAGTTGTCTTCTGTGTCACAGACATCACGCGCTGCTGCTTTAGTATGTGACGGTGCAGGAGCCCTCAGTCTCTGAAGGATGGATGGGTGGTTCGGGTTTTTTAGGGTTAAAGTGAAAGAGCAGGAGGAGGAGAAACCACAAGGATGTGGATGCCCGAGATGGGCTGCACAGGGAAGATGAGACAAATGACTCTGGTTTGGGAATGAGGGAAGATTTGCTTTCCTCTCAGTACAAACTCGGGCACTTTTTTGCATGATTTTTGCTGGAAGTGGAAATATATTTTACCCACATATCCAAAGAGTTTTCTGGTCCAATGTTTTGATGATTTTTGAGAAAGCAGGAGCTTTTCAGGCAAAATGGATATTTTCCATGACAGTCTTTTTGTTGTGGCAACTGTGATGGGAGATTAACCCCCTTATTGCAATTAAATTTATTATGAAGCCCCAACTTGCTGGCAGCAGGTAACTGGGTGCAAACCCAGCCGGTTTCGCTGTTAGGGCATCGGGGTGATGTGGGAGAACACCACCTTCCACAACAGGGACCTGACCTCAATTAGCCTCCGAGGCATTAACACAAGGTCATTGTTAAATAAGGATTAATTAGCCTCTCCTCCTGCGGGCCCACACCCTGTGCCGCAGTCCCAAGGCTGTCTGTCGAAACTGCATTTACCATCCGCAGCCTTGACACGCTCCTGAATTGCTGCCGACTTTCCCCGAAGGAAGGCACGGCTCGGAGCCTCTTGCTGCCCTCTCCACCCTGCGTTTTCTTTTGCTTTCCCAGGGACTACGCGCTCTCCTATCTCTCTCTCCGGGCATGCATCGGGCTGTGGACCGCCTTCTTCTGCATAGTGCTGGTGGCCACCGATGCTAGCTCTTTGGTGTGCTACATCACCCGCTTCACCGAAGAAGCCTTCGCCTCCCTCATCTGCATCATCTTCATCTATGAGGCTCTGGAGAAGCTGAGTCACCTGCGAGAGACCTACCCTGTGCACACGCACAGCAAGCTGGACTTCCTCACCGTCTCCTAGTGGGTTTCTTCCTCCTAAAACACCGCTGCCCCTTGGCAGGAGCTCAGGGCTGCACCTCCATCGCCTTCCCCTCACCCCTGTCTTGGCTTCTCTCCTCCCAGCTGTAAGTGTGAGGCACCGACCCATCCCAGCAACGAAACCCTGCAGTTCTGGGAGAGCAACAAGATCAATGTGTCTGGCATCACCTGGGAGAACCTCACGGTGACTGTAAGTGCCCCGAGTCACTGCTTCCTCGTGCCGCGGCCGCGGGGTCCAGGGGCACTGGCCTGGTGCAAAGCTCAGAGCCCTTCAGGTGATGGTGGGCTTCAACTTGTGCCAGTGCTGCTCTGAAAAGTCATTACTTCAGTGTGTTTAACCCCCTTGGGCCTGGGAAGGAGAGTCCACCTCATCCCCGACATGGTGGGCAATAACTGTCGTCCTCATGACAGCGGTTCTGTCTGGGAGCAAGGTTCAGTGGGTGTTTTGGTTATTGGAGAAGTT
>JBBMKD010000090.1:2225513-2237053 GCA_037834095.1 Argya squamiceps | reverse complement strand
AATTATATATAATATATAATATTATATAATATATAATATGTATATTATATATAATATATAATATATTTTATATTATATAAACATATTATTTAATGTTCTTATATATTTCAAAATATGTTTATATATTTATTTATATAATTTTTATATTTTTATTTATATATTTATCACTTTTCTACAGCCAATTTTGTCACCTGGCCAAGAGACCCCTCCCAGCTTTGCAGGGCTGGATGTGTTTTCCCTGGAGCAGAAGGGGCAGGAATCACACCAGGAATCCATGACCTGCCACCATCTCCTGGCTCCAGAACGATGTTCCATATTCCCCTGGGATGTGGAAGTGGCAGGAGGCAACCTGGGGTCACCAGCTCAGCCCCTCCAGTGCTGAATTTGTCACCAGGACATCCAGGGAATCAGGGAATTGTTGGGGTTGGGAAAACCCTCTGAGGCCAAGTCCAACCTTTCCCTCAGCACTGCCAAATTCACCCACATCCCCACGTTTTTTAGACCCTTCCAGGGATGGTGACTCCACCTGGATGATGACTCCAGCCTGTCCCTTCCTCTCCCAAGCCACCCAGGACCCCCAGGATCACCTCCAGGAGTCCTGATTTGATCCTTTCTCCCTTCAAGTCCAGTTTCAGGCTGAGCCCTGCCCACCCCCAGACCCATAAAAAGAGAAATCAGGGCTCACCCATCCCCAATCCCTTTTCCTGCCTGGCAGAGCTGCTCTAACCAAGCAGAAGATGTTCCAACAAGCAGAGCCTGTGGAAAAAAAAAAAAAAACCAACCCTCTCATTTCACAGGGAAGCAGAAATCCCAGAGCTGGATTTCCTGCTCAGTGGTTTGATGCTTGTCTTGTGTCACGGAGTCAGTCACTCGGGAAAATCTGTGTCACCTCCCTGCTACCTGCCCCTCTGTCACTGCCCGAGGGCAGTGCAGGGAGGGATGCTGCCCTCAGGCTCCAGGAGGGATTTCCAGGAGGGAAATGCCACCATTTCCTCCAGGGACAGAGCCAAGACAAGCTGAGAAATGTGGGAAACTAAGGAAAGCAACCAGTAGCGTGGAATTATGGAATGATGGAATGGATTTTTTGGGTCTGAGGGATTTAAAAAATCATCTCATGCCATGGGCAGGGACAGCTTCCACTGTCCCAGCCTGCTCCAAGCCCAGCCTGGCTTTGGGCACTTCCAGGGATGCAGGGGCAGCCTTAGCTGCTCTGGGCAAATCACCAACCCCAAAGGATGCCTGTGCAGAGGCAGGAACACCTTCAGATGTAGCAAGGAATATTTCTGGTCCCACCAGTTCACAGCAGCAGCTGTGCCCCACAACTTGTCCTGAATTCATGGCTCAGGGTCAAAAAATGGGGGCTGGGACTGGATGGAATCTGAAGTCCCTTCCCACCCAAACCATTCTGTGATTTTAAACTCTGAATTCTAAACCAGAATTCTAAATCACTGTGATGTGACAGAATCACAGAATTAGGGTTAGGGACTTTAAAGACCATCCCATTCCACCCCCTGCATTGGGCAGGGACAACATCCAGGATTTTGTGTGACTGAACCTGGGCTGGTCCTTCCCCCATGGACACAGCCCAAACTGCCCTCAAGGGAAATTTAGAAGTCTCTGGAAAGTTTTAAATGTCTGAGGGAGCTGGAAAAGGGGCTCAGCCTGGAGAAAAGGAGGCTCAGGGGGGACCTTGTGGCTGTGCACAACTCCCTGACAGGAGGGGACAGCCAGGGGAGGGTGGGATCTGCTCCCAGGGAACAGGGACAGGAAGAGGGAACAGCCTCAGATTAACCAGGGAAGATTCAGGTTGGATACTGGGGAAAATTACTTCATGGAAATGTTGTCCAAGCCCTGGCACAGCTGCCCAGGGCAGGGATGGAGTCATCATCCCTGGAGGAGTTCCAAAAAACTTGGATGTGGCACTTGGGGACATGGCCAGTGGTGAACATGTGGCAGTTTCAGACACACGAAGGACGAGGCAGGCACAGCAGGTCAAGGGAAAGCTCCTCTATTTCAATTATCTGACTCCAAAACTTAAATACATTTATACAGAGGTCAAGAGATTGGTTTGACCTCTTTGACCTGGATGGTGAACATCATATTTCTCCTCCCAGAGAAGGCAGAAATATGTAAACAATAGATAATTCCTAAAAATACACATTGTTTCCTTGAAGCTGCATGAGAATCTGCACTGCAAGATTTCAAACACCTGCAAGCAAAAAAACCCTGAAAACGACAGTCAACGCTTGGATTTGATGACCTTAAACACCTGAACAACCCCACAGATCTCTAAATCTGGGCCTTGCACTGCTGATTCTCTCCCTCTCTCCCTCTTTCCCCACGTTTAGGCGCCTCGATGCTGCCGTCGAGGAGCAGGAACGTGACTCAGGGATGTGCCAAGGCAGACACGGAGGAGCAGCTCGTTTCCCACCCGAGGGGGGTCCCACAAAGCCATGCAGAGTTTCCCTTTCCCCTGGGGGTGCAGCCCCCCGCGGGGTCCGTGTTGTCCAGCCTCGTGTGTCCGTGTGTGTGTGTGTGTGTTGTGCAGTGGTGGAGGCTCCGCTACCGCTTCCCATCTGTTCTACTTTTTTAGTCTCCAACTTCTCCTCTCCTTCCTCTTGTTTCTTTTTTTTCTTTTTTTCTTTTTTTTTTCTTTTTTTCTTCTTTTTTTTTCTTCTTTTTTTTTCCAAATATAAACTCTGAATGTACAAAACCATTCCCTGCTCTATCTGGTGCCTTCTCCTTCCTCACAAGTCGGGCTTTGGGTCTGGTTTGGGATCCTCCTTTAAATGACTTCTGTCTCTAACTGGTACAAGAGGGATGCTCTCCACGGAGGGACAGTGTTGAGAGCATCTCATAAATCAGCATGAACCACCGCTGAGCACTTGGGATAAGACAAAGGAAAAGCAAATAGGACAAATTTTCTCCCTATGCTCCATTTTCCCATTTTTTCTGAGGGGTTTTTTTTTGGGTTCTGCCACCAGCCTGGACGTGGTAACATCCAGAAATGTCCCTTTTTAGCTCTAAAATGACCTAAATATCTAAAAGCTTAAAAATAAAATCCCTGGGTTTTGTTGGTGTGAGCAGCCGGGTGAGAGGTGCAGCTCTGCCCCCCTGCCCTTGTTCCTCCACTTCCCTTCTGTCTCCTCCCTGGACTCTGGTTTTTCCTTCCCCCTGTCCTTGCAAATCCTCTTTGGAGCTGGGAGGGAATTGGGAAGTGCCTTTTCCTCCTCCTTTCCCTTGGCAGGGAGAGGCTGGGAAGAGGTGAAGGTCCTGAAGCTCTCCCCACATTCTGGGGGCTTTTCAGATCCCCCAGTATTCCTGCCAGATCCTCCAATATTCCTGCCAGATCCTCCAATATTCCTGTCAGATATCTCCAATATTCCAGTACTTTCCAAATATATCCATCAGATCCTCCAATACTCCAATATTTTACCCCATATTCCTTCCAGATCCTCCAACATTCCTGTCAGATATCTTCAATATTCCAATATTTTTCCCAATATATCCATCAGATCCTCCAATACTCCAATATTTTTCCCAATATTCCCATCAGATCCTCCAATACTCCAATATTTTTCCAATATTCCTGCCAGATCCTCCAATATTCCTGTCAGATATCTCCAATATTCAAGTACTTTCCTAATATATCCATCAGATCCTCCAATATTTTACCCCATATTCCTTCCAGATCGTCCAATATTCCTGTCAGATCCTCCAATACTCCAATATTTTCCCCAATATTCCTGTCAGATCCTCCAATACTCCAATATTTTTCCCAATATCTCCATCAGATCCTCCAATATTCCAATATTTTTTCCAATATTCCTGCCAGATCCTCCAATATTCCTGTCAGATATCTCCAATACTCCAATATTTTACCCAATATTCCCATCAGATCCTCCAATATTCCCATCAGCTCATCCCACCCATCCAAAGGAGCCTTTTCCTGCACGGAACCACCTCAAAGGGACAACGGTTGGGGAAAAGAAAAGATGGAATTGCTCTGTGGAAATGCCACTGCCCCAGGCAGGGCAAAACTCTGTCAAATTTGAGGGATGGGGATTTGCAAAGAGGAGTTTGGGTGGGATGGGCAGTGGCAGAGAGGGAAAATCCTGGAAAATCCAGGAGGGAAAATCTCCTTCAGGAAGGAAAGGAGGCTGAAAAACAGAATAAATTCTGGAGAAAGGGAACGCTGGGATCCTGTGCTTGGACAGGTTTGGTTTTCCTGTTTTATTTTCCTCTCTGGAAGCAAAGAAACAGGGCTGGACTCAACTGCCAGGGGAAAGAAGGAAGGAAGGAAGGAAAGAAAGAAGGAAGGAAGGAAACAAAGAAGGAAACGAAGGAAACAAAGAAGGAAGGAAACAAGGAAGGAAACAAAGAAGGAAGGAAGGAAACAAGGAATGAAACAAGGAAGGAAGGAAGGAAGGAAGGAAGGAAGGAAACAAGGAAACAAGGAAACAAGGAAGGAAACAAAGAAGGAAGGAAGGAAGGAAACAAGGAAGGAAGGAAGGAAGGAAACAAGGAAGGAAGGAAGGAAGGAAGGAAGGAAGGAAGGAAGGAAGGAAGGAAGGAAATAAATCATGGACAGCTCCTTATTTTGGGAGGATTTAATATTTCCTTGTGCAGGGGAAACAACACAGAAGGGAAAACCTTCCACAAATGACTCCTGGAGCTGCTTTAGGATAAACCCAAAATATCTTTGGAATGACCCAGAAAGTGAAATCTGACATCAATCCCCTCCCACTTCCCCCCCGGGCCCTTCCAGACTATTCCCAAGAGGAAATCCATGGGAATAGGGATGACAAAGGCTGTAAACAGGGAATAAATCAAACAGGGAATAAAGAAGGTGCTGACACGTCCTTTGTGTTGTTTTGGTGCTCTCTGGAGTTGTTTCTCTTTCTGAGAGGCTGAAATAATTTTATTTATCCCAAGGGAGTTTGGGAACGCTCTGGGCTGGAAATAAAACCAAAGGGGGGAATTTTCAGTTAAAAAATTTTTTAAAATTTATTTTATTTTTAGAATTATACATTTTTAAAAATTAATATATTTTTATTTTAAAAGTATTTTATTTAAAATTTATTCTATTTTTGCATTTAAGAACATTTATTTAATTTTTAAAGCACTTTATTTTAAAAGTATTTTCTAATTATTCTATTTTTATTTTTCCAAATTATTTTATCTTAAAATTATTCTATTTTTTTAAAATTATATATTTTAAATTTTAATTTAATTTATTTCTCAGTGGGAGTAGCTGTGTCACATGTGTCCCCTGTGCCAGCCCTGGCTGTGCTGGGACTCCAGGAATTCCCTGGAGAGGTGAAATTCCCCACCCAGAGCTGTTCCCTCTGCTGCCTTTCTGGGCTTTTTTGGGGCCCACTTGCCCTGTAATTGATTAGAACTAAATTAACTCCAAAGAGGTTCTTTGGATTCTGGTTAAATGGAAATAATTTAACACCAAAAAGGGAATAACTGCAGGGTTTTTCCTAAATTTCTCTCCAATTTCTTTTGTCCCTGGTCTGTGGGGTCAGGCGGGCACAACCTTGTTGTCACTTTGTCCAAAACTTGAGGAATTGAGGGAAAAATGAGGCACAAGGGGGGAGTCAGAGGCTGGAAATCCCCTGGGACTGGGCAGGATCCCAGTGGGATGACTGGGAAGGTTGGAGACGTCAGGAAACAGCAGCAGGATTGAGCAAAGGTTTTTATTTTCATTTAGGGAAAACGGCAGGGAAAAGGGAGCTGGAGGAGTCCAGGTGTGAGGGACAGGGAAAAGGGGGACAGAAAAATCTGGGTTTGAGGGATCCAGGGAAAAGGGGGACAGAAAAATCTGGGTTTGAGGGATCCAGGGAAAAGAGAGACAAGGGAATCCGGGTCTGAGGGATCCAGGGAAAAGGGGGACAGGGGAATCCAGGTTTGAGGGATCCCGGGAAAAAAGAGCTGGAGGATTCCAGGGAAAAGGGAGCCAGAGGATTCCAGGTGTGAGGGACAGGGAAAGGGAGCCAGAGGATTCCAGGTGTGAGGGACAGGGAAAGGGAGCCAGAGGAATAAAGGGCTGAGGGATCCAGGGAAAAGGGAGCCAGAGGAATTCAGGTTTGAGGGATCCAGGGAAAAGGGAACCAGAAGAATCCAGGTCTGAGGGATCCAGGGGAAAGGGAGCCAGGGCAATCTGGGTCTGGGGGATCCAGGGAAAAGGGAGGTGGAGGATTCCAGGTTTGAGGGATCCAGGGGAAAGGGAGGTGGAGGATTCCAGGTTTGAGGGATAGGGTAAAGGGAGCCAGAGGAGTCCAGGACTGAGGGATCCAGGGAAAAGGGAGCTGGAGGAACAACAATTTGAGGGATCCAGGGAAAAGGGAGCAGAGGAATCCAGGTCTGGGGGATCCAGGGAAAAGGGAGGCAGGGGAATCCAGGTTTGAGGGATCCAGGGAAAAGAGAGCCAGGGGAATCCAGGTTTGAGGGATCCAGGGAAAAGAGAGCCAGGGGAATCCAGGTTTGAGGGATCCAGGGAAAGGGAGACAGAGGAATAAAGACTTGAAGGATCCAGGGAAAAGGGAGCCAGGGGAATCCAGGGCTGAGGGATCCAGGGAAAAGGGAGCCAGGGGAATCCGGGTTTGAGGGATCCAGGGAAAAGGGAGCTGGAGGAATAAAGGTCTGAGGGATCCAGGGAAAAGGGGGCCAGAGGAATCCAGGTGTGAGGGACAGGGAAAAGGGAGCCAGAGGAATCCGGGTTTGAGGGATCCAGGGACAAGGGAGCCAGGGGAATCCGGGTGTGAGGCACGGCTGATCCCTGGGGTCGGATTTCAGGAGGAGGAGCACGGGCGGGGTCCAGGAGCTGTGAGTGATGGGTGAATCCTTCCCTCGGAGCTCCAGATCCCGGCTGGAGAGGGAGAGGTCCAACATTCCTTCGTGGATGAGGCTGGAAAGCTGCTGCCTGGATTCTCCGTCAATTGTACCTTTAAAACAAACCCCAGAGAGCTGCAGGGGATGGAAATTCCTGCTAAAATCGGGAGCTGGGAAAGGGCAGTGAGGGTTCCTTCACTCAGAGAGGAGCTGCCCCTTTGGAAAGGCTGAAATAGGAAAAAAAACGCCAGAAATGCCAATGATTCCAGCAAGGTAATGCTGGAATGAGGAGGAAAATGTGAGGACAAATCACAGAGAGGATGAAACAGCCCCTTCCCATCCCAGAGCTCCAATCCCACCCTAAATGCCTCAATTTTCTTGACCTTTATTAGATCAGAGGATCCCCAGGAGCCATTTGGGCATCAGGAAAAGGGAGTCCAACCCTGCCTTGGCACCAGATCCATGGATTTCATGGAATCAAGGAATGGTTTGGGTTGGGAGGGACCTCAAAGCTCAACTCGTTCCACCCATTGCTGTGAGAGGACACCTTCCATTATCCCAGGGTGCTCCAGCCTGGCCCTGGACACTTCCAGGGATGGGGCAGCCACAGTTTCTCTGGGAAATCCATCCCAGGGCCTCCCCACACTCACAGGGAGGAATTCCTTCCCAAACTCCCATCCATCCCTGCCCTCTGGCAGTGGGAAACCATTCCCTGTGTCCTGGCACTGTCCCAGGTCCCTCTCCAGCTCTCCCCTGGCATGGGGATGGGGGTGATGGGCAATTGTTTCCCAGCACAATCCTGCCCCTCTCCCTGCTCCCAGCACCTCTTTGTGTTGATGAGCCAATGCACAAAATCCTTGGCCTTCATCCTGTCTAGGTACCGCGTGAAGTCGCTGGTGAAGGTCCCCTCTGAGTGTCTCTTGACGTGGGACAGGAAACTCTGGGAGTTCTGGGGTCCAAACAACTTCCATCTGCTCAGGGTGGGAGGAAAAGGGAGGAAAATGGGGTTTAATGGACACCCCAGCAGGATCCTCCCACGGGAGATGCCATGGGCAGGGCTGTGCTCCCCAAACCCTGTCCCTGTGCAGAGCATCCCCCAGAAAAGATGGAACAGTGCAGAGCAATAAATAAATCTGGAATATTTAATGTGATTCCTGCAAATCAAACACACAATTCTTGTTTCAGTTTCTGGAGATTTGCCAAGCCTGGTCTAAGTTTTCCTGGCATCCAAAATATATCCAGTGTCCTGTCCCAAATCATTCCCCTCTGTCCTGCTCAGGGGATCCCATCCTCCACCCTGAGCTTCCCACATCAGAGCAGGACCTGCCCCAAGGTTTGGATCATCCTCCTGCAGCTCCAGGGTGATTTTGGGATTCACCACAGAGGGTTCCCAAAGGACTTTGTGCCATGGGAGCACCAGCCCCAAGGGGGCTCAGGGTGTCCCTGCTCTGACCCAGCCAGGAAATCCTGGGATTCCCGACGAGGGAATGTCCCTGCCTGGGCTGTGGGGAGCCAGGAGAGTGTGGCAGGAGGACAGGAAAGAACCACACTCACCCATCTGGGTGTGAGATGAAAAGGAAAAGGGAAGTTTATTTGGGAATCTCAGCTTAAATAGTTTTTGGGGTTTGGTCAAGGATTGGGGGATGAGGGGAGCACCCCTCTGATCCCAGTGTCAACTCAGAAATCCATCAATTTGTCCTTCCCCTTAGAAGGAACGTGTTGTTTACAAATATCAGTCTTTGTTTCTGTCACAAGAGTGAGAAAGCTCCAGTAGAAATGAAAAAACATCAGAAGGCTGAAAAAATCAGGGTGACAGGAGGGATCCATACAAAATAAATGGGAACATTGGACCAGGGAGAGCTGGGACAGCAACAGGAATGGAGAGGGATAAGCAGCTCCCACAGCCTTTCTCCACCCAGCCCCTGTACCTGGACAGGTCCTCCAGGTGCTGGGGAGCCAGCTGCCATCCAGCTGGGATCAGCACAGCAAACAGCACGGACAGGTACAGCCACCTCAGCATCACAGCTCCTGGGGAGGCAGAAACACGGGCAAAATTCCTGGCTGCAATTCCCACTGAGCCCCCCCAGCCCTGCAGTGTTGCTTTCACAGTTTTCTTGCTTGCAAGTGTTTGAACTCTTGCAGTGCTGTTCTCACGAAAAACAATGTGTATTTTTAAAATTTATCTGTGTGTTTGCATTTTTCTCCTCTGGGTGAAGAAATGTGATGGATGGTGATGTTCACCATCCAGGTGGAAGAGGTGGCAGCCTGTGTAGCCAATCTCTTGACCTCTGTACAAAATGTATGTAATATTGGAGTCAGATAATTAAAGGAAAGAGAAGACTTCTCTTAACCTACTCTGCGTCTGCCTCGTCCTTCGTGTGCCCTGAAAGTGGCACACTGCAGGAAGCCCTGGCAGCACAGCCAGGGACTGATCCCTGTGGGACAATCCCTTCCCAGGGGTGTGGACAGGATTGGGATGAGGAAAAATCCCATCCTCTCCATTCCCTGTCAGCACATTCCTGGTGCTTCTGCAAGGAATGACACCCAAAGAGAAAATTAATTGCAATGAACTTTATCCCAAACCTCCCTTTTTTGATCTGGGGGTGACATTTCTATCCTGGAATTATCACCACAGCGCTGGAGAACTTTCCCACTGCTCAGAAAAGCACCTTCCAGAGGAGCAGGTTTATTCCTATTTTACATTCCTTATTTTTGCTGGATACCTCAGAAATTCAGTGGGAATAAAAAACCCACCTCCCACCATTTATTTGCCCCAAATCAGACTTCTGTCGCCCATCACCAAACGCTTTCCCCATCTGGTTTGATTCCTTGGGGAGAAGGAAGGGAGGAGAAGGCACCTACCTTGGGCAAATCCACGCCAGATCTGATTTTCCTCCCTCGAGCCGGTTCTGGCTGAACTCTTCTCCTTCCTGGTGCTTTTAAGCTCGTCTGGAGGATGCCCAGAGCTGACAGGTGGGTCACGGGTATCCTGCTTTTCCTTGGATGGGTCACTGTGAATCATTACAGCTTTTCTGGAGCTGCAGAAAAAATATCCTTACGGGCGGATTTTCCAACTGACGCCTTCAATGAAGTTTTTTTTTTTTTAATTGTTGTTGCTCTTTCTCTTATATTTGGGTTTTTTTTTTTATTTTCCCCACACTTTTTGGACCAAAGCAGTGACCTGTGGGGTTTCCTCCTCTCAGGTGAGGTGGCCTCTTGGTGGCACAGTGTGTCCTGCACGGATTCCTGTGCCCACGGGCTCCCCTTCCCAGCACCTTCACCAGAGCTAAGAGACAAGAAGGGAAAAACAGCAAAGGTGTAAAACAAGGATTTGTGTCCCCACACACTTCCTGCTGCTTCCTGCCCTGTGAAACTCCTGGTGCAGCTCCTCAGGCAGGCAGATCCCCCCTGCGATCCAAGCCTGGTGTGGTTCCCTGAGTCCAGACCTGAAACTGGGAAATGTTCCCTGTGATTTACGGGGTTTGGGGGTGGAATGAGACCCCATGAGGGGCTGCAGTTCTGGATCCCTGTGGGACATCCAGGCTCAGCCCAGGAGCCCTGGGAACACCTGGAACTTGTTGGTTCATGATATTCCAGGGTGTCCCACAAGAACTGGGTTTGTTGGTTTCAAATCCTTGAATCCAGTGAAGGAAAAAGGAAAAAAGAGAAGAGGAAAAGTGAGGGAACCCTAAAGAGCCAGATCTGGGTCTGGAGGAGGGTGGGGGCTCCCAGGTGGGCTCAGGGCAGAGCTCTCAGCTCCTTTGAAGAGCTTCTCCCCACCTGGGGCTCAAGGAAGGGAATCCAGGGAAGGAAAAAGGAAAAAGGAAAAAGGAAAAAGGAAAAAGGAAAAAGGAGAAGAGGAAACCTGAGGGCAACCCTAAAGAGCCAAATTTGGGCCTGGAGGAGGGTGGGGGCTCCCAGGTGGGCTCAGGGCAGACCCCTCAGCTCCCTCAAGAGTTTCTCCCCACCTGGGGCCCAGGTGGGCTCCTGAGGGCTCCACATTCCGAATGTGGATGGCAGGAGCTGTTCCCAGGGCAGTTCTGAGATCTCTGGGGAGTTTCCAGCCAAGGAAAAACATCCACAATTTGGTGTTTGGGGGTCTGAATGTGCCCTTTCCCCCAGGCAGTCCCGGGGAGCTGGGATTTGTCTCTCCCACCAGCACACACCAGGTCCGGATTTCTCCACCACTTTCTGTGCTCTCCCCCCAGGACCTTTTCGCTCGTGCCTGGCTAATTATTGTCATTCCACCGCCGGGAGCTCTGTAATTACCGCCACCGTCAAAATAAGGTCAGTGCTGGGAGGACACTCATCCTGAGCAGCCTTTAATGAGGGGCCACTCACGGCCCTCGAGGAAGCCAGACATCACCCCGGGGGAGGGGGACATTAATTAGCCGGATCTGGGGAGGAGAAGGCCAGCTCTCCCTGCCCGTCACTCGGGTGGGATGTTTGTTATTAACGCCACCAAATTAGCTCAATATGTCACTGTTTGTGATGTCTCCCAGCCCCGGGGGGGACGCGGCGGTGCCTGCGGAGGTGGCAGCGCAGGGAGGGGACATTCAGCTCCTCCTGTGGCTCCTCGGTTTTCTCACTGTGGCTCCCCGTGCTGGAGCGGCCCTGTTATAGATGTATATATTATAAACTTGGCTTTTCACAAGGTGTGTGCTATAGGAATAATAACATTGTGTTAAGAATAGAAGGTTTTT
>JBBMKD010000090.1:2195483-2225413 GCA_037834095.1 Argya squamiceps | reverse complement strand
GCAAAACAGTTCCTGGAGTATGGAAAGTAGTTTATGGAAAAATATGAATATTCAACAGACTGATGCAATAGAAAGGGGATTTAAAGGCTGTCTGATACGGCAAGATGTGGACTTGGCTGAATGTCAAGTCACCCGGCTGGGACCGTACTTTGTTTTTTTTTCCTATCTTTTAATTGTCTTACTTTCTATTAAACTTATCTCTTAAAATTTACATAGAAAGTGAGTCTCGTTTTTCACAGGCCCCCAGAGATGTCCCATGAAATCCTTTCTCCACAGCCCCCGGGTGATTTTCTGCAGCCCTTTGGGACTCGGTGTTTTCCCCATTCTAAGCAAACCCAATTTATCCTTTTCCAGCTGGACGGAGCTGCCGTCGGCTCTCCCAGGCTGCGGGAGCACCGCGGGCAGGAGGATCCCGAGCTTTGGGATCCTGCAGGGCTGAATTCATCCCGGTTCAGGACTTCGAGAGGATTTTACGGACAGCAGGTGGCAGCGTTTGTCTGTCTGTCCTTCTCTGCCCATCCTTCCTCCTCTGCCCTTCATCATCCTCGCCCCCAGAACTCCCCTCCTGCCCCTCCAAGCACCGCGGCGATTCCCTCTTTTTGGGGGACATCACAGTGACATCACAATGACATCACAGTGACATCACAGCCGAATTGGGACAGTTTGGGGTCAAACCAGCTCTGGGAGCACCCCTGGAGAAGCAATTTGAGGCTCCCAGAGCTTCCAGTGCTGGTGGAACAGGGACCAAAAGAGCTGAGGAGGGAAAACTCCTGGAGTGTGTCCAGACTCCACGTCCATCAACCCTAGAGAAGCTCATCCATTCTCCACCCAGCCCTTTTCCTGTTTTTCCCCAGGAGCTCTCATGAGGATGAACTGATCTCCGGGAGTGGGGAGAGGCAGGAGGAGCCGAGGCTGCTCCCCTGGGGATGGTGGGACACGGTTCTGTTGGGACTGTCTAAAATCAGGCTGGGAACATGACGAGTTTGCCATCAGTTTGCCACTGATGATTTGGGTAAAAGGGACCTCAAATCCAGTTCTATGTCCCTGCCATGGGCAGGGAAGTTTTTGCTTAAACCTGCTCTTAAATTTAACCCAGATTGCTGAGGTGGGGTCAAACCAGAGGATGCTTAATTTTGAGGGGATTTACAGCTAACAGGGAGAAATGAATGTTTTGGCTTCACCTCGGCTCCTCTGAGAGATCTTTGCTGCCCACAGAGCCCAGCCCAGGGTCCAAACCAGAGCAGGGACTGGGAAATGTCCCCGTCTGTCCCCCCACTGTGGTTCTGAGCCCAGAGCCCTGGAGATCAGAGCTTTTCACTCCTATTTTCCTCATTAAGCAATTTGTGGGGAATTCCTCCCCACCACAGCTGGAGGTGCCACAGTGGCCAAGACAAAACTGGTGAAAAAAAACCCTCCTTGGGTCACTGGTTCCACCTGGAACCTCCCCGGTGACGCCTGGGTTTGGTTCTCAGCATTTTTTGGGCTGTTTCTTTTGTGTTTTGCTTTGCAGGTATTGAAGAGCCAAGGGAGGGGCCATTGCAGAGCGAAACTCTCTGTTCTCACCAGGTATTTTGGCAGCTCTGAAGGGCAGGGGATTATTTCCTCTCCTCTTTGTGTCTGGTTTTTAGGCAGGAGAGATCTCAGAGTTGATGTCCCTCCGGCTTGGTGCCAGGGAGGAACAGTGGGGTGGGAAGCTGAGCTGGAGCCAAGAGTGGGACCTGATGGGTTGAGCTGTGAGAAGTCAAAAATTGGGCCCTTCCCAAAACCCAGCTCAGGCTGATCCCTTTGATGGATCCCCATTTCTGGTGGATTTATGACTCTTCTCACGTTGCTGGTGACAAACTGGGTGAGGTCCCTTTTGTCTCCAGCTCCCAGTGCTCTTCTGTCCCCAGGCACCTTCCCTGAGCTCTGAATGTCCAGGATCCCTGGATATCCTTGATCCCTGGATGTCCAAATCCCTGAATGTCCACAATTCCTGGATATCCATTATCCCTGGATAACCTTGATCCCTGAATGTCCATGATCCCTGAATGTCCACGATCCCTGGATGTCCACAATCCCTGGATATCCATGATCCCTAAATGTCCTTGATCCCTGAATGTCCAGGATCCCTGGATGTCCTTGATCCCTGGATGTCCAAATCCCTGAATGTCCAGGATCCCTGAATGTCCAGGATCCCTGGAGGTCCATGATCCTTGCATGTCCAGGATCCCTGGATGTCCTTGATCCCTAAGTGTCCTTGATCCCTAAATGTCCTTGATCCTTGAATGTCCAGGATTGCTGGATATCCATAATCCCTGGATGTCTTTGATCCCTGGATGTCCAGGATCCCTGGATGTCCATGATCCCTGAATGTCCAGGATCCCTGGCTGTCCCTGATCCCTGGATGTCCATGATCCCTAAATGTCCATGATCCCTGGATGTCCACAATTCCTGGATATCCATTATCCCTGGATATCCATGATCCCTGGATGTCCACAATCCCTGGATGTCCACAATCCCTGGATGTCCTTGATCCCTGGACATGGAGTCATTGGGGGCCAAGAAGAGAATTTCCCCACAGGAAACTCAGACATGAGCCTGGAGACGGGCAGTGGCTCCATCAGTGGGAAATGGAGCAGAAACCAGTTTGAAACCAGTTACTGGGCTGGGAGATGGGTGAGAAAATGGGATTTGAAGGTGAAACTTTTTGGGGTGGAGCGTGGGGCTCTCACCCCTGGGATCTGACATCTCTGGGGGGTGTCCCTGCTCCTCCTCATGGCTGGGGGCTGGGTTTTGGGGTCACCTGCAGGTCAGGCTGGAGGCTCAGCCCTCTCACCTGGCTGGACAGGAGCATTTCACCTCTGCTGGCTGAACCCACTCCTCGGCCTTGGTGGGTAGAGCAGGGCAGGGGACACACCTGGCTGAGCCCCCGAAAAAGAACCTGGGCTCCAAACCCTCCTTGATCTCCAGCCCTGGCCCTCCTTGGCTGTTCCTCCTGATCCCTGACCCTCCCTGGTGGTTTTTCTTGCTCTCTGGACCTCCCTGGTGGTTTCTCCTGCTCTCTGTACCTCTCCAGTGATCCCTATTTCTCCCTGGCTCTCCTTGACTGTTCCTCCTGATCCCTCACCCTCCCTGCTGGTTCCTCCTGCTCTCTGGATCTCCCTGGTGGTTTTTCCTGCTCTCTGGACCTCCCCAGTGATCCCTATTTCTCCCTGGCCCTCCCTGGTGGTTTCTCCTGCTCTCTGGACCTCCCCAGTGATCCCTATTTCTCCCTGACCTTCCCTGGCTGTTCCTCCTGGTCGTCCTTGTTGCTCCCTCCTGCTCCCAGCCCCTCCTGGGTGCTCCCAGCATGATTCCTTACAGTGAAAGGTGGCTTCCCTTTCCTTTAGGGAGGAAAGACATTTTTTGGGTACAATCAGATGGTTTTGGGGAACCCTTGAGTGCTCTGAGCAGCCCCAGGGCCCAGCCCCAGTGATTGCTGGTTCATACTGGGACCCTCCAGGAGCTGAATTGGGGCAGCTCTGGGAGTCACCAACAGTGAGCACTGGTTTGGGTGGCTGAGGGATAGTTTTGGGTGGCTGTGGGGTGTTTTTGGGAGGCTGTGGGATAGTTTTGGGTGGCTGTGGGATGGTTTTGGGAGGCTGTGGGATAGTTTTGGGAGGTTGTGGGATGGTTTGGGGTGGATATGGGATGGTTTTGAGAACCTGTGGATGGTTTGGGAGGTTGTGGGATGTTTTTGGGTGGCTGTAGGATAGTTTTGGGAGGTTGTGGGATGGTTTTGGGAGGCTGTGAGATGTTTTTGGGTGGCTGTAGGATGGTTTTGGGAGGCTGTGGGTGGTTTGGGAAGCTGTGAGATGTTTTTGAGTGGCTGTGGGATGGTTTTGGGAGGTTGTAGGATGGTTTGGGAGGCTGTAGGATAGTTTTGGGAGGCTGTGGGTGGTTTGGGAAGCTGTGGGATGGTTTTGGGTGGCTGTGGGATGGTTTGGGAGGTTGTGGGATGGTTTTGGGAGGCTGTGGGATGGTTTTGGGAGGCTGTGGGATGGTTTTGGGTGGCTGTGGGATGGTTTCAGGTGGCTGTGGGATGGTTTTGGCCCAGCACCTCGTGGTTACACACCTGCAGCCCCACAACTGCTGATCTCAGGGCAGGGTGAGGTAATTTCACCTCTTTATCTGAGACAGGGGCAGATGGTGGTTAATGGCTTATCCTGGTTAAAGGTTTATTTCTGCTGAACGTCCCTGTGGCTTTGAATGTGGAAAACCATCAGGGTTTTGTCACCCCGACTCTTCTTCCTGCACATAATTCTCTGGAAATCTTAGACACCCTCCCGAGGCAATTTCCCCACGTGAATGTGCCAAAAATCTTCAGTGATCTGCAGCAAATGTAGCCAAGGTTTTAATTTCCCCCTCTCACAGGCTTGGGGCTGATTAAACAACCCAAATACTCCTAACTCTGAAAAAAAAAATAATATCTCTATTAAGGCCCTTTTTGTCTGTTTGCAGTGCTTTTAGTCGGGCATCAATCACCGGTAACGGCTGATGAAACCTGATGGGGCCATAAATCTGCCCTGCTTTGCATTCAAATGCAGCAATTAATCCGGGGGAGGGGTGTGGCTGCAATTAGATGACAAATTGTGCCTCCAGATTCACTTGCCTGCTTGGACAGCAGCCGCCCGTGTTTGCTCAGCCGCCGAGGCTTGGCCGCGGCTCTTCCCCCGGGGACGGGGAGGATGAGCCCCGGGAGCTGCAGCGGCACCGGGAGGATCCTCAGCTCCCTCACCCGGAGCTGCGAAATTCGCCTTTTTTGGCCGCATTGCATTGTCTGAGCTCTCATTTTTCCAAAGTTGCAGAATCCTGGAATAACCAAGGATGGGGAAAAGCTCTCCAAGATCCTCAATCCCCCGCCACGGGCACGGTTAATCCAGGTCCCCAAGGGCCACATGCCGGTGGGGTTTGGACATTTCCAGGGGTGGTGACTCCACCACTGCCCTGCCGCTCCTTCCATTGAGGAGATTTCCCAAATATCCAACCTAAACCTCCCCAGGCACTTTATTCTTGTCCCTAGGAGCAGAGTCTGGCTGTCCCCTCCTGTCAGGGAGTTGTGCAGAGCCACAAGATCCCCTCTGAACCTCCTTTTCTCCAGGCTGAGCCCCCCAGGAGTTCTCCAGAGCCTTCCTGGAGCTCCAGCTCCATTTCTGGCTCAGGACTCACTCCAGCCCCTCAGGGCCTGTCTTGCTGTGAGTGGCCCCAGCCCGAGCCCAAAATTCAGATGTGGCCCTGGCCCAGCACAGGATTTATCCTGAGGATCCCCAGAGCTGGGGCAGGAGGATTTGGGACCCCCATCAGGGGCAGGAGGATTTGGGACCCCCATCAGGTGCAGGAGGATTTGGGACCCTCATCAGGGGCAGGATCTGCCTCCACCCCAGCAGTGCCTGACTGAAACTACAACTTACCCCCCCAGAAAATGGATGTATTGTGGCCAGGGACGCCTCTGAACTCAACCCACAGCAAATGGGTTCAGGAAATTGTTCTGTTTGTTATCATTATTATATTTCAGGAATCAGAAGGTGCATCTAACTTGAGTGGCCACAGTCCCTGCACCTGGTTTTGGCTCACCTTTGGGCTGGTTTGGGGACTTAGAACTGCTCCTAAATGGCAAATCCAGTGCTGGATTTGCTGCTGGGTCTTGCTCCTGCTGCTCCCAGTGCTGCAGGATGGCTCATCCATTCATCCCTGGATGCTCTGGGGTCACGGCCAGGGTGGGTGGGTGGCTGAGGGAAGGTTTGGGAAGCTGTGAAATGTTTTGGGGAGGCTGTGAGATGTTTTTGGGAAGCTGTGAGATGGTTTGGGGAGGCTGTGGGATGTTTTTGGGAGGTTGTGGGATGGGTTTTGGGTGGCTGAGGGATAGTTTGGGAGGCTGTGGGGTGGTTTGGGAGCTGTGAATGTTTTTGGGAGGTTTGGGATGTTTTTGGGAGGTTTGGGATGTTTTTGGAAGGTTGTGGGATGGTTTTGGGTTGCTGAGGGATGGTTTTGGGAGGTTGTGGGATGGGTTGGGATGGGTTTTGGGAGGCTGTGGATGCTTTGGAAAGCTGTGAGATGTTTTTGGGAGGTTGTGGGATGGTTTTGGGAGGTTGTGGGATGGATTTTGGGAAGCTGTGGATTCTTTGGAAAGCTGTGAGATGGTTTTGGGAGGTTGTGGGATGGGTTTTGGGTGGCTGAAGGATGGTTTGGGGAGGCTGTGGGTGGCTGTTCCCTGCCCTGGGGAGGCTCTGGTTTATGACACCTTGTTTTTCTGCAAAGGATTGGGGTGGCTGCTGGCACGGAGGGCAGTTCTCAGATTTCCATGGAAAAAAAGGAACCTTTGGGGGTTGGATGGTGCAGGAGGGATGAGCAAAGCCCAGCACAGCTCTGCGGGGATGCAGAGAGGCAGAGCCGAGCCCAGCTCTGTTAGCTGAGCTCAAAATCCAAACACAAGGTGGCAAAACTCCAGGACAAAGCGCTGGTGGAGATGCAAGCCCTGCTGTCAGCGGGGGGATGAGGTTGTGTTTCCACACCCAACAGGCTTTTATGCCCTGATTAACTGTTCATACAGGGCTCCTTTGCGAAACACACGAGGGTTTTCTGTTCCAAGAGATAAGAAAACAAGCTCGTTTTTTGTGTCTTTTCCCTGGGAGGGTGATAACAGCTCTCAGAATTCCTGTGGACTCTGATCTCCCGAGTGGGGGGCTCCCGGTGAGGAAACAATTGGCTGTTGGGATAAGAAGCTTAAAAAATAAGGAATTTTTTTTTAAAGAATGGAGAAAGGGCTTATTTTCTTTGGCTGCTTGGCAGGAAACCAACTGCCCTGTCCCCTGAGAAACCAGGTCCTGGGAAGGAGGGACAAATTCCCGCTGGAAAAAGCTGGAAGATTTGTTGGGGAAGAGAATTGATTTATTTTTTTTTCTTTCTTTCTGACTTTTTAGAAAAGGCTGGTTGTGCTGGACATTTAACTTTGTTTTCGTCTCCATTTTTTAATCCTGGCTGCACAAGAGGGCTTTATCCCAACCTGCAGCTGCACCTTGCTCGTGGGCACAGCAGCTCCCGTGGCCTTTGCCAAGCAGGATTAATGTCAAGTGGCAGAGCCGGGCCTGGATCCTGGAGGCCTCGTGCCAGGGGATTTATTTGGTTTGTTTTGCTGGTTCGTGGTGATTTTTCAGGGTTTTTTTTCTCCCATGGATCAGGTCCCAGTTCTCCTGAGTGGTTTTATGCATGGAGAGGCCCCTCGAGGTCTTGTCCTCCTTTTCCTGCACATCCTGGGGCTGGATGGAAGAGCTTTGAAGAGGTTTTATTTTGAAGAAACCCAACCCAAAGGCTGGCTGGAGGAGCCGGGGCAGCTCAGAGGCTGTGGTTTAACAAAGCTGGGTTTAATCCCCTCCTTGCCTGCTGGGTTGTTGCTTTCTCCAGCCTGGGAAATCCTCCCAGCTCCGGTGCTGACCTTTCCCAACAAAGCCCCTTTGTTAGGCTGAGCTCAGGCGTGCGGGCACCTTTATCTCCTTTTTATTGCTCTTGATCTTTATTGATGCCACCAGCAGGAGCCCTCAGAGGAGCCGCCAGTTGGACTTTGTTTGGAAGGTGATTAAGAGCAAACAGATCCTGGAAAGCCAAGGTGAAACCTTGAGCAAGAGGAAACTTGGCAGCGGGAAGAGCGATCCCGGTCCAGGGAGGGATCCTGCACTGCCACGGGGTGCTGGGCTTTGGGGAGGGTGGGTGGCAGCAAGAGGGTGTGAAAAACGAGCTTCACTCTCTTTTAAAATTTATGAGTTTAATAAAAAAATAAAAATAGGCAATTAAGAGACAAAAAAAAGCAAAAGTTTTTTCAGCCGAGGGTGCCTGGCATAAAGTCAGCCAGCAGCACGAATTTCACTCCCTCAGACCTCTCCTTTTAAAGATGCTGTGTAAAAAATGCATGATTTAAACATTTTCTTAGCTGTCCTTAATCATTTTATCTGATACATTTATTTGTGGGTGATAAATTTATTTTATTTTTATTTATTTTATTTTTATTTCTTGAGAATTTCTGGTTATTTTCCTTTGGATAAGAAAAGCAGAAATCCACCAGCCTTCATGCAGGGTTACAAGGTGATGACCTTTCCCCCATACTTTTTGGCTTGGTCAGTCTAGACCAAGAAAAAGAAAAGTCTAGACCAAGTCACAAGGAAAAAACCCAGTCCTCTTTACCCCTTACATGATGTCACAATCAGAAAACACACCCATCACTTTTCTAAATTCCATGAACAAAACATAATACGGTACAATTATACATGTAGTATTCATTCTAGTATTTGCCAAAAGCCAACTTTATAATATACATTTATAACAAGGGGCTTTTCCCTCAGGTGGAGCTGGTTTTTTTGGGGAGGGTTTCGTTGCCACCTCTCCTTTCCCCAGGGACAATCCCAGCAGGGCCAGGGCAGGGGGAGACTTGTCCTCTCCTGGTCCCCACCCTGCTAAAAACTCCCAACTGCCTTGAAGGAGGTGCTTTTGGGGCTGAGGGAGATGGAACTTTAATCAGAGTTGAGTTGGGACTTATTAAAAGCTAAGTTGGGACTCATTAAAATCGTTGGGATTTATTAAAGGGGCATTTTTTGTGCTGTGAGAGTTGGGACTGATTAAAGTTGGGAGTTAATAAAGAAGCATTTTGGGGGGCTGTGGGAGGTGTTTGGTGGGAAGAGAAGCACCTTTGGATCTCCTCTTGCCCTCCCTGCTCTCTGGACACCTCCAGCCCTTCACCTCCTCAATGTCCTGGATGTTTTTTGGGCAAATTTCACCTTTCCATGGGACCTCCTCAATGTCCCGGGTGTTTTTTGGGCAAATTTCACCTTTCCATGGGACCTCCTCAATGTCCTGGGTGTTTTTTGGGCAAATTTCCCCTTTCCATGGGTTGTGGTGTTGCCCCTCCCACGCACACATTTGGGGTCTCTGTGCCCTGTGGGCACCAGGCAGGGCACTGGTGGCACTGGCAGCACCCAGGGGTGACCCAACATCACTTGGACCCCCAAAATCCCCATGAGCTGGGCCAGGGAGCCAAACACAAACTGCAGGAGCTGCTGCTCAGGCAGAGGCCAGGTCCTGGCCAGGGTGACAACAGGAAGGGTGGCTGCTGGCCCTCGGTTTCCCAGCTCCTGGCGAGGGATCTCCTGGCACAACAGGCTGGGCAGAGGCTGAGTAGGAGGAGGAAGGCTTTGGAGGAGGTGGGTGCTGGCACAGGCTGTGCCGTGACTAATGCCAACACCCAGGCCAGGCTCTCTTCTCCTCCTGGGGCACAGCTCACTCCTCTCCAGCATTTCAACCCTGGAAATGCTCTGGAAATGTTTTGGAAATGTTCTGGAAATGTCAGTATTTGCAGGAAGAGTTTCCTTGTCACCCTCAGTTTTCTTGGTTTTGAGTGTTTGAGATCTTGCAGTGCAGATTCTCACCCAGCTTCAAGAAAACAATGAACATTTTTAGAATTTCTCTATTGTGTTTATGCATTTCTCCTCTGGGAGATATGTGTATAAGAATATATATATAAATATATATTTAAATATATATTTTTATATATTTATGTGTACATATGTATTTATATTTATATATAAAATATAAAATATATAATATATGTTATCTATTATATACTACATACTGTATATTATATTATATATATATTTATTTTATATTATTATATACTATATACTATATAATGCATAATATATAATATAATAATATTTATATAAATATAAATTATATAATTATATATTTATATATAATATATATTTATATATTTCTATAATATATATTTATAATATATATTTATAATATATATAATATTTATATATGTATTTATATACATATATGTGTGTATATACATATTTTTATATATTTATATTTTTATATATTTATATGTACACATATGTATTTATATACATATATAGATATACATATATGTGTGTGTATATATATGTATATAAATGTATATAAGAATCGAGTCAGATAATTAAAATAGAGAAGCTTTTCCTGCCTCTGACCTTCTGTGTCTGCCTCATCCTTCATGTGCCTGAAATTGCCACATTTCCTGCTGTGGAGCCTCAAGCTCTGTTCTGGGTTTTTTGTTTTTTATTCTGAGTTCTGGGTTCCTTCCCCTGTCCAGAAAACTTGGGGTTCAGGGAATTTAAATTATCTGGTGGAGATCTTCCTTAGTGAGACTTAAATAGACCTGAAAGCCCTTTGATGTGTGAAAAAATGTGAGATTTCCACACTGTTGCAACTTGTGAAAATCGTTGGGCTTGTCCTCCCTCCAGAAAAAAAAACCCAAAAAAACAACCCAGCAATTTTTAAAGCTGAGCAGTGATTACCCAAGGATTGAAAAGGTACTCGGGGAGTGAGGAATTATCCGTGAAATCTTCTTAGAGCAGAGCAGCTGCTCGTGGGCATATTCAGGGAATAACCCTTAATTAGAGCAAAACCACCCAGGAATGGTAATGAGGTGCCTTTGGAGTGGTTTCACCTGGTGAGAAACATTTAAATTAGGGTAGAAAAAAGCTGGTAATAAAGTGGATTTCACCTTTTCACACCCCAAACGATGGTGGAGCTGTGTGGCTTAGGGAAGTGTGTGGGATGGGAACTCCTGTTTTTAGGGAGAAGCAGGAAAACCACTGCAGGTACACAGGTTTGTACCTGGCCTTGCTCTTTCTGCTGAAATAAAGGCAGATTTTTCTGTGAAAAGCCAATTTCTGCTCAGGGACTGAGCAGGGCACTGCTGCATCCCAGCCTTCCAATGTCATTAAAAATTGCCCTGAAGAAGTTGGAACGTTAAACAAGTAATAACAATAATTTCTCCATTTGTTGTTTTGCTGCTGTTCCCATTCCTGGACAGGTGGGACGACCTCAGTCTTTCCCAGCCCTGACCTGGGCCCTGCCCTGGCCAGGTGAGGTCACGGGGTTTGCCTGGATGCCAAAATTCAGCCTGGATTAAATTCCCCTCCTTGCCTGGATGAAATCCTCAGGGCCCAGGGAAGCAGGGTGGGGATGGAGCTCTGTGCTCCTGAGGGGTCCTGCTGGGCTGCCCCTGCCCTGATTTGGGGTCCCCAAATCCCCCTGGGGGTGCCCGCGCTGGGCTCAGGGCTGGGCTGGCCCTGGATGGGTTTTGTGCTGACACAGAACTGGAGCTGCAGGAGCCTCTGATTCATCCCGGGAGGGCTCACACCCCGCCCCGGCTCCTTCCCCCGGTGTTGATCACCTGGAGGCACGGGGTGGGGGGAGCTGGGCACTTCTGGGGTCCCCAATTCCCACTGGGACTCCCCCATCCCTGCGATGCTGTGGGGATGGATGGGGTTCAGAGCTCCAAAATCAGGGGGGTGGCCAAGATTCCTAATTTGGGGGGGTTAAATGCACCCTTGGGTGCATCCTCGGGGTCCTGGGGTGCAGATTCTGGGGGGGCTGCCCTGCCCCAGCCCCTTAAGAGGGGGTCTCTGGGGTCTGGATGTGCTTTAATCTCCCCAGGGATGGTGTTTTCCCATCTCCCCATGGGAATGAGGCTGAATGTCCTTCAAAAAGGGGAAACTGAGGCATGGGGGTCCTCAGCCCATCCCTGAGGATGGCTGGGGGGGATTGCAGGGTTTAATTTCCTGGCTCTTCTACCTCCTTTCCTCCTCCTGCACGTCCCCAACCCCTGCTGGGGACAACCGAGGGAGGTGAAGGTGCTGCTCCCCAGACTCAGCCGGGGCTGCAGCTCCAGGGGTGCCAAAATCCAGGTGAGGCTGCCCATCCCCCCCGGCCAAGGCTGCAGGATCCTCCGGGATGGGATCGAGCTGGACCTGGGATCGGGGAGCTCCCCGGGAAGGGTCTCCCACCTTCCGGAGGGTCCGGGGTGGGAGCCGGGGTGGGAGCCGGGGTGGGACCCTCCCCTTGGCGGCAGGAGGAGGGGCTGGGAGGGAGCTCGGCCACGGTGGGTGTCCCTGTCCCAGTGTCCCTGTCCCGATGTCCCTGTCCCATGTCCCGGTGTCCCCGTGTCCCTGTCATGGTGTTCCAGTGTCCCGTGTCCCTGTGCCAGTGTCCTTGTCCCATGTCCCTGCCCTGGTGTCCCGGTGTCCCTGTCCTGGTGTCCCTGTGCCTGGTGTCCCTGTCCCAGTGTCCCTGTCCTGATGTCCATATCCCTGTGTCCCTGTCCCCTGTCCCAGTGTCCCTGTCCCAGTGTCCCAATGTCCCTACCCCCCTGTCCCCGTGCCCCTGTCCCTGTGCTGATGCCTGTGTCCCTGTCCCAATGTCCCTGTCCCCATGTCCCTGTCCCAGTGTCCAAACGTCCCTACCCCCCTGTCCCCGTGTCCCTGTCCTGTGCCCCTGTCCCCATGTCCCTGTCCTGGTGTCCCTGTCCCGGTGTCCCTGTCCCGGTGTCTTGGTGTCCCTGTGTCCCAGTGACCCTGTGTCCCTGTCCCAATGTCCCTGTGTCCCTGTCCCCATGTCCCTGTCCCCATGTCCCTGTCCCCATGTCCCTGTGCTGGTGCCTGTGTCCCTGTTCCTGTGTCCCTGTCCCATGTCCCTATGTCCCTGTCCCATGTCCCAGTGTCCCAATGTCCCTGTGCTGGTGTCCCTGTCCTGGTGTCCCTGTGTCCCTGTCCCCATGTCCCTGTCCTGGTGTCCCTGTCGCAGTGTCCCATGTCCCTATCCCCATGTCCCATGTCCCTGTCCCGTGTCCCTGTCCCAGTGTCCCAATGTCCCTACCCCCTGTCCCCGTGCCCCTGTCCCTGTGCTGATGCCCGTGTCCCTGTCCCAATGTCCCTGTGTCCCTGTCCCAATGTCCCTGTCCCCATGTCCCTGTCCCAGTGTCCAAACGTCCCTACCCCCCTGTCCCTGTGTCCCTGTCCCCGTGTCCCTGTGCTGGTGTCCCAATGTCCCTACCCCCTGTTCCCGTGCCCCTGTCCCTGTGCTGGGGCCCGTGTCCCTGTCCCAGTGTCCCTACCCCCCTGTCCCTGTGCTGGGGCCCATGTCCCTGTCCCAGTGTCCCTGTCCCTTGGCCGGGAGCTGCCCTGGCACAGGGCTGTGGCAGAACTGGAAGAGCAGGGCCGGAGCAGAAGGTCAGGTGAAGGTGTGTGTTTGGCACAGGTGAGGGGCTGGGGAGTTGTGGCTCCCTTTTCGAGGGCACCCGCTCTCTCCACTGGGAGAACTGGTACAGCTGGAGCCAAACCGGCTCTGGGGGAAGGGCTGGGAGGACTGGAAGGATCCCTCCTGCTCCTTCCAGCCCCGGGATGGACTCTGCACATGCTGCTCTTCCCCGCTCCATCACCAGCACCCTCCTATCCTTCCCAGGATTAATGTTTTCCCCTCCCAGCCCACCAGCTCCCACAGGACTCAGGGTCTGAGCCCTTGCTGTTGCCCTGACCCTTTGGGATGAGTTTTTGTCCAGCTCGATCTGTTTTCCCACCCAAACTTTGAGATTTGAGCTGATTTGCACCCAGGATTTTTTAAACTTTATTTGCAATAAATAATAAACTATCACCCTTTGAGATGAGTTTGTATCCAGCTCAATCTGGTTTTCCCACCCAAACTTTGAGATTTGAGCTGATTTGCACCCAGGATTTTTTTGTTTTAACTTTCCTTTATTCGCAATAAATAATAAACTATAATACAAAGACCTCAACACAGAATCCAAAAAGTCTCATTCTTTGGGAATGAAAAGGACTCCCAGCACCAGGAAAGGTGAAAGAGCATCTAAGAGCAGCCCCTGGGCTGGGGGGGCAGCTGCACCCCCTGCCCTAAGCAGTTGTTCCCCTTCCCCCAGGTGTTCCCACACCTGGGCAAGGTGAGGTCCTGCAGGTGGCCCAGCTGTGAGGTGTGGGGCCCTGCCGTGGTGCAGGGATGGAGCTGAGGGTGCCAGGGCCTGGCTGAGGGGCTTTGTGGCTGCAGGGAAGCTGGAGAGGTTCTAGAGTTCATACAGAGGTTCACACACACACACACACAGAGTCCCTGGCCCTCCTGCATCCCACGGGGGCTGGCACAGGAAGGGTTTTGGATCAAGAGTCTGCAGCTGCAGCTGCCTGTGGTGGGTGCCTGGCTTTGGGGCACACATGAGCCCATGTGTGGGGTGTCCTCCCCTCCCTCAGCTTGGCTCTTCCAGCTGCCTTAGGGTGGGGTGAGCTCCATGGACTTCTTCCTCTCCTCTCTCTGCTCTTCCCACTCCTCCTCGGACTCGTAGGTGCCCTTGATGATGGCCACCCTGTCAGACATGTTCATGCAGTAGGGGACCAGGATGTAGAAGTAGAGCAGGGAGGCCAAGCAAGCCCCAAGGATGGGCCCGACCCAGAACACCTGGAAAGGAGCAGGGACAGGGTGAGAGCAGCTCCCAGGGCTGGTGCTCCAGCTTTGCTCATGGTATCTCCATCCATCCATCCATCCATCCATCCATCCATCCCTCCATCCATCAGCCATCCCTCCATCCATCTATCAGCCATCCCTCCATCCATCCATCATCCATCCATCCCCCCCTCCATCCATCCATCATCCATCCATCCCTCCCTCCCTCCATCCATCTCTCTATCCATCCCTCCATCCCTGCTCCACACCTCCTACCACACAGAGAGAGGAAAATACCCTTTCCAGAGACTCCCTGGGCTGAAACCCCCTCACCCTGCGCTCACTGAGGGCTAAACCTGTTCTGTAAGTCTGGGGCTGAGCTTGCAGGGAGTCCTGGGTGAGAGGAAGGACCAAGCTGGGCTTCTCTGAGGGCTTCCTTCCCCTCAGATGATGCACTGATGGTGCTCAGAGGGCACCACAGTTGAATTCCATGCCTGGAATCATCCAAGGCTGGGCTGGATGGGTCTTGGAGCAACCTGGGCTGGTGGAAGGTGTCCCTGCCCATGGCATGGGGTGGTAGTGGATGAGTTTTTAGCTTGCTCCCACCCAACCTACCCTGGGAGGGGTTAATTTGTGTCCCCTGGCTGGCTCTGTGCCAGGGGATTAACTGTTCCCCACGCGTCAAGGGGCAAAACCTCCCTCGTTCTCCAGCCCCTTTTAATCCTTCCTTGAATGGGGTGGGCTCAGGAACCCCACCCCTGTCATTCCCAAGGCAGTCCCTGCCCTGTCCCCACCTGTCCCTGTCCCCCAGTGCCACCAACACTCACCCAGTGCACGGAGCTGAACCTCCTGGTGACCACGGCGGGCCCGAAGGAGCGCGCAGGGTTCATAGAGCAGCCAGTGTAGTAAATCTGGAGGTGTGGAAAGAACCCTGGGTTAAGGAGCAGATTGGAGCCACTCTTTGGGAGCAGGGACTGGTGGCCCCTGATGGTGTCTCTGTTCCAGACAGCTGGAGGTGACCTCTCAGCACAAAAGAGCCCCAAGATCTCCCCCATGTTTTCTCCTCCAGAGCAGCTCCCTCAGGACCAATTGGAGATGACCCCTCACCAGGAAAGAGCCCCAAGACCTCCCATGTTTTCTCCTCCAGAGCAGCTCCTTCAGGACCACCTGCACGAGGGAATTTGGGGGAGTTCTGTGCCCATGGGACCCTCAGGCTGGACTCACCCCCACCAGGTGGCCCAGAGAGCTGGAGGTGACCCCTCACCAGGAAAGAGCCCCAAGATCTCCCCCATGTTTTCTCCTCCAGAGCAGCTCCCTTGGGACCAACTGGAGATGACCCCTCACCACAAAAGAACCCCAAAGTCTCCCACGTTTTCTCCTCCAGGGCAGCAGGAGCAGGGACTGAAGTGGCCCTGATGGTGTCTCTGTTCCAGACAGCTGGAGATGACCCCTCACCAGGAAAGAGCCCCAAGACCTCCCATGTTTTCTCCTCCAGAGCAGCTCCCTCGGGACCAACTGCACATTTAAAAGGGGGAGTTCTGTGCCCACAGGACCCTCAGGCTGGACTCACCCCCACCAGGTGGCCCAGGGTGACAGAGAGGCCGATGGACAGTGCCGGGGAGCCGACCCCGCTGCGCCGGTTGTCCGTGGAGGCAAAGATGCAGGCGGCCAGCTGGAAGGTGAGGATGATCTCCACCACCAGGGCCTGGCCTGGGGTTACATGGTAGTTGAGCTGGAACCATGAGAGTGACAATAATTAACCCTCTCCGGGGCTTGGCGTCACCGGGAGGGCTCCCGGGAGCTTTGCTGGGAGATCTGGGAGGGATGAGAAGCCCCTCAGGGCCCCTGCCCAGCCCCTGCCTGAGCTCCCTGCTCCTTCTCTGAAAGAAATGATCTTTATTTCTTTCCAATTCTCCAAAATCTGTCTCTTCCCCGAGCCTGTCCCTTCCCTGGGCTCTCCACATCCCTCTCCACTTCGCTGTCTCCACAACACTGAGTGCTTTCTCACCAAATCCCTTTTTCCCTGCATTTCTTTGATCCTTGCAGGCTGTTTTACCTTGCCTTCTGCCCTGCACTTTGTGGAGCACCTGGAGCAGCTGGGATGGGATGGAGGGTGAGGGTTGGGATGGAGCTCATGGGGTGGGATGGGCTGTTGTGTCCCAGTGACTCTGCACAAACCCCTGGGCACTCTCAGGCATACTCGACCCCACCGGGTATGGGAAGGACAAAGTGACCCAACCCACCACAGCTCATTTTTTTATCTAAATCTGGCTTGTTTGGGACGTGGAACCTGTGGAATGAGAGGCATTGGAGCTCCTCATCCCGGTGACTGAATCCTCTGCAACATCTGTGCTGCTCCCAGGGGTCCGGACCTGTCCGTGGTTGGAGCAGCAGCTCCACCACCCTCATTCCAGGTGTTTTCCCAGCACTGCCCCGGGGGTTTCAGGCTGTGCCTCATTCCTGCTTTATCTCAGAGGGTCCCGCTGTCCCCCCTCCTCCCTTGGGTGGGCAAAGCCTCTTCAGCACCGTCCTGCCCCTCTCTCCTTCTCCAGGTCTTCCCCACCACTCTCCCCATCCCTCTCCATTCCCAGCGCACTGGTTCCAGTGGGCTCCTGCTCCCCGTGCCCGTACTGGTCTGACTGGGCTCTGCTCCCTCCCTCCCCCCGCTGCTGGCACGGTTCCTATCCCGCGCTAATCTCCAGGTGGAGAGGCTGCACTCGGGAAGATCTCAATGGTGCGGGGTGACTCACGGGGCCCTCGGGACAGAGGAAGCCCTCATTAAAGGAGGGGAAAAAAACATCCCACTCATCACCCGCACAATAAAGCCGTCATGTCAGAGCCGGGCTCCGCTCCCATCCCATTCCCGGCCCGCCGTGCGTGTGGCACAGAGCGCCGAGGATCCATCCTGACAGATCTTCCTCCCCGAACCGGCACTGAAGGAAAAACGCAAAGAGAAGGGAGAAAGGGAGAACCTCGGGGCAAGGACTCACTTCGTTGATGGCCAGGTTGCCGCGGGTGTTGGCGGGGGTGACGCCGTAGAGGATCCCGGCGCCGGCGATGGCCCCGACCAGCTGGGCCAGCACGTAGAGCAGCGTCCGCAGCAGCGAGATCTGGTTGCCCACGAAGAAGGCGATGGTGATGGCCGGGTTAATGTGAGCCCCGCTGATGTGGCCGAAAGCCTGCACCAGGGTGCCGATGGCCAGCCCGAAAGCCAGAGCGATCTGCAGGATGCTGGGCAGCGCCGACGGCCACTTGAGCGCCGAGCCCAGCCCAATGAAGACGAAGATGAGCGTGCAGAGGAACTCCACAAAGACGGCTCGAGCAAAAGCCAGGGTGAGTATTTCCTTCTTCATGGTGGGAGCACGTGGAGGGCGGCCAGGGAGGGAGAAAGTTCAGGGTTGCTCCGTGGCCGGGCTGCGGTGTGTGCAGCCAGGTGTAGGGCCATACCTATCTATATATGCAAGAGCAGCAGGAGCTGTGTTACAGGGCGGTGGGTGGAGCCGGGGAATTAGCCAGTCCTCCCAAATTACCATGTGAACCTGCAAAAGTTTCCACCTGAAAATGTCTTATGGAGCCTCTTGGTGAACTAGTGACTCAGATATTTGGTGGCATTTCTCTCCTTTCCCTCTGCAAACAAAGAGCCCCTATAGGGTGTCTTTGGTCGTTGAATAACCGGGTTGCATAACGAGGCTCAGCTCCCTCCTCTGCTTTTCCCTTTTACTGCCTCTCACCAGGTCCTGGGTGTTTCATTAGCACAGGTGTCGTTAATATTGGCTCCCTCCCTTCCTGCCCAGTGCTTGCACACTGCTGCTGTTGGAAAATCCTTGCCGGGCTGGAGGAGCTCTCCTGGGGCTGGGCTCTGCGTGCGTTCCACTTCCATGGGACCTTGAAATGTAAAGGAAAATCAAACACCTGGAGCTTCTCCCGGGCTGTCCAGAGGGCTCAGCTCCAGGAAACGAGAGGTTTGCAGTTGCCCAGGGAGCAGGGGAGGCTTTCGGGGAAGCTTTGTCCTTCTGGGGAGCTGTAGATGAGCCGGAGCCTCCCGGAGGTGCGTGGATGGAGAAATGGGATGGAGAGGGCTCCTGGTGCAGAGCCTGGATGAGAATCCCTGCTTCCTTTCCTTTCTGCTGCTCCTTCCAAAGGACTGGAACAAGCACTGGAACAGGGGCTGCTCCCAGCCTGCAGCTGGGAATGGAGTCTCCTCCCCTGCCACCCTGCACCCTTTCCTTTTCTTTCTGCCCGTCCAGCTCTTGCTCAGCGGGCAATGATTTTGCTCCTGGGAATGCCAGCACCAAGCCACAGGCTCTGCTGTGTTTACACATCTCCTTTCATGTTCCCTCCATCCCAAACTCATCCATCTGTCGATGCCTGGCTGGCAGGGAGTGGTGGGGGAGGATCTCCAGGCTGTGCACATGGAGCTGCTGGGGATGGAGGTTTTGGGGTGGAAAAGGTGTCAAATGACACTCAAAGAATTCTTGGTTCTCTCATAACCCTCACAGCCTTGTACCAGGATATTTTTTAAGATGGGTTTGGGTGCCAGATCAGCTCTCCTGGCTTAGTTTATCCATATTTCCTTTCCCAAATGATGCCCAGGCTGGGTTTAAACCAGCCAGGCTGGCTTTATCCCTGGCTGCCAGGTCCCTCTGCAGGGGCAGCCACACTCCAGCACCCAGGGAGCAAAGCTCTGCAGGCAGGACACTGGTAAATTTTAGGTAAAATCCTCCCTAAATCCAAAAAGTTGGATTCACTGCTGCCCTCTGAGGAGGCTGTCAGGCCTGTGGGGTCAAACACCAGGAGCATTCCTGTCCAGAGCAAGGAGAAGGAACTTCTTGTCCAGGACTGGAAATAAATGAGCTTTTCTCTTCCTTTATACCCCAAATCCTGAGCAAAACAGACCCGCAGGGCCTCGAGGGACTGAGGATCTGTTACAGCCTTAATTCCTGATAATGGTTTTCTCCTGGATCTGCCGATCCCGGGGCTGATTGCAGAGTCAAAGCCCAGATCTGTTATCCTCGAAACACCTGGTCTGTTGGCGTGTTTTGGTGAAAGTTTTGCAAGCTGGTATTTCAAGACACCCTGGCCGGATTCCAGCTGCTGTAATTACTTGCCACTTCCCTTCAGCCCTGTCTGTGGCTCCAGCTGGATAAAATACTCCTTATTCCCATCCTTCAAACCCTTCCTCAGTGTCCCCATCCTGGATCTCCCTTGGTGGCAGCTGCACTTTGCTGCCAGCACACTCCTTGCTTTGGCTGAAACAGCCAAAAAAAGCTCTTCCAGCCTCCCAAGTGTGGATAATAACCAGCAAAATCCTGCAGGTCACCAGGGTATATAATCAAACAGGGCTGGGAATGACAGGGAAAACTTCTGAAGAGAAGTGGTAGCTGCACTTTGCTGGCAGCTCCTCCAGCATACTCCTCTCTTTGGCTGAAACTACCAAAAAAAGCTCTTCCAGCCTCCCAAGTGTGGATAATAACAAGCAAAATCCTGCAGGGGACTAGGGGATATGATCAAACAGGGCTGGGAATGACAGGGAAAACTTCTGGAGAGAAACAAGACGCTTCTCTCCCAAACACACCAGGCAAAGCCTCTGCTCCTGAGGCAGTTTGGGAACCTTTTCACACTGGGACGTTCCTGCTTGGCTCCTCCGATGCCAGCCCTGGCGTTTGGAGGGCTCCCTGTCCTCTCCGTGGCTCCACACCCCCCGAGGAGCTCGGCTGCTCGGAAGGTGCTTTGATGTGTCAGGTTTACTGGATTGGGCAAGGTGCTGACAGAGGGACACCCACGTGGAGGGGTCACACACGCCTGGCCTCGCCCGCCCTGCAGGACACAACACGGGGAGGCTTCTGGCAACAGGGGCAGGTTTGGCTGCCTCCTTCCTCCTCCTCCTCCTCCTCCTCCTCCTCCTCCTCTTCTTCATCGTCGTCGTCCTTCTCCTTCTCCTCTTCTTCTTCCTCCTCCTCCTCTTCTTCTTCCTCCTCCTCCTCTTCTTCTTCCTCCTCCTCCTCTTCTTCTTCCTCCTCCTCCTCCTCCTCTTCTTCTTCTTCTTCTTCTTCTTCTTCTTCTTCCTCCTGCTTCCTCCTCCTCCTTCTCCTCCTCCTCTTCTTCTTCTTCCTCCTCCTCCTCCTCCTCCTCACTGGCATCAGCAGACAAACAACAACCAAAACCTGCCCCAACCTCCCCCCCAGGAGAGGGACCCCAAAGCAGAGAGGATGTGGGAGGAAGGCAGCTGCAGCCTCATCCTCACCCAGGGAGGCCGGTGTGTCATTGAGGCCACCCTGTGCCAGTCCCTGCCAGTCCCTGCTGTCACCCAGCTCGTTGTCAGAGCCCATGCAAGGCTGTTGTTAATTTGCTGTTGTTAATTTGCATTTCCTCGCTGTTTTCTGGTGAGTTGAGCTCCGTGCTGCACCTCGGGGCCTGGCAGAGGCAGCTCCAAATTCAGGTTACAAACGCTGCTGGAGCCAGGGTTTGGGATTTTCCTCCTCACCTGGCTCTGTACCTCAGCCAAGGACCCTAAAACTGGCCCAGCAATAGAGGCAGGAATAAAAACAGTGACAGGAGACACCAGTTCTGCTGGAACTGGGATCAGAAACACAGAATCAACTGAGCTGGAAAAGACCTCTGAGATCGAGTCCAACCCATCACCCAAAGCTGTGGGATTAGATGACCCAAAGGCCTTGGTTGGGATGGCATCAGAGGAGAAAGTTTGGCTCAGTTTTCCAAGAGAAAAGTCGTTTCTTGCTGCCTCAGCTCCAGGATTTTTGCAACGGGGACAATGGATAAGGAAAATTGATAAGGAAAAACTGAAACAAACATCACAGAGCAGAAGCAGCAAACTTTGCCCTCGTGATCCTCAGCCCAGGGGCTGCAGGGAAGGGTTTTGCTGCTGCTGCTTTGGGATGCCCCTGTGCAGGTGTTTCAGCCGGGCCCTTCAAGGATCCCTCTTATCTGACCTCCATCTGCTGCCCTCTCTTTGAAGCTGAGGGATGACTCTCCTGGCCTGGGGCTGGTGGTATTTCCACTTTCTCCTGCCCTGCAGCAGCGAGGCTTTGGCCTCCCTTAGCCCCAGTTTCAGAACCCGAACGCTGTGATATTGAGTTTTGGGGCTGTCCTCACGTCCCCCTGCTGCTGTCCCTGCTGCTCCAGCTGGGGTGACAGTGACCTGTGCCCTGTCCTGGTGACAAAGATGAATGACAGCGTTGTTCTGCTCTTTGCTCAGTAATTCCTGGGGGTCCCGAGGCTGCTCCGCCTCCTCAGGGGTTCATTTGCATGTAAATCATCGTTAAATTGTCCCACGGGATGACGAGTGTCAGGGAAAGCAAAAGCCCGGCTGGAAAAGCAGATCACACAGTGGGAACGGGGGGATGTCCCTGATTTTCAGGTCCAGCCCTTTCCAGCAAAGCCACCGGCACCAGGGACATCCCCAGGCTCCCTTTCTGCTCACCTGGAATGCTGTTTGTTGTGTCCTCGGGGTTCAGACAGAGTTGGGGGGCAGTTTCTCCTCTGGAAAGATGTTTGTTGTGGAAATACCTTCACCTGTGCAGTCCTTTCCTTGGTTTACAAGGAGCACACCCAGGAAGAAACTGAAATGCTGTGGGGGAGGGAGATGTCCTTGTGAGGGTGATTTTCCCCCTCCCCTTGGCACTGCCATCCTGCCTGTGCTGGAGGAGCTTCAGAGGGGCCTGAAATCACAACCAGGCTCTGAAAATCACCAAAAATAAATTAATGAGTTCTTGATATCGTTGCAGGAATCTGGAAACTCCTAAAAACATTCTGGGGGTGCTGGGGGGATGAGAGCTGGACAGAGACCCCCAAGCCTGGGCTGAGCCCCCCAGAGGGGAGTTCTGCCCCTGAAAAACACCAAAAATAAATAGATATCATTGCAGGAATCTGGAAACTCCTAAAAACATCCTGGGGGTGCTGGGGGTGGGGGGTGAAGCTGGACAGGACCCAGAGACCCCTGAGCCCCCAGAGGGAGGTTCTGCCCCTGTGCCCAGGTGAGACCCCACCTGCAGAGCTGCTCCAGCCCTGGGGTCCTGCACAGGAGCTGCTGGAGCCAGTCCAGAGGAGGCACCAGAATGATCAGAGGGATGGAGCAGCTGCTGTGGGGAAAAACCAGGAGAATTGGGATTGTCCAGCCTGGGAGAAGGGAAGGCTCTGGGCTCACCTGATTGTGGCCTTCCAGTGCCTGAAGGAGCTGCAGGAAAGAGGAATTTCCTGGAGGGAATGGCTTCCCACTGCCAGAAGACAGGGTTAGGTGGGATGTTGGGAGGGAATTCCTCCCTGTGAGGGTGGGGAGGCCCTGGGATGGATTTCCCAGGGGAGTTGTGGCTGCTGCATCCCTGGAAGTGTCCAAGGACAGGCTGGATGGGGCTTGGAGCAGCCTGGGATGGTGGGAGGTGTCCCTCCCCATGGCAGGGGTGGGTTAGGATGAGCTTTAAGCTCTCTCCTCACTCAAACTCTCCCATGGCTCTATGAAAAGTGAAGATTTTCACACAAAAATTGTGTGAAATTGGGCTCCAAGTGCCTGAGGTTTCACAGCAGAACACTGGGGACCATGCATGGACAGCTGGGGAATGGGAAAATCCATTTTCCCCTTGTTCTGCCTCTGAAACTCACAGCAAACGCACCAAGGAATTCCTCAGCTTTAAAATGTTCACTGGGGAGTCACAGACCCATGCAGGGAACATCCCTTGTGCCATCAGATCCGGAGTTGGGGATTTTTTCACTGAGTGGTGTCTGGAAATGTGGGATTTTTCTTTCAGTTGTTTGGATTCCTGGGAAGTTTGGATAAAAATTGAAGCAGAGCCTCCATTCTCTCCAGCAGATCCTTTGGCAGAGCCCTGGGAATAGAAGAATTTTGGGATGTTTGGCTTCCCCCTGGAGCATTAGCACCTTCTGGGATGGTCTGTGGTCGTTCCCTACACCTGGCCCTGCCTCCTCCTCTTGCTCCTCAAGGAAAACATGCTGGGGAAGTATTTCTCCACCTATGAATAGATGCATAAAAATAATGATGCAAAATAATAATGGTGATGCAGCTGATCCCAGGTAGGTCATGGCATTGCAGGGAGGTGACTGCAGGGAGGATTTGGAAAGGTCAGCCCAAGAAATCCCAAGCAAAGAACTGAGTTCTGCCCCCTCTGAGGTGACCCTGGGCTGATCTCTGTCCTCCCTGTCCCACAGGTGTCACCAGGGCCTGGAGGGGTTTGTCCTGTGCTGGGATTTCCACGGCCATGACTTTATTTCCATGTTCTCCCAGTGGTTCCCCCATTTTTCCCCGTGTGATGCAGAAACCCCTCAGGGTTTCTGGGGTCGAGGTTGGTGTTCCCAGGTTCTCCCAGATTCCTTGAGCAGGGGTTTGGGTCCTCTCAGGTCCCTAAAACAGACGAGGGATCGGTGGGTTGGGTGTGGCAATACTCCTTCCTGGAGCTGCAGTGGGGAAAGGAGGGAATTCCTTGGGATTAAATCCAAATTGTATCAAAAATTGGGAGGAGCAGGACCAGGGCAGGACCCTCAAATCCTGGGGTCCCTTTTTGCTGCCAAGAGAGACCCTGAGGGGCTGGGGTGAGTTGGGAATGGAGCTGGGAAGGGTCTGGAGAACTCCTGAGGGACCTGGGGGGGCTCAGCCTGGAGAAAAGGAGGCTCTGGGGGGGAAAATCTGGCTCTGCACAACTCCCTGACAGGAGGGGGGTCAGGCTCTGCTCCCAGGGAACAGCAAGGACAAAGGAAATGTCTTCAGGCTCTGCCAGGGGAGGTTTAGTTGGATTTTGGGGAAAATTTCCTCAGTGGAAAGGGTTTTCCAGAGCAGGCACAGCTGCTCAGGGCAGGGCTGGGCTCCCATGGCTGGGGGGGGGGGGGGGGGTTCAAAGCTGTGAAATTTGGGAAAAGGAAAAGGGGTGACCTTGGCAGTTCTGGGGCTGGATGGTCCCCAGGGGCATTTTCCACCCCAAACAATTCCAGGCTCTGGAATTTTTCCAGCTTTGCAGAAGGATCAGCCCAAAGCTGAGGCCACCCCTGAGGTGGGAGAAGGGGAAAACCTCGTGGTTCTGGGGGTGGAGGGACATGGGGATGCTTCAAATCCTGGCTCAAATCATTCCCCTGGGATCTGACAGCCAAAGTAGTGCCACTTTAGGGAGGATTATGGTTGGTCTGTGGCAGCTCTGTGTTCCTGATCCTGCCCCCCAATTCCAGCTCCCCCAGTGCAATCTGGAATATCTGGGTGGCAACTTTGGGAAGTGACACAGCCCCACTGAAGGTGAATTTGTATTCCCAGGAAGACTGGGGGCTGCTTCACCTGAGGGGTTTGGGGTCTGGGAGGTGATTTTATAGGATTTATATCTATTATTTACCATAAATTGTCAGTGTTTTCCATAAATGTGTCAGTACTTGATCCCCGTGCCCACATTCAGAGGATAAAAGGGAATTTAAAGCACAAAATGTGAAAGAGGAGAGTCATTATCAGACATGAAACCTCAGCTTCAGGCCCTGTGAGACTTAAACATCCTCAGGGTAAATAATAAATGAAATGCTTCAATCTGGAGAAGAGACATTGAACAAACCAACATTAATTGAAATAAATAATTGAATTCAGCTCTGGCTTTTTCCACAGCCCACGGTGACTTCTGGCAAAGTCTGCTGGGAGTTTCCTGCACATACATAGGTTAATTTTCCTTTAAAAAGCATCAATACAACTTTTAAAAGCGAGCATTTGATGACAGAAACACAATTTGACACTGGGATTGATTGAAAAACATGATTTTATTGCCATTGCTGAGAACAGGGGGAATTTTTTGAGAAGGCTCTTCCGAGCCAAAATTCAAATTCACCATCGAGGAGCAAAGGGAAGCAGAATCCCTGGTTTTGGGGTGGATCAGACCAGGGCTGGAAGTGCTGCCTTGGGGGTGTTTGCGTGGTTTGGCTGTGGATAAACTCCTGGCCTGGGCCAGATCAAAGCTGGGCTCCCTCCTCACCCCTCCAGCAACAGCCACTCCAACATCTGAGGAAGAGCACGGGGAGAAAGGCCAGGATGGACCTGGAGGGGATGGTAGCTGTGGTGAGAGCATCCTTTGCTGGGGGAGCCCTGTCAGAACAGGAAATTATGGAAATGATCCATAATGACCCATAAATTATCCCTTGTGATTGGGAATTGGGCCCAGGCTCATTGAATATTCCCTTTCCAGAGAAATCCTGGTGGGGCAATGCTGGAGCCACTGCTGGATTCACTCTGGGCATGGAGAACTTGGGGCAGAGCAAGGGAAATGGGGTGAAATCAATGCCTTGAAAGAGCAAAGTTCACCCAAAGACCAACCCAAACTCCTTGGCCGGGCTGAGGGCCTGCCCAGGTCCTGACAGGGCACAGGGAAGGGGTGGGAGGGGTTTGGAGGGTCTGGAGTGATGCAGCCATGAGAAAGGGGTGTGAGAAGCAAGTGATGGAAGTGAGAAGGAATTCCTCCCTGTGGAGGTGGGGAGGCTGGGATGGATTTCCCAGAGCAGCTGTGGCTGCCCTGGATCCCTGGCAGTGCCCAAGGCCAGGCTGGAGGGGGCTTGGAGCAGCCTGGGACAGTGGGAGGTGTCCCTGCCCATGGCAGGGCTGGGATGGGTGGGGTTTGAGGTCTCTTCCCATCCATGATTCTGATTCTTCACACCCAAAACACGTTGGGTGTGAAATCTCTCCTCTGTGTGCTCCAGGTGATCTGAGCATCCAAGGGGAACAGGACCAGAGAAAACCAGGGAGAGAGAGAGAAAGGACAACCCTGGCCCAATAACCAGGTGGGTTTGAGTTTGGGCTGTAACCCAGGGTTGTTCACAGGAGAGAGGATTTGCAAGTGCCCCAGTGGGGGCTGCAGGGACTCGTGGCCATGCTCCCAGTCCCCTCTTCCCAGGAAAACCCCTGTGGGAACACCCCTGTGTCTCGTGGAGGGTGGGAAGTGGCACTTTGGTCCCTTTCACAGCAGAAGCTGTCGTGTGTGACTCTGGTGGCTCAGAGTGAGCCCTCCTGCTCCTTCTCCTGCTCCCGTGAGGGAGCCAAGAGCCGAGCAGGGGCCAGAGATGGGAGCAGAGTTCAGCAGCAATGAGGCATCATCGGGTGGCAACCTCCACACCCAGGGTAATGAACACTCTCCAGGCTCCTCAGAGCTCCCCGGGAGGGAACAGCCTCAGCCAAGCTCCGTGTCCTGCCAGGCGGACGTGGAAGGACACATCCTGGGGAGGGAGATCCCTTGTTCCTGTGGGGTTGGGAGTCACTGATCTGAGCCCACTGATCTCCCCCAGATCAGAATCCACCCAGGGGGAGAATTCTCAGAATCATCCCATGTCCTGCCAGGGGGACGTGGAAGAGGAAATCCTGGGGAGGGAGATCCCTTGTTCCTGCAGGGTTGGGATTCACTGGCTCTCCCCCAGATCAGAATCCACCCAGGGGGAGAATTCTCAGTATCATCCCATGGGGAGAGCTGGGGACAGGAGGTGGGAGAGGAAATCCTGGGGAGATCCCTGTTCCTGTGGGGTTGGGATTCACTGGCTCTCCCCCAGATCAGAATCCACCCAGGCATGGGGAGAATTCTCAGAATCATCCCATGTCCTGCCAGGGGGACGTGGAAGGGGACATCCTGGGGAGATCCCTTTTTCCTGCAGGGTTGGGAGTCACTGATCTGAGCCCACTGATCTCCCCCAGATCAGAATCCACCCAGGGGGAGAATTCTCAGAATCATCCCGTGTCCTGTGAGGGGGATGTGGAAGAGGAAATCCTGGGGAGATCCCTTGTTCCTGCAGGGTTGGGATTCACTGGCTCTCCCCCACATCAGAATCCACCCAGGGGGAGAATTCTCAGAATCATCCTGTGTCCTGTGAGGGGGATGTGGAAGGGGACATCCTGGGGAGATCCCTTGTTCCTGCAGGGTTGGGAGTCACTGATCTGAGCCCACTGATCTGGGCTCTTCCCCAGATCAGAATCCACCCAGGCATGGGGAGAATTCTCAGAACCGTCCCGTGGGGACAGCTGGGGACAGGAGGTGGGTGGGACCAGCACAGCATCTCCCCGGGAGAGGAGCCACCTCCGGTGATAAACCAAGGGAGGAGAGAGAGGGGCGAGGTGAGACTCTCCTCTGGACGAGCACTAAAACCACGGCAGAGTTTTCCAGCTCCTCTCTCGGCGCAGGGAGAGGGGTTTAGGCTACACCTTCTCAGACATGCCCCTGGGCAGGGTCTGGGGGGAGTGCAGCTCCACCGACTGGCGCCGCCGAGCCTCGCGTTCAGCCCAGTCGGGCTCGGGCTCGCAGCCCTTGAGGATGGCCAAGCGCTCCGGGAGGGTTTTGGCCTGGGGGAACAGGATGTAGTTGTAGAGGATGGAAGCTGCTGCGGCCCCGATCAGGGGGCCCACCCAGAACACCTGGGGAGGAGAGAAAAGAGGGGTGAGCAAAAGTCAGCCTGGCTTTGGGATCTATCCCTGGCTGGGATCTGTCTCTGAGGGGTGTTCCAGGGGTTTGGGTTCCTTCCTGGGAGCAAAACACGGAGTTCAGCTCTGCTTTGGCCATCAGTGAGGATCTGAGCTCCCCTCCAGAGCCTGGATATTCCCAGCCATCCT
This sequence comes from Argya squamiceps, assembly GCA_037834095.1. Lineage (NCBI taxonomy): Eukaryota > Metazoa > Chordata > Aves > Passeriformes > Leiothrichidae > Argya > Argya squamiceps. The sequence continues at coordinate 2,197,557 of JBBMKD010000090.1, read as the reverse complement.
CTCCCTCTGCTCAGACTCTGTGTTAATGACAGGCCCATTGGGAACATGCTGAGTGATGTGGCATCATCTGGAGGAACATTTTCCTACCCACTCACGGATTGCTGTGGGAGGAGGAGGAGGAGAAGGAGGCGGCAGCACCAGCCTGGGCCAGACACCCTGGAACACACCAGGAACCACCACAGCTCTGCCTCCAGCTGGGCTCTTTGCAGGTGGAAACAATAAAATCTGAGCTGGAAAGGACCCACAAGAATCCTCAAAATTCAGCTTCCTGCCCTGCTCAGGACAACCAGCACCAATCCCACCCTGTGCCTGACAGCATTGCTGAAATGCCCCTGGAGCTGTGGCAGCTGAGCCATGGGGATTCCATGAGGAGCCAGGGAGTGTTCCCAAAGCTATCCCTACATCCAGGAACCAGGAAAAGTTCTCCAGCCAACAGCTCTGTTGCTTCTGTTCCCTGCGCTAAGTCACGTCAGCAAGACCTCACACCCTGATCCTGTTGCAACGCTCCCAGTTTGTGAGTTTGGAAAAGCCAATTAAGCACCCAGCAGCCCCACCTCCTCCTGCTCCTAATCTCTCCATCTCTCCTCCAGCTGGGAGCTGGTGTGGAAATGCTGGGAAATTCATCTGCCTTGGAGAGTTTCGAGGAATATTGGCAGCTTGGGGGCCTCACCCTGTGCTGGTTTCTTGTGGTGCTAGAGTGCTTTTTGGGCCTCGTTCTCTCCCTAAATACTCAGGGCATCCCCTGAGCAGGGGAGAGCCCAGAACCAATGTTCTGGGTGGGGGTGGTTCAAGACAGAGGTGTTTAACACAACAATGGGAAAGTGTGGGTGCTTGAGCACCTGGTCACATGGGAGAACATCTTCTCTCAGGTCTCTCAGGGTGATTGGGCAAGGTGATCTCTTTAGGGGATCCCACAGGGGAGTGGGGATGGGGGGTTGAAAAGGGACATACCAATGCAAACAAATAAAAACATAGAGAACCACAGAATCACAGAATCACAGAATGTGGAGGTTGGAAGAGACCTTCAAGATCATCGAGTCCAACCCAGCCCTCACACCTCAACTAGATCATGGCACCCAGTGCCACATCCAGTCTCTTTTTGAACACATCCAGGGATGGTGACTCCACCACCTCCCTGGGCAAACCATTCCAGTATTTAATCACTCTTTCAGTGAAAAACTTCTTCCTAATATCCAACCAGTATTTCCCATGATGGAGCTTAAGGCTGTGTCCTCTCGTTCTGTCAGTGCTGCCTGGGCAGAGACCAACCCCCAGCTGTCTGCAACCACCCTTCAGGAAGTTATAGAGAATGATAAGGTCACCTCTGAGCCTCCTTTTCTCCAGGATAAACAACCCCAGCTCCCTCAGTCGTTCCCCATATGGTTTGTTTTCCAAGCCCCTCACCAGCTTGGTTTCCCTCCTCTGGACACGTTCAAGCCTCTCAACGTCCTTCCTGAACTGAGGGGCCAGAACTGGACACAGCACTCGAGGTGTGGCCTCACCAGTGCTGAGGGCTGGGGAAGAATGACCTCCCTGCTCCTTTGAAAAGCCCTAATGATGCACAGTAACATCCCCAGCCCAGCCCCAGGTCCTCACCCAGTGGTCAGTGAAGTCTCCCACGACGACGGCGGGGGCGAAGGACCTGGCGGGGTTCATGGAGCAGCCGGTGTAACGGATCTGCGGGGACACCACGTCAGCATTTACCCTTCTTAACGCATTTTTTAAAAATGTTGGGGTGCCATCAGGGTGATTCATCCCCTCTTGGGTTTGGTTTCTCACCCAAGATTCAGGTTTGTTAAAAGTCCTTGGCCCTCTAAAAGCCCTGAGCCACATTGTGTAAAACAAGTGGAGTCTCCAAGGCCTTGTTTTCAGACTTCTGCTGTTGTTTATTATTTTCTATGTTTATTATGTTTATTTTTATGGTTATTGTTTATTTATATTTATTATTATTTATTATGGGTTTTTAATGGTTATTATTTATTATATTTGATATCTCGGAATTCTCTCCACACCCAGCCCAGATCTGAACAGTGGATAGAACACGAGGCCACTGCCCCTGATGGGGCCTTGCTTT
>JBBMKD010000090.1:2170686-2190638 GCA_037834095.1 Argya squamiceps | reverse complement strand
AGACCCCACACCCCCTGTCCAGGGTTCAGACTCCCTTCCTGGGGTCCCAGGTGATCCAAAGGGATGCCCTGGACTCCAACAATGGATCAGCCTGCAGCAGTACTGGAAGGATTGCTCCCTTTCTCCTGGCCTTCCCTACCTGGGGTCTGTCCCCAGAGCTGGAAGAGACCCTCAAGAATCATTGAATCCACCCCCAGGAATGCCTCCACGTTCCTGGATTTTTCTGTGGTTGTTAAATCACACCTGGGATCTGTCCCCAGGGCTGCTGTTGCTGGACCCTGGGAGCATGGAAAGGGCAGGAAGCAATGGGGGGTCTGTGGAGCTGGAGCTGAGTTTGGGTTGTGTTGAAAATCAGGCCTGTGGGCTGTGATTTAACAGCCAGAAAAATCCAGGAATATGGAGGCATTCCTGGGGGTGTCCTGTGCAGGGTCAGGAGTTGGATTCAATCATCCTTGAGGGTCTCTTCCAACTGAGGATGTTCCATGATTCCATGAAAAGTGAGTGCAGGGGAAGCACAAAAACGATTCACTACAGCTCATCTCCTCAGAGCAGCAGAATTTTGCAGCCTGGGCACAGATTTCCTACCCAGAAAACTGGGAACCAACCCCAAAGCAAAGACTGGCAGAAATTCCCACGTGAGAATGTGAGCCCAGGGCTGGAGCACCAACTGTGCCCTAATTATGGCCATTTTGGCCAACTCAGCCCTTCAGAAATGACCTTTTAGTTCTTGGTGTCAATCCCAGAGTGAGAATTTCTTCTCTGGGATTTGGTTCTTCCCATCTGCTCCTTGCCCAGAAAGTTTCTTTTCCCTTTTCTCCATTTCCCATTCCTGAGGGATATCTGTAAAACCTTTTCCTCACCTTGGCATTGGGGTTGGTGTCTTCACTGGAAATTGAGGAGCTGGTTTTTCCTCTCCAGATCTGATTCTGTGCTGGGATCACTCCCAGCTGTGGCTGGAAGGACCATTTCATCCCAGAGGGATGCAGAGCACCAGGACCAAGGGTCCATTTTTGGGCTCTAACAGAGGCTCCTGCTCTACAATAAACTGAGTATTTTTCCCTTCCAGAGGACAAGTGCCATGGGACTGATGGCAAATGTTCCACATTGCTGGAATTATATCATGGAATGATGGGGTATCCCAGGTTGGAAGGGACCCACAGGGGTATGGGAAGGTTCTTTTCTCCATGACTGGTGGGGAACAGAGCTCCCAGGTGGAGCAGAGGATGGATGTTGGTCCCCTTCAGCAGAACATTCTTCCCCTCTTTCCCCTTCTCCCTTCTTGTCTCCCTTCCTTCTTCCTCCTCTTTCCCCTTCCTCTTTTATTTCTCCTTCTCTCTTCTCTTTTCCCTTCCCCTTTCTTTCCCCCCTTCCTCCTTCCCCTTTTCCCTCTCCCTCTCCCTTCCCTCTAAAAAAGGGTTTTGGGGAATATCACTCTTAACAAGCGAGGGGTTGTGGAAAGAAAAACAAGTCCAGCCCATGGCTGAGTCTGGACAAGGTGGGACTGTGGTCCAATAAAACCTTTTCCTCTGAAAATCCTCCCCTTGGATTGTGTCCTGCCCCAGCATCTCTCCAGCCAGAGCTTTTCCACCAGTGGAGTCACTCCCATAAAACAGGTTTGGAGGCCAAAGGGATTTGGGTGCTGCTGAGCCTCGGGATCATGGTGCTGGCCAGGCTCGTGCTGCACACGCCTGGCACAGGGCTGAGCCCTGCTCAGGGCAGGAGTCACTCAGGGCTGCAATTACTGCAGGGAGGATGGAGAGCAAATCCAGGTAATTACTGCAGCTCATAGCCTGCCTGATTAGTGGTTACCTGTGGGGAGTGTGGTGATGTCTCAGTGCTCAGGACTAATTAAAAGGAAGGAGAAGTCAGCAGGATTAGTTCTGAGCGACTTAAAAGTCCAACCTCGTGGTCCTGACCTTTGTCTGGAGAGGCAAAAGCTCATTGCAGCTCGTTTGTAATGAGCTTGGAGACATTGGTGCTGAAATTGGAGATGTTTGTTTTGAGTCTGTGCCAGGGCTGGGGGGTTCCTGTGGTGCTGGACTGTGGGGAAAGGGTCAGAGCTGCATTTTGAGACTGGCTTTTGTGATGTTCATGGCATTTGCAGTGGCATTCATGGCTTGGCAGTGCTGGATCATGGCTGGATAAATTATCTATGGGTCTTTTCCAACCTAAATCATTCCATGATTCCAGTTCTCCTGGTGGTTAATGTGTAGCAGTTGAAAAAATGAGGTTTCTCCTGGGAAGTTTGGTCTTGGCCTTGCATTTCCTATGTCTTCCCAGGGTAAAACTGTGAATGAGAACAGAGAGCACAGGTGCCAATAAAATAAAATGGGAATATGTTTTCCAGCAAGAACAGCCCATCCCAGCTTTCCCCAGAGACCTCCAGCACTGTAATTCCACTGGTTTTCCAGAGGAATTCATCCATGGCACAAAACCAGACCCTGCTGACTCCAGTCAGTGGCACAGCCAAGGTTTCCTGGCAGTCCCACAGCTGGGCACTGCCCCGTGTCTGGGAAAAACAGGAGACCCCACAAGCTGAAGGGTTGGGAATGGGCTGTTGAATCTGTGCTTGTGTCGATGAGGGGGTCCTGGAGCTGCTGGAGGTGATGGAAATGTGGCTTTTCCACCTCACCCCAGGTGTGCTGCTGCTTTGGGAGCAGCCAGGAGCATTCCAGCCCTGCAGGGAATCCAGCGAGTTTGGGAAGGTGCATTATTTCACCTGTTAACCCCAGCCCCTGGAGTGTGAGGGTGTTATCAGCCCTCCCTGGGACCAACTGCAAATTTAATGATCTTGAGGAGTGGGTTGGCATCTGCAGAAGGTTGGAACCCATGTGGGTGCCTCATGTTTGGAACCCCAAGTTGATGCCCTGTGGTGGTGTCTTATGTTTGAATCCCGTGTTGGTGCCTCATCTTTGTGTCCTGTGTTTGGAACCCCATTTTGGTGTTGGAACCCCATGTTTGGAACCCTGTACTTGTGCCCCATGTTGGTTCCATGTTCAAAACCTTGTGTTGGTGCTCATGTGGGTGCTCCAGGTTTGAGCCCCACATTGGAACCCCGTGTTTGGAACCCTGTTAATGCCCATGGGGATTCCCTGTGTTCATGTCCCATGTTGGAACCCCACGTTGGAACCCCGTGTTGATGCCCCTGTGCTGGTGCCTCATGTTTGAACCCTGTGTTGGTGCCTCATCTTTGTGTCCTGTGTTTGGAACCCCATTTTGGCGTTAGAACTCCATGTTTGGAACCCTGTACTTGTGCCCTGTGTTGGTTCCATGTCTGGAGGCTTGTATTGGTGCTCATGTGGGTGCCCCAGGTTTGAGCCCCACGTTGGAACCCCGTGTTTGGAGCCCTGTTAATGCCCATGTGGATTCCCTGTGTTCATGTCCCACATTGGAACCCCATGGTTAGAACCCTGTTAGTGCTCATGTGGATTCCCTGTGTCCATGTCCCATGTTGGAGCCTCATGTTTGGAACTCCTTGATGGTGCCCTGTGCTGGTGCCTTGTGTTTGAACCCCGTGTTGGAGCCTCATCTTTGTGTCTTGTGTTTGGAACCCCATTTTAGTGTTGGAACCCCATGTTTGGAACCCTGTACTTGTGCCCCGTGTTGGTGTTGGTTCCATGTCTGGAACCTTGTGTTGGTGCTCACCTTGTGTGGGTGCCTCAGGTTTGAGCACCCATGTGGATTCCCTGTGTTCATGTCCCATGTTGGAACCCCATGTTTGGAGCCCCTTGATGGTGCCCTGTGTGGATTCCCTGAGCTGATGCCTCAGTGTTGGTGATTCCTGTTGGAACCCAGTGTTTGGAACCCCGTGCTGGTGTCCAGTGCTGGGAGCCCTGCATTGGTGCCCATGTTCACAATTCCATCTTTGTAAAGGAGTGTTGGTGCCCAGTGTTTGAACCCCACGTTGGTGCCTGTATTGGTGCCTCATGTTTGGAGCCCCGTTTTGGTGTCTCATTTTGGAACCCCATGTTTGGAACCCCATGTTTGGAACCCCATGTTGATGCCCCTGTGCTGGTGCCTTGTTTTTGAACCCCGTGTTGGAGCCTCATCTTTGTGTCCTGTGTTAGGACCCACATTTTGGTGTTGGAAACCCATGTTTGGAACCGCACGTGGGTTCCCTGTATTTGGACCCCCATTTTGGATCCGTGTGTTGGAACCCCATGACTGGAACTCCGTGTTGGTGTCCCATGTTGCAGGTCCCGTGTTTGGAACCCCATGATGGTGCCCCATCCTGGTGCCCAGTGTTTGGAGCCCATGTTGGTGCTCTGTGTTTGGAACATGTGTTTGGAGCCCTGTGTTGGAGCCTCTTATTTGAAACCCTGTGTTGGGTTCCCTGTGTTTGGAACCCTGTGTTTGGAACCCTGTGTTGGTGCCTGTGTTTAGAGTCCAGGGTTCCTTGTGTTTGGAATCTGGTGTTGGTGCCCCGTGTTTGAATCCCGTGTTGGTGCCTCGTGTTTGGAACCCCAAGTTTGGAACCCCAAGTTTGGAGCCCTATGTAGGTTCCCTGTGTTTGGAATCTGGTGTTGGTATCCTGTGTTTGAACCCTGTGCTGGTGTCCATGTTTGGAACCCCATGTTTGAGGCCCTGTGTTGGTGCCTATGTTGGTGCCTATGTTGGTGCCCTCTGTGGGTTCCCTGTGTTTAGAACCTGGTGTTGGTGCCCCGTGTTTGAACCCTGTGATGGTACTTTGTGTTCCAAAACCCTGTGTTTTGGAATCCTGTATTTGGAGCCCTGTGTTTGGAGTCCTGTGTGGGCTTCTTGTGTTTGGAATACGGTGTTGATGCCCTGTGTTTGAACCCTGTGTTGGTGCCTCGTGTTTGGAACCCTTTGTTTGGATCCCTGTGTTGGTGCCTATGTTGGTGCCCTGTGTGGGTTCCCTCTGTTTGGAATCTGTCTCGTGTTTGGAACCCCAAGTTTGGAGCCCTGTGTTTGGATCCCTGTGTTGATGCCTGTGTTGGAGTCCTGTGTGGGTTCCCTGTGTTTGGAATCTGGTATTGGTGTCCATGTTTGAACCCCGTGATGGTACCGTGTGTTTGGAACCCTGTGTTTGGAGTCCTGTGATTTGAATCTGCTGTTGGTGTCCATGTTTGCACCCTGTGTTTGGAGTCCTGTGTGGGTTCCCTGTGCTTGGAATTTGGTGTTGGTGCCCCATGTTTGAACCCTGTGTTTGAAACCCTGTGTTTGGAACCCTGTGTTGGTGCCCTGTGTGGGTTCCCTGTGTTTAAAATCTGGTGTTGGTGTCCATGTTTGAACCCCGTGTTGGTGCCTCATGTTTGGAACCCTGTGTTTGGAACCCCATGTTTGGAGTCCTGTGTGGGTTCCTTGTGTTTGGAATGTGGTGTTCATGGCCTGTGTTTGAACCCTGTGTTGGTACCTCGTGTTTGGAGGCCTGTGTGGGTTCCCTGTGATTGGAATCTGGTGTTGGTGCCCCATGTTTGAACCCTGTGCTGGTGTCAGGGTTTGGAACTCTGTGTTCGGAGTTCTGTGTTTGGTATCTGGTGCTGGTGTCCATGTTTGAACCCTATGTTGGTGCCTTGTGTGGTTTCCCTGTGATTTGAATCTGGTGTTGGTACCCCATGTTTGAACCCTGTGCTGGTGCCTTGTGTTTGGAACCCTGTGTTTTGGAATTCTGTTTTTGGAACCCTGTGTTTGGAGTCCTGTGTGGGTTCCCTACGATTGGAATCTGGTATTGGTGCCCCATGTTTTAACCCCATGTTTGGAACCCTGTGTTTGGAGCCCTGTGTTTGGAACCCTGTGTTTGGAGTCCTGTGTGGGTTCCTTGTGTTTGGAATCTGGTGTTGGCGTCTGTGTTTGAATCCCATGTTGGTGCCTCATGTTTGGGACCCTGTGTTTGGAACCCCAAGTTTGGAGTCCTGTGTGGGTTCCCTGTGTTGGGAATCTGGTGTTGGTGCCCTGTGGTTGAACCCCGTGCTGGTGTCCATGTTTGGAACCCCAAGTTTGGAACCCCAAGTTTGGAGTCCTGTGTGGGTTCTCTGTGATTTGAATCTGGTGTTGGTGCCCTGTGGTTGAACCCTGTGCTGGTGTCCATGTTTGGAACCCCGTGTTTGGAACCCCATGTTGGTGCCTTGTGTTTGGAACTCTGTGTTTGGAATCCTGTGTTTGGAATCTGGTGTTGGTGTCCCGTGTTTGAACCCCGAGCTGGTGTCTGTTTTTGGAACCCCGAGCTGGTGTCTGTTTTTGTAACCTCGAGCTGGTGTCTGTTTTTGGACCCCCGAGCTGGTGTCTGTTTTTGTAACCCCAAGCTGGTGTCTGTTTTTGGACCCCTGAGCTGGTGTCTGATTTTGTAACCCCGAGCTGGTGTCTGTTTTTGGACCCCCGAGCTGGTGTCTGTTTTTGGAACCCCGAGATGGTGTCTGTTTTTGGACCCCCGAGCTGGTGCAGCAGGAAAGGTCCTGGTGCCACGTTTCCAAGAACGTTTTGCAGGTGCCACACTTTGAGGAACGTTTTGCAAGGCAGGGAACGGTTCTTGCACAACCAGCAGCTCCTTCAGTGCTTTAGATGGCCCTGATATCTCTGCTCCCCTGGCTTCCAGGGAAGTATAAACATCCCGAGGTATCTCCATTCCATCTGAAATACCTCGCAGCCACAAAAACACTTATTGCATAAACAACGTGCAGGTTTCCTGCTCGTATCCAATCTGTCACAGGAGTCCCCCATGCTGCCCTGCTGGAAATCCCATTTTTTCCTCTTTTCTGGGAGCAGGGAGCACCTGCAGGCAACTCCCCCTCCTCTAAAACAGCCTAAGGGACAACCTGAACTGCTGCAAACACCCTTTTCATTGGAGAATCCACCACTGGAATAAGGCTTAGGAGAAAATTTTGTACAAACTCAGATGGTTTTGGTTCTGCTATTCCTTGAAATGCAAGATTTCTGTCCCACAAAGGACGGGGAAAACCGCAATGTGTAAAACTGGAATAGGTAAAACTGGAATAGGTAAAACTGGAATAGGTAAAACTGCAATGTGTAAAACTGGAGTGGGTAAAACTGGAATGGGTAAAATTGGAATAGGTAAAACTGGAGTGGGTAAAATTGGAATGGGTAAAACTGGAATAGGTAAAACTGAAATCCTCTCTCAGAGTTCTCCAGGAGCAGCCCTTAAAAGAAAAAAATTAAATTCTTGTATTGTGACAAATTCTCTTCTTGGTTGAGGTTCTCTGTTGGCTGCCTGGAAAAATGGATGTGCTGGAGCCTCTGGTTCCATCCTGTTCCCCAGCAGAGTGTGGGGAATGGCAGCCATGGCCTTGGGCAGCAGATGGGAATGAAGGAATGGATTAATTTGTGTTGGGATCAGCGGGGGCAGAAACCCCTGGGCCTGGATTCCATTTGGGAATTGGAGCAGCAGCAGCAGCAGTTTGGCTCCAATTTGCACCCTGGGTGTCCTGACCCTGGTGGGCAATTCCCAGACAGGAGGGGCTGTGAGTGGGGTCCCTGAGCAGGGACAGGACCAAACACAAGTCCCTCACTGTCCCTCGAGCTGGGCTCTTCCAGGATTCAGCTCCTATTGCCTGATTCCAGACTGGTTTGGGTGGGAAAAGATATTAAAGACCATTGAATTCCAACCCCCTGCCATGGGCAGGGACACCTCCCACTATCCCAGGCTGCTCCAAACCCCATCCAACCTGGCTTTGGACACTTCCAGGGATGGGGCAGCCACAGCTTCTCTGGGAATTCCATTCCAGGGCCTCCCCACCCTCACAGGGAGAATTCCATCCCAACATCCCACCTAACCCTGCCCTCTGGCAGTGGGAAGCCATTCCCTGTGTCCTGTCCCAAGCCCCTCTCCAGCAAGCAGCTGTGGCACAGCGAGGGGAGGGTTAAAGTCCATTTTGGTGACCATCAGGAAAAAAGATTTTCACCCAGTGCCCAATTCCATCCAGAGGGTGTTCACCCAGGGGAACAAAGTCAGCAAAGAATCCCCAACCTCCTCTGCCTTTCAGGCCAAGTCCTCAATCCCTTTTCACACGAAGCTTCCGTTGGCTCTGGCTGTGTTTGCTGTTCCTTGGGGAGTCACACGGATTTACTGCAGCCCTGATTCCCTCCAGTGCCTCCCAAAGGGACCTTGGGCAGGGGCCAGGAGCAGAACCCGCCCCAGAGGCTTGGCTTGGTTTTCTTTATCCCATCTCAAGGACTTGCAAGTTGAGTCCTGAATGTTTGCCCGGGCATTAGTGCAGGCAGACAGCAAAGACTGCTGCTGCCAGAGCCAGGCCAAGGATCCTGCTGGGATCAGGACATTCCCATGGCTGTGGAGACCAAAAGAGCCTTTTGGCCCAGCAGGAATCATGGAATAGTTTGGGTGGGAAAGGGACCTTAATGTAGTAGAATTTTTTAGAGGAGGTGGACATGACTTGTATTTGGATTGTAGTTGAACTTACTTAGTTTGGGCTTATTTTAAGGCCTGTGAAGCCTGCTGTGCAGGTAGAAATTATGTGTTAAGGTTTGTGGTGCAGTTAGAATTAGAGTTTAAGGTGTTAACAAGAGATAGTGAGTTTTTTAGCAGTTAACAAAGTATAGTAATTAGTGTGAACACTTTAGCTGCTTTAAGAATATCATAAACAATTTATGTTTATAATATTGATTATCCTTGAAATGCAAGATTTCTGTCCCACAAAGGAGGGGAAAAACTGGAGTGGGTAAAACTGGAATGGGTAAAACTGGAATGTGTAAAACTGGAATAGGTAAAATATAATAGGTAAAATATTTTTTTCTGTGCTATGTGCCAATAAAGAACCCCTGTAAAAGTAAACTATGTAGAAGTGGATTTAGCTGAAATAAACAAAAAACGTAGCATTAACCACACTGGTCAGATCTCCATTTTGCTCTCATCCAACTTCCCATTATTTTCAAGTTCCCTCACTTCACCTTGAAGCCATCCTGTCCCACCCCTGCCATGGGCGGGGACACTCCTGCTGTCCCAGGTTGCTCCAAGCCCTGTCTGACCTGGCCTTGGGCACCTCCAGGGATGAGACAGAGCTCAGTCACAGCCTCAGCTGCTCTGGGATTTGACCATTCCCAACATCCCTCTGACATCAGGGACCTCCCTTCCATCCCACCTAAGAGAGGGCAGAAAGAAGAACATTTCTTCCCATGTTTTGGTGCTGAAGTTCAAGCCAGGGCTTTATAAGCATTTAACGAAAATAATGATTACGTATAAATAATATAAAAATAATATAACATATGAATATAAACAATATAATAACATAGAAATAATGATGAACAGGATAATTTTCAGGCTGAAATGCAGCAATCAGAGGAAGCTGCAGGAAATGTTGAATTGCACCAAATCCCTCCTGGCCTTTTCACTGAAATCCATGAAACAACTCCATCCAGGACACCCAGAAACCATCAGATTCCCAAATGATGGAGCCCCCATGGCCTGGCCAGGGGGGTGGAAGCTCTTTGCCACCTGCCTGGGCAGGAATGTGACATCAGTGAGGAGCAGGGAGGGTGGGACAGGACCCTGCTGACAGAGCTGGGCAGGACAGCTCAGCTGGGCTCCACCAGGCTTTGTTTGCAGAACCAAACGCCCCGAAGAGCCCCAGAGCTGAGGGTGGGACCGGGGAGTGGCTGTGACACCGTGTGGTGACACCGAGCAGTGACACGGAGCAGTGATGGGCACTGACACGGGGCAGTGCCGGCCTGAGCTCAGATTTCCTCATTTTATGTAAATCTCAGTAATCCAGGGCCGTGGGCTGGAAGGGAATGAGCTCCGGGGAGATGCCAGCTCCAGGTGAGCCCGGAGTTAAAAAATGAAAATTAAAAACAAGTGTTGGATGCTGCTGGTCATGGTGGTGGCTCTGGGAATGATGTCCCCTGTCCCCTCCTCACCTATCCCCTCCAGCCCTGGGGATCCAGGGTTCTCGTTCTCATTCCCTGTCCCCTCCTCTCCAGTCCCCTGCACAATATCCCTGTGCCAGCTCCTTTCCTGGGGAGTTCTCCTGGTGAGGAGGTGCAGGGATGGGCAGGGAAAGAAGAGGATTATTTCAAAAAAAATCCCTCTAAAAACCAGCTGGGATTCAGGGAGAAAGAAAAAGGGTTTTGGCTTCTTTCACCTGAGCCCAATGCCAGCCCATGGCCCTCGTGGGCCAGACACAGCAGAAGCAGTACAGGGAACTTCTTTGGGGTCCACAGGGGAAAAAAAAAACAGGATAATTTTCAGGCTGAGATGCAGCAATCAGAGGAAGCTGGAGGAAATGTTGGATAGCACCAAATCCCTCCTGGCCTTTGCATGGAACATTTTCAAATCAATTTCTCAGTAAAAAGCTGCTTCTGCCTCTGCTCTGGGGGAGTGTGGAGCTGGAAGCTGGGTGTGGATCTGGGTACAGAGCTGGGATCTGGGTGTGGAGCTGGGATCTGGGTACAGAGTTGGAATCTCTGTGTGCAGCTGGGATCTGGATATGGAGCTGGGATCTGGGTACAGAGTTGGAGTCCAGGTGTTGCAGTTGAGATCTGAGCATGGATTTGGGGCTGGAATCTGGATATGGAGCTGGGATCTGGGTGTGGAGCTGGGATCTCTGTATGGAGCTGGGATCTCTGTATGGAGCTGGGATCTCTCTATAGAGCTGGGATCTGGGTATGGAGTTGGGATCTGGATGTGGATCTGGGAACAGAGCTGGGATCTGGGTATGGAGCTGGGATCTGAGTATAAAGCTGGGATCTGGGTGTGGAGCTGGGATCTGGGTACTGAGTTGAAGTCCAGGTGTTGCAGTTCAGATCTGGGCATGGATTTGGGGATGGAATCTGGGTATGGGAGTGGAATCTCTGTATGGAGCTGGGATCTGGGTATAGAGCTGGGATCTGGGTATGGAGCTGGGATCTGGGTGTGGAGCTGGAATCTGGGATCAGAGCTGGGATCTGGGTATGGGACTGGAATCTGGGTATAGAGTTGGAATCTCTGTATGCAGCTGGGATCTGGATATGGAGCTGGGATCTGGGTACAGAGTTGGAATCTCTGTGTGCAGCTGGGATCTGGATATGGAGCTGGGATCTGGGTACAGAGTTGGAGTCCAGGTGTTGCAGTTGAGATCTGAGCATGGATTTGGGGCTGGAATCTGGATATGGAGCTGGGATCTGGGTGTGGAGCTGGGATCTCTGTATGGAGCTGGGATCTCTGTATGGAGCTGGGATCTCTCTATAGAGCTGGGATCTGGGTATGGAGTTGGGATCTGGATGTGGATCTGGGAACAGAGCTGGGATCTGGGTATGGAGCTGGGATCTGAGTATAAAGCTGGGATCTGGGTGAGGATCTGGGATCTGGGTACAGAGTTGAAGTCCAGGTGTTGCAGTTGAGATCTGGGCATGGATTTGGGGCTGGAATCTGGGTATAGAGCTGGGATCTCTGTATGGAGCTGGGATCTCTGTATGGAGCTGGGATCTGGGTATAGAGTTGGAATCTAGGTGTGTCAGTTGAGATCTGGGGATGTATTTGGGGCTGGGATCTGGGTACAGGGCTGGGATCTGGGTACAGAGCTGGGATCTGGATGTGGATCTGGGATCTGGGTATGGAGCTGGATTCTCTGCATGGAGCTGGAATCAGGGTGTGGACCTGGGCTCTGACAGCCCCAGCATTCCCAGTGCTGGGTTTCCAAGCCCAGTGGGGTTTGTGCAGGACCAGTTGATGGCTGAAGGTTGATCCCACCCCGGATAGGATCCAGGGAAGTCACTGGCCTGGGGCTGGCCCAGAGCCAGGAGGACAGGGATGATTTCTGTGGACATCCAGCACTCTGTGTCCCTGCTGGGGCTGGAAGGGGTTGGAAACCATTCCCAGGCTCTGGGACAGCATCAGGAGCAAGGTTGGGAGCTTGTGATGAATTCCCAGAGTTCCATCCCACCAAGCTGCCTCTGGGAGCTGCTCTGGCAACTCCAGACACAGCAAAGGAAACCCTCACACTTCTCATGATTCCTACATTGCTTCAGGAAGTTTCTCCCATGGAGATTGACTCTGGGATGGTGGGAACAGCAGGGAAATGGGCAGAACAGCTCCACAGGCTGGACACCCGCATGGAAAAACCTCCAGGGTTGGCTGAAGCCTTTCCCCCCAGGCCGGATTCTGCAGAGATCTCCACGTGATCAACAGCAGGAAAAGGGCTGGGACAGGCTCCAAAACTGCCCCCAAAACTTCTGGTTTTACACAGGGAGGTGCAGACAGGAGATCCAACCTCTTGCTTTTCAATTTTCAGTGGAAGGTCCATTTATCTTCCCTCCTTCCTTCTCTTTTCAGGACCTCTTTCACCTTCCACCCTCCATGTCCCCCCTTCTCCTCCTGCTTCTCAGACCCCTCCTCAACACCGAGGCTGAAATGGGGAGAACACCAAAGTGGGTTGTAAAACCTTCCTGCTGTGGATGGAAAGGGCAGGATGTGGGTTCAGGGTGGGATATTTTTGTTTCTGGGTTTCAGTGGGGTTTGGGTGTGGTCAGGCCTGGGCTGGGATTTGCCCTCCTGCCACGGTACAGAGATTTTTGGAGGAGTTTTGTTTTTAAATCTGGGCTGTGGCTCTGATTGCCTCCCATGCCTGTGCTGATGGGATTTGGCCCTGCTGTCACTGTGATTTTCTTTGCCCCTCTGAGCTGTGCTGAGGTTTGGGGAGCCCTGGCAGCTCCTCCAGGCTGTGCCAGCCATTTCAGTGTGAGGAAAGCTCTGAAATCCTCTCCTGGGTGGGGACAGAACTGCCCAGGGAGCTCAGAATTTCATTTTTGCTGCCCTAGTGGAGCTCGTGAATCTGCTGCTGTGGAATCCAAGGGGGGGCTGGGTGTTACTGGGGTGGAGGAGCTTTGCTGAACCCCAAAAACTGGGAAAATCCACCCAAAGAGCAAAAAATGAGACTAAAAAAAATTCTACCTGGGGGTGTGGGGGGTAAAGATCCCAACGTGGGACAGGGAGAGCTGGGGGCAGGATGGAGCAGCTCCCTCGTGGTGGAACAGAAGGAGAAAAAATCTGCCCCTATTCAGGAGCTCAAGGTGCTTTCCAGGCAGATTCCCCACCCAGCAGGACCTGAGTGCAGGGATGTCCTGGGCAAGGTGAGGTTTAGGGGGAAAGAGAAGGAAGAAGTGGCTTTTGGGATGTCTGGAGCCACACAAAGCAGGAAAGGGAGGTCTTTGTGTCCTGGGGATGATGAAGGTCAGGGAGGCATCGGCCACGGGCTGGGTTTACAAACTGCTGCAAAAACCTGGAGAGGTGCAGAGTTCAGATATTGGGGAGGAATTCCTCCCTGTGAGGGTGGGGAGGAATGGATTTCCCAGAGGAGCTGTGGCTGCCCCATCCCTGGCAGTGCCCAAGGCCAGGCTGGATGAGGTTTGGAGCAGCCTGGGACAGTGGGAGTTGTCCCAACCATTCCAGGATTCCCTGATTCTCCAGTTCCATTCCTGGGACATCCTTAGGCCAGGTGGGAAATGCCCTCACTTCTGAATTTGGGCTTCCAAGTGCAAAGACAGAGGTTACCTTTAAAAAAACACCAGCGAACTTGGATTTTGAGCCAACTGCTGGAAATTTGGGGGCTCTGGAACCACAGGAGCTGGAATATTGTGAAAGGAAATACATCTTGGAAAGGATCCACAAGGATCATGCAAGTCCTTCCTCCATCTCCTCTGCTGGGCATGACACAGCCACGTCAGCCCCACAGTCACTCCCGGGGCAGGAGGAATGTCCAGCACTCCCACGGCCATCCCTGGGCTGTGTTATATAAAGTCCCTTCCCAGCAGATCAGAGCAAAAGCTGCTCAGTGATGTCACTTGAGTGTCCCCAAACCTGTTCTGCTCCCCGTCCCAGCCAGGACCGGGAGCTCTTGTGCAATTCCTGCCCTCCAGCAGCTGCACCCAGGGGCAGGGAATGGCTGCCAAGGCCTGAGAGCTGCACACTTTAATCCTGGGCAGGATTTCAGTGTTTGCTCAGGCCCTGGAGTGTGCAGAGCTGCTCTGCTCTGACGTGGGATCACGGATTTCGCTTCCGTTTGTTTGTTTTGTTGTTTTGTCTCCCCACCATCCCCCCGTGGCCCATGGAAACCTCACACCACAGCTCTGGAGGTGTTTAAACAAAGAAACCAGGCCCAAATTAGGGTCTTAACACCCTAAACCTGCCTAAAACAACATAATCCTGCCATTACTTTGGTCCTAAGGCACTGGCAAAATAAACAAAAAAAAAAAAAGGTTAAACCAGGAGCTTCCTCAGCTGCTGCTCCCTGCAGGTGCTGCCCACCACGACAGGCCAAGCCCTCATTAATTAAAGTGGTCTGCTGAGGGTTTTAATTAATATTCCCTGGCAGTTGGGAGCCCAGGACCAGGGGGGACAGCTCAGTTTCCAGGCAATGGAAAACTGGAGGCGTAAAGGAGGTGCTGAGGAGGGGTTTGGTTTCAGCTCAGGACCAGCAGCAGCTCTCCAGGCCTGGCTGCAGAAACCCAGGACAACATTCCCATCCCAAAGGGTCCAGGATCGTGTGGCTCCTTCTCCCCTGTGTTCAGGGGGTGTTGTCCCTCCTTCAGGAACATCCTGGGGAGGAAGGAGGGGATGTTTCAGCTGGAGGGGGCTCGGTGAGAGCCAGGAGGAGCTGGCTGGGAAGGGAGATGGGAGCAGGGAATCCTGCAATGGTTTGGGTGGGAAGGGACCTTAAAATCCATCCAGGGACATCTCCCACTGTCCCAGGCTGCTCCAAACCCCCTCCAGCCTGGCCTTGGGCACTGCCAGGGATGGGGCAGCCACAGCTCCTCTGGGAAATCCATCCCAGGGCCTCCCCACCCTCACAGGGAGGAATTCCTTCCTCACATCCAAATCTTCCCTGGTTTAGTTTCCAACCATTCTCCCTTCTCCTGTCCATGTTTCCATCTCTCATGGGGATGAAGCTCCAAGGCTGACAGCCCTGGGAAGCTCCCTGGGATGTTGGCAGAGCTCTGCCCCTCAAGGACGAGGAGGTTTTCATTTATTTTATCCTCAAACCCCTCTCTGTGTGTTCTCTGATGTTCTCAGCCCATGTGTTAATCCCCCATCCAGGGACCAGGGATTTAGCATTAATAATCCCTGGATAATTCAGCAGCCTGGGGTAAATTCCTGAATTTTTAACGTTTTATTTTGAAGTCCACGGCACAGCTTTCACTGCCATGGGGTTTTTTTTTCCCCTCTTGGGATGGGGGAGAGGGTATTTACCCTCTTCTGGGCTTCTGGGTGTGGATGTTGGTGCAGCAAATCCCTTAATTATCCCATCAGGTTCCCTTTCCTTTGTTTTTGATGTGATTGAGTGCTCAGCAAAGTTGTTTTAATCCTGCAAAATCCCTGGTGGATTTGGCCGGGCGTGGCGTGGACAGAGATTTTTTATTACCATTATTTCTGAGTGTTAAAGGGAAGAGTGAGGAGGGGAATGGGCAGAGCTGGGTTTGGAGCTGGATGGGGATTCCAGACACCTGGATCTGAGACCTGGAGACAACTGACACCTTGGGAGGACTCTGGAACATTGGGGAACTTCCAGCTCAAACAGGAGGACGAGGATCCAGCTTTGGAGCAGATTTTGGGGGAGAGGGATGGTCCCTGTAAACCTGGGGGATCTGTTCTTCATCACCATGGGCTGGGCAGAGTCATCCTCATCTTCTCCAGGACCAGGCAGAGCCTTGGGGGGCTCTCCCAGATGTTTCCCCTGGCTCAGGGATGTTGGAGTCCAGGGCATTCCTTTAGTTGCCCTGGAAGGTCACAGAGCTCAGCAGAGGGGTCTGGGACACGAGAAAGAGGGGTCTGGGGTCTGTCCAGGGGGTCTGGGGTCTGTCCTGGGGTTCTGGGGTCTATCCAGGAGGGTCTGGGGTCTGTCCAGGGTGGTCTGGGGTCTGTCCAGGAGGGTTTGAATCCTGGACAGGGGGGTCTGGGGTCTGTCCAGGGGGGTTTGAGACCCCGGCATGGAGCCCAGGAAGACACAGGCTTTCATTTCAGTCCATGAAAAAAAACTTCCAACACTAAAAAACCAAATTCCAAGTCACAGAAGTGTGCCAGACAATAGTGCAGGTTATCACCAAGAAGACAATTTTGTAGTTTTGGAGTTTTTAGAATGAAAGTAAGTAGAGAACAAAATGGGGAAGTTTAAGGCAATACCCTAAATTCTTCTCCTTCTTCCTCGTCCTCCATCTTCTAATACAATAATTGCACAAAATAATTTTAAACGATTGAATCAAAGTAAAAATGATGCTTTTAGTATAAGTAATAAGCATTAGCACAAAATTATAAATAAAACACACATAATTATCTATATAAAAAAGTAGCAGCCTCCCATCACAAGGGGAGTCACTCTGTGTCTGAGCTACTGTGAACACCAAACACAAAAATATTTGTAAAATAAAAATTAGTAAACACAAAGTCAATAAATTAAACACAATTAATTAATTAATTCAATTAATAAATTAATAAACACAATATTAACAAAAATTAATAAAAATTTAAAAACAAAAAAAAGCAAACCCTTAAAAAAACTCCATTTCATTCTGACATCTAGCTCGGAACCTTCAAAAAGCAAAACAAGACTCTCAAATCACCACCTAAAATCTCAAGCAGATAAAACCAAACCCAAGACTGAGACATTAATTTTTAAGAATTGAGGACTTCAGTTAGTCCCAGGGGATCTTGTTCTCCCCTCCTGGCCCAGCCTGGCCCCAGATCCAGCACCACCCCCGGGGGGCTCTGAGGAATCACCACGTCCTCCCTGTCTTGGCTTTGGTATTTTTTTTGCTTGAGATTTTAGGTGGTGGTTTGAGTCTTTATTTTGCTTTTTGAAGGTGCTGAGCTAGATGTGAGAATGAAACTGAGTTTTTTAAGGTTTTGGGTTTTTGGGGTTTTTTTTGTGTTTATTAATTTTTATTTTACAATTTTTTTTTGTGTTTGGTTAAGGTGTTCACAGTAGCTCAGACACAGAGCCACTCCCCTTGTGATGGGAGGTTGCTACTTTTTTATAGAGATAATTATGTGTGGTTTATTTATAATCACCTCTCTAAGCCTTTCCAGCCCGGGATGGAGTGGAGGGATCTGGAATTAGTGCTCCGGGGAATCTGCCTTGGCCGGGCAGAGGAGCCCTGGGGCTTCCTGAGGAATTGGGTGTCACAAAACACCCAGAATTTCTGTTCCCGAGCCCTGGACCCCTTGGCCGGGCTCCTGCTTGAAGGGGGTCACCAGCTGAGTGTGTTGGAGGTTCTTTCTCCCTGTTATAAATGAATATTAGCCAATTGCATAAAGAGAATAAATTTTATTTTTCCATTTTAAAAATCTATCTGGGACAGCCACGAAAACAACATTCGAATGTTGGGTGGAACAGACGACCGACAGCAAGGGTGCAATCCTGCCCTGTTCCACCATTTGCTAGAGTTTAAGTCTAAGTTCTTATTTATTATTATTATTATTGTATTGTGTTTTGTGCCTGGCGGCCGGGGTATTGTGTCTTCATATTCAAACATTGTCTTTTTACTTGGAGATGAATCTTGAACAAATTTCTCGGCACTGGGACAGGTTTGACAGGATTTTCTTGGAATCTTCTTTTGGGATGTTGATTTCTCCAAGCTCGGGGTCTCCCTTCGAGACTTGATGTTCGAAGTGCACAAGGTTGGATTAACTCAAGGAGCAACACCT
The DNA here is from genome assembly GCA_037834095.1 of Argya squamiceps. NCBI lineage: Eukaryota > Metazoa > Chordata > Aves > Passeriformes > Leiothrichidae > Argya > Argya squamiceps. The sequence goes on along the minus strand of JBBMKD010000090.1, from coordinate 2,173,036 downwards.
TGGCGAGCTCCTCCCCTTTCTCGTGCAAATCGAGGCGATAATTTGTCACTTCACAGCTCACAAAATATTTGGAAAACGCCTTCTCCATTCCAAAACCAAGACTTACTTTTACATTTACAAGGTCACAAAATATAACATTTCTAATGCATTCTATCATCACCTACAGTTATTATATTTCCTGTATTTTATTACACGAATTTACCATCATGTCTATCACATCCCTCCTCGTGCTCGGTTATTTATCCGCGGTAATTTATCCTCCTATCCGCGGTAATTTATCCTCCTATCCGCGGTAATTTATCCTCCTTGCTCTCGGTTGTTTGTCCGTCCTCTCCCGGGAACCAGCGCTGGGCTCGGTTTCCCTCCGTGCCCCGGCCCCGGCCCAGGGTTCTCGGCCCCTGACCGGCCCCGGGAGGACGAAGCCCTCGAGGTGGTTTAGTGGCCTTTAATTGATGGGGAACAATCCTGACAGCTCCTGCGGGATCGCCCCTTTCCTGAGCGCCCGGGGCTGGGGCTGTGCGGATGCCAGCGCTGCATTCCTGCCCTGCAGCCCGTGCTTTCCCTTTAACCCTTCCTTCCCCGGCTTCTCCGCCCAATTCAGGGGTGGGGAGGGGGTTTCCACTCCGTTTTCCTGCAAAGATTGCTCACCTCCCCTGCGCTGGGCCTGGGGAGTCTGGAGTTTGTCGCGTTCTTTTTTTCTTTTTTTCCCTTTTTTTCCCCTTTTTACTTTTTTCTCTCTTTTCTTCTTTTCTTTTCTTTTCTTTTCTTTTCTTTTCTTTTCTTTTCTTTTCTTTTCTTTTCTTTTCTTTTCTTTTCTTTTTTTCTTTTTTCTTTTTATTATTTTTTCTTTTTTCCTTTTTTCTTTTTTTCTTTTTTCTTTTTTCCTTTTTTCTTTTTATTATTTTTTCTTTTTTCCTTTTTTCTTTTTCTTTTTCTTTTTTTCTTTTTTCCTTTTTTCTTTTTTCTTTATTATTGTTCTTTAATTTTCTTTCTTTTTCGTTTTTTTTCTTTTTTCTTTTTTTTCCTTTTTTCTTTTTTTTCCTTTTCTATTTTTCTTTATTTTTCTTTTTTTCCCCTTTTTTCCCCTTTATTTTTTTCTTTTTTTTTCTTTTTTCCCCCCTGGCGGAATTCTCAGAACAGCTGATTTATTGTTTGTACCTCTGTTACCGACCTGGCAAACCCAGGAGTGACTGGAAGGGGCTGGGGAGGGACGGGAGGGGGGATGGAGGGTGTCAGCTCCAAATTATCCCATTTTGGGGGAACAGAGAGTGCGGCTGCTCTGCCGAGAGCAGAGAGCTCCCATCCCTCCCCAGCCCCTCTCCTGGGGTCCAGGTGGAGCCTGGGCTGTTTCCACCGTCCCTTCCTCTGCCCTGGCCCCCATTTCACCCCTCAAAAGGTGAATTTTCCCCGTGTCCAGCTGCCTGTGGCACAATCCCCATCTCCCTGTGCCCCGAGGTTGTGTTTCCCCCCCAGGTCCTGTGAAAACCCCGATTCTCTCAGTGCCCTTTCCCTGGGTGTGCCCTGGGCTGTGAGATCCCCATTTCCCCCCTGCCCATGGATCAATAACATTGATCAATAACATTGATCAATACCCCAGGGCACCTGCAGACCCTCCCTGTGCCCCCCTGGGGCTGCCCCGGCCCCGAGGGGACCAGGCTGGGACACAGGAGCCGTGTTCTCTCCATGCCCCGTCCAGGGTGGGACTCCTCCCTCCTGCTGTGTCCTCTCCTGTCCCGCTGGAGCCTCCAGCCCCCCACAGCCCCCCCGGATATTTGGGTCGGCTCTGAGGCAGCAGCAGAGGCTGCAGCAAAGGCTCCTCAGAGCCTCCCTCTCTTTGCAAATCCCAGTTCAAATTTTGAGGTTCAGCAGCTCTGGGGCAGCTCCTTCCCAGCTGTGGGGTGGGATCCTATCCCTGCATCCTCCCCATCCCGGGATCATCCCTGTTCCTGGATCCCCACATCCTCCTTAAACCTGGATTATCCATTTCCCAATCCTCTCCAATCCTGCATCCTCCTCATCCCATCCCTGCATCCTCCTCCTCTCCTCAGCCCTGGATCCTCTCCATCCCTGGGCCCATCCCTGCATGTCCCCCATCCCAAAGCTCTCTCCATCCCCCCCAACCCCCCCATCCCAAACCTCTCTCCATCCCTCCCCATCCCTCAGCTCTCTCCATCCCTCCCCATTCTGAAACTCTCCCCATCCCCCCCATCCCACACCTCTCTCTATCCCTCTCCATCCTCCCCATCCCAAACCTCTCTCCATTGCCCCCATCCCCAAGCTCTCTCCATCCCCCATCCCGAACTTCTCTCCATCCCTCTCCCTCCCAAACCTCTGCCCATCCTCCCCATCC
>JBBMKD010000090.1:2070274-2080826 GCA_037834095.1 Argya squamiceps | reverse complement strand
GCTCAAGGTGCAGGCTCAGGGTGCAGCTCACAGTGGATGCAGGCTCAGGATGGATTCAGGCTCAGGATTCAGGCTCAGGATTCAGGCTCAGGATTCAGGCTCAGGGTGCAGGCTCAGGGTGCAGCTCACGGTGGATGCAGGCTCAGGATGGATTCAGGCTCAGCATTCAGGCCCAGGATGCAGGCCCAGGATTCAGGCTCAGGGTGCAGGCTCAGGCCCCAGCAGGCTCTGCCCCAGAGGCAGAGGCAGGAATCTCCTCCTGCTCTGCTGCTCCTGGCCCTGGAGGCTGGGCTGACGTGGCCCCAGGCCCGTGGTTGTCCCCACGTGTGTGACGTGTGCCAGGGCCACCCTGTAATCCCTGTAAAATCAGAGACCAGGGCTGAGTCATCCCGAATTTTAACTCCCGGGCTCAGATTCTGAGGTGCTGAGTCACACCCAGAGCACTCCAGAACCGGGAGCTCATCCTGCCTTGGAGGGGCTGTTTTGCCCTGTTTTTTGGGTGGCAGAAACTCTTCCCCACACTGAGGAGCTCTGGAACCCATGTAGTGCAGGAAGGAAACATCCTCAGCATGGAATTACGGAGTGGTTCAGGTGGGAAGAAGATTAAAAACCATCCAGTGCCAGCCCTGCCATGGGCAGGGACACCTCCCACTGTCCCAGGCTGCTCCAAGCCCTGTCCAGCCTGGCCTTGGGCACTGCCAGGGATGGGGCAGCCACAGCTCTGGGCATCTTGGAGAGCTGTTCTTTTTCCTGGCACTGTTTTTCCCTGTCTCCTTTTCCTGCTCTCTCCTCCCGTGGGAGGTGGAGGCTGCAGCTGGGTTAGGGATGCAGGTGGGTGTGGGGAGGAGGGCTCCAGGTGTGGCCCCTGCTCCCTGGAATGCTGGACCTGCTCATCCCTCCCCTCCCATCGATGTCCTCGGCGGTGTGGGCAGGTCCAAGGCCAATTATCATCACAATTATAATTGTAATTATTGTTGTCAGCGCTGAGTGCATTGATTAGGAGGGGCCTGAGACAGACGGGCCCCACCCTCTGCTCCATCAGCACCAGGGCTGGGCTTCAAGGCTGCAATCCTGCAATCCTGCCCTTTGCTCCCACTGTCCTTCCTGCTGCCAGCTCCCCACCCTGGAGAGGACCAGAGCAAAGGAGGGAATAATGGCTCCTTCCTTCTGGTACCTTCCAATTTCGTCATCTTTGGGCTCAGTCTGGCCCTGGAGCAGCTGCTGCTGCTGCTGGGATAAAATCCCTGCCTGGAGCAACAGGTGGGAAGGCCAAAATCCCAGATCTGGGAGCTCGTTTCTCCCCAGTTCTGCAGTTCCTGCAGAGCCCCCTGGGAGCTGGATTGGCCCCTCGGGGGCAGGGAGAGCTCAGGGATTACAGCAGCTGTAAAATCCTTGTAAAATGTTCTTTGTTTGCTCTGCTCCCGTCCCTCCAGTGCAGCCAGTGAGTCACGGGGTGGAGGCATCACTCCTCCCCACAGCCCCTCTGCCCTCCTGCTCCTTCTCCTGCCCCAAAGTGGGCTCTGGGTTCTCAGCTTGGAGCTGTTCTGGGAAGGTCCTTCAACCCCCCCATTGTGACCAGTCAAATCTCTCAAATTCCTAAAAAAACATCCGAGGTGAACAAACCCCTGGGTCAGCCCTGGGGCTGCCTCCTCTGCAATTCTGGCTGCAATCCTGAGCAGGAGGAGTTTCCCCTGAAAATGATGGAGCTTTTTCAAGATTCCAAGGAATTTTCAGAGCCACACGTTGGTGACGTGTCCCTTGGTGTGTGGGGAGGTGACACTGGTTCTACCCCTGCCTCTGCCATGTCCTTCCTGCAGGACAGTTTATCTCACAGTTCCTTTTCCATGTTATTTTTCTCCCTTAGGAGCATTTACCAGGCAACAAATCCGTTTGATTTTGCCAAAAGATGCTGGAATTCCCTCCTGGTGGAGAGGATGAGGAGCAGCTTCATCCCTGTGTCCCCCCAGGGGTGAGGCTGGTGCTGGATTCTCTGGGAGTTGTTGAGACCCCCAGTCCTTGCCCACCATTCCTTTGCCAAGGGCTGCACAGACAGAACTGGGATGGCTGCCAGTGGGAACTGGGTGTTTTTGGGGGGATTCAGGCCTTAATCCATCCTGGGTTTGGAAATGGGATCCACTGGTGGAAAGTGGCTTCCTGCCACTGACTCTGCCCGAGGGGAGGAAAGAGAGCTTTGATAAGAGCATTTTTTTGGGATGATTCTGCTGGATTATCTCCCTCCTTTCACCATGGAGTGGCCATGTCCTGGGCAGGGCTCAGGCCCCAGACACCTGCAATAACCCTGAGCTGTGTCATCCTGGGTTTATTCCAGCTCCCCCAAACTGCTGTGACCTTGGAGTGACCTCACCTGCTCGGGAAAGGCCCCTGAGCTTGGAGATAACAGGAGCAGGGACATGGCAGGAGCTGCTCAGGCCATGGGGGACCCTGGGAGGGACAAATCCAGCCAGGGAGTGATGGGGACACAGGACATGGGGGTGCTGCAGGAGCACTTCCCCTCACCTTGGGAAGGGTTACCCACAGAAATACGGATGGAGAAAGGAGAAATTCCCACTGATTCTGTGTTTTGGGGCAGATCAGCCTGGATTGTGTCACTTCAGGAAAGACACTGAGGGGCTGGAGTGAATTCAGAGATGGAAACAGGGCTGGGGAAGGCTCTGAAGCACCAGGGAAGGGTCTGGAGAACTCCTGAGGGAGCTGGGGGGGCTCAGCCTGGAGAAAAGGAGGCTCGGGGGGACCCTGTGGCTCTGCACAACTCCCTGACAGGAGGGGACAGCCAGGGCAGTGTCAGGCTCTGCTCCCAGGGAACAGGGAGAGGATTTGAGGGAATGGCCTCAGGCTGGGCCAGGGGAGGTTTAGGTTGGACTTCAGGAGGAATTTTCCCAAGGGAAGGGTGGTCGGCCATGGGCAGGGGGTGCCCAGGGAGGTTTTGGAGTCCATGGAGGTGTCCAAGGAAGGACTGGATGCGGCACTCAGTGCTCTGGGCTGGGGACAAGGTGGGGATCGGGCACAGCTGGGACTCGATGCTCTGGGAGGGCTTTTCCCACCTCGGGGATTCTGGAATTGTGTAGCTCATTCTGGGTGTCTGGACTCTGCTCTGACCCTGAGAGAATTCACAGTTTCCATCAGATCAGCCCCTGGAACCTGAGCACACCAACAGATCCAAAGTCAGCTGGATTTTGGGAGAGGGGAGGGGAGGGGAGGGGAGGGAAGGGAAGGGAAGGGAAGGGAAGGGAAGGGAAGAGAAGAGAAGAGAAGAGAAGAGAAGAGAAGAGAAGAGAAGAGAAGAGAAGAGGAGAGAAGAGTTTTCCATCCTCTCCTGAGATGTGTCTTTTCCAGAAAAACAGCCCAGCATTCCCAGCAGTTTCACCCCAGCACTGAGAACTGAAGTTTTAATTTGTTTGTTTGTTTTTCCTTAAGGCTCGGGGCTATGGGAGGGACTCCCAACTTTCATGTCAAAATTATCCAGGTGATGATGATTATCCATAATTATAACTATATTTATCCATATTCCTTCAGGTTTGCTTGTGATCAGAAGGTCTTGTAATTTGGGGGAGAGGGGAAAAAACAGCTTTAGGCTCCTGTCCAGTGAGCTGGAGAAGGGGAAAGTGCATAACTGGGATACTGGGAAACCTTCCCCTTGTGTTAGGCCGTGTTCCATGTCCTTGGGAAGGATTCCTGGGAAGGATCCTGGTCTGGGCTGGGTTTCCTGGGTGTGCTCAGGAGCTCGTGGGGGTGGAAAAGCTCCTCTGCACAGAGGGCAGGAGGAATGTGGGGCTCCATCCACAGGGGAAGGGCAGCCCCATCCCTGCACTGAGCACCTGGAAGGGGCTGCAGGGAGAGATTCCAGCAAGAGCAACTCCTTGGAGGGGTCCAAGTTGCTTGGAGAATCATGGAAACACCTGAGATGGAAGGGACCCGTGAGGATCATAAATTCCAACTCCTGACTCTGCACAGACACCCCAAAATCCCCCCAGCCCCCAAATCCCAATCCTGAGAGCATTGTCCAAATGCTCTGGGCAGTCTCTGGGAGAGGAACCTTTTCCCAAAATCCAACCTGACCCTCCCTGGCACAGCTCCAGCTGTTCCTGTCCCTGGTGCCAGTTCCTGGAGGTGTTGGTGGCTGGTTTTGTGCTGTATCCAAACATTTAGGATTTTTGTTGATAGCCCTTTTGGGTTGCAGCAAACAGGGCAGTTGTGGGCAACTCTGAGCTCCAGGAGCTGTTTCCCAGGGATGGATTTCATGGCCAGGAGTGGCCAAGAGCCGAGCCAAGAACTTCCCAGCCTCAGCAGGGTGGGCAGAGCCAGAGGAGAGGTGAAATGCAGCTCCTGGAGGGAATTAGGAGCTTGTGGGAAGCTGAGGGAACACAGAGCTGGATCTGTCACCCCAGGCAAGCTGAGACAGTGCCCTGGGCACCCTGAGGAGCCTTGGGATTCATGGAAAATACTGAATGATTTAGAAAAAATTCCTCCCTGTGAGGGTGGGGAGGCCCTGAGATGGATTTCCCAGAGAAGCTGTGGCTGCCCCAACCCTGGAAGTGTCCAAGGCCAGGCTGGACAGGGCTTGGAGCAGCCTGGGACAGTGGGAGATGTCCCTGTCCCTGTCCCTGCCATGGCAGGGGTGGCACTGGATGGGCTTTAAGGACCCTTCCCACCTGAACCATTCCACAATTCCATGATCCTGTTCCTCCTGGTCCCTGTGATAATTCATATTTGGGTTTTGCTGTGTTGCAGCAGGAGGAATGCCTGGGTGAGGAGTATCCTGGGTGAGGAGTTCCAGGATGAGGAATGCCTGGGTGAGGAGTATCCTGGGTGAGGAATGCCTGGGTGAGGAAGGCCTGGATGAGGAGCGCCTGGGTGAGGAGCTCCGGGGTGAGGAATGCCTGGGTGAGGATTTTCCAGGATGAGGAATGCCTGGGTGAGGAGTTCCAGGGTGAGGAATGCCTGGATGAGGAATGCCTGGGTGAGGAATGCCTGGGTGAGGAGCTCCTGGGTGAGGAATGCCTGGGTGAGGAATGCCTGGATGAGGAATGCCTGGGTGAGGAATGCCTGGATGAGGAGCTCCTGGGTGAGGAATGCCTGGGTGAGGAATGCCTGGGTGAGGAATGCCTGGATGAGGAGCTCCTGGGTGAGGAGCTCCTGGAAGGCTTGGAGCAGTTTGGGTGAGCCCAGACCTGGCAGCCTCTGGCAGAGCCCTGATTCCTGTCCCGGTGCAGGGCTGGAAAAGTGGGGAGGAAAATGCAGTTTCCATGTGTAAATCCAGGTGAAATTGCAGCCTGAATAATACACTGACCTCTGCCAAAGGCACTGGAGCAGGGAGAGGCCAGGGCAGGGAATTCAGAAAAGCCATTTCATGGAATATGAGAATTTTGGCCCATTCAGTTTATTGGGATAAGGCTCAGAGGGTGTGACTGCGATGGTGGAAAGTGTCTGGGGCAGGTAATTGCACTGGATAAACTCCAAGGTCCCCTCCAACCCAAACCATTCCATGATTCCCATCAATGGGGGAATCCCACCAGGCTGACAGGAATTGTTGCAGAGTTTGGGAAGTGGCAGGGGCAGAAAGCAAAACCAGACAGCAGTTAAAGGACACCCAGGGGGACACAGGACCCCGAGTGCTGCGGGAGGGAGGCACCAACCTTTGGAACCCTGGGGAGCAGCAGCTGTTGCCAGGCTGGAAAAGGCACTCCCTGTCACCCAGCTCTGGGCTGGAGCTGCGTCAGCCCAGTGAATTTATGGCCTGGTGACACAGGAAATGGGCCTGGGACCCATAAAATCCTGATAAGGGGCCACCTCATCCCAATAATCCGGGCATCAGACGGTGCCTCCAGTTGTGGAATATTCTGAGGTGGATCCCCAGGATCACTGAGGCCAATTCTTGCCTGGTGACATCCAACACCTGCCTTTGGGATCCAGGAGAACAAATCCTCTCTGATCAGTCTCCACTCACAGGAATTATGATGAGCTGGCTATTTTGATTAGTGAGGCTGCTTTGATTCTGGAAGGGGGATCTGGGCTCACAGCATGGGGAGATCTTCAGGATCTTGGGAAAGTGCTGGTTTGTTCCCATTGATTTGGGGTGGGTTTAGCAGGAATAAATGGTGCCATTGGACGTCAGGAGAATTTCTCTGGACATCATTTTTCCATGGAAAGGATGGTCAGTGGTGGAGTCCCCATCCCTGGAGGTGTCCAAGGAATGTGACACTCAGGGTCTGGTGGGGATTGATCACACTTTGGTCTCCATGGTCTGGGAGGGCATTTCCAACCTCAGTGATCCTGGGATTCTGGGATTCTGAGCCCTGAGTGCCTCATCCAGGGGGTCTCCATCACCCAGAGTGTTCTGCCCCCCAGAGCCTGGGGACTGATCCCAATCCCAATGTCCCACATCCATTCCCCAGCCATGAGCCCACGCAGACACTGAGAGGTGTTGGGACAATAAATGTGGGATCCAGGGCCCCTTTGGATCAGGAACCACCAGCAGGACCTGTGCAAACAGAACCTATGGATGCTCCTGCTCCCAAAACCTTTCAATCCAAACACAGAAATCCAGCAGGCAGCAGGAGAGATCCCCTGGGATAGCACAGGAGGTGTGGAAACCCCACAAGAACACATTCCCAACACATAATTCCACTCACCTGCAAAGGTTTTCCTCTTCCATGACAATATTTGATTTTGTTAAATTTTTTTTGGCACTCTCCAGCTGGAATTGCAAGCCTGTCTTGTTTTCCAAAGGATTCATGGAAGGATTTGGTCCTTTGTGGGGGTTTGGCTGGTCTGGGAGTGTCAGAGCCAGTCCTAAGTGTGCAGGGCCAGGGGGGATGTGACCCCCAGCATGGCAGGCAGGGAAATCCCTTCCCCAAAAAGTCAAAAATGAGCTCGGTGCCACCAAACCCCAATCCCCGGGGTCACTGACGAGGGCTGGGAGCAATTTACTGCTCGGAGCAGTTGGGGAACAATCTCGGGTTGCCATGGAACAACAACACAACAAACGCTGCGACACCTCTGGTGGCCACGTCCTGCCCTGCCCCACCTGGGCTCAGCCGGGGAATATCCACCTGGCAGGGGGGGAAGGGAGCAAAACTGGGAGCAGCAAGCAGGGGATGAGGATTCCTGATCCCACCTGGATTGTTTGTGGTGCAGGGAAGGAGGGTTGGACTCGGGATGAAGACGGGCTCACCCTCACCCAAAGCCAGGGTGGAGTCCAGCTCCCCAGTGCCAAACTGGGATTCCTGGAGGCTGCTGGGAGCAGCTTTGCCTTTGTGCTGGAAAGTTGGGATGGATTCACCTGCCTGGATGGATTCACCTGCCTGGATGGATTCACCTGCCTGGATTGCTCCTCCGGTGCCTCTTGTGCTGTGTAACAGTCCCTGTGTGCTGATCCAGGCTGGAATCCAGTCTGGTGACAGCCAGAGCTGAGTGGGACTTGTTGCCTGACCATCAGTCCCACACTCAGCTTCCATCCCTGTGTTCTCAGGACATCCCAGTGCTGTTCCAGGAGCAGCCTGGCTGTGTGGGGCTGGACACTGCTGTGTTCCCAGCTGGGGATGGATGGAGAGAGATCCCTGCCCTGTCCTCCAGCCCCAGGGGAGGTGCAGGGCATGCCTGTAATCCTCCACGTCGTTTACACTCAGTGGATTATTTTTATAACCCCAGGATCAATTAGGCTGGAAAACATCCTCTGAGATCAGAGAGTCCAACCTGAGATGGTGGGAGCCCCGCCAGGTGCAGGGCTGGCAGGAATCCTGCAGGAATCCTGCCCCATCTCTCCCTTCCCGGATCGAATTCTCCCTTTTTGCTCTTTACAAAGAGAATTTCCCTGCAGCAGCCGGGCTTCTCCTCCCCCCAGAGCAGGACGGGTAGATTTTGAGCAGGAGTTTGCAGCCGGCCTTATCTCCCCGTCCTGGGGACAGAAAAGCTGAAGGGTGACACTTTCAGGCCAGACTTTGAAATCTCCTGGGGAATTTACGACCTGATAGTGAAGGGCTGAGGCCTTTCTGGGACTATTTGGAAATGGCAAAAACCCCGAAACCAATTTTTTTTCTCTCTGTTTTTTCTTCATAGAACCCCAAAATTCAAGCAGGGACCCGGAACATTCAGCCAGGATTTAAATCCTGTCTCCTTTTGAGTGTGGACTAAATGTTGGGTGGATGCAACCCTCCTAACCCAGCTCGGTTTTTAGGATTTATTGGAGGGGCTAGCAGGAGAGGGAAGGGCAAACACACCCCCCAGGCTCCGGGTGCCGCTGGCAGGGCTCGGCCAGTGCCCCGGTTTATATTAAACAGGCAGGACCTGGCGCCGGGGCCCCTTTATCAGCTTTGGGGCCGTGCCCAGGGGAGAACCCTCCTGCAGCACTTCCAAATCCATGTGTATTCCCTGTTGTCCCCCCCTGCTCATTGCAACACCCGCCCGGGCCTGGGGAATCCGCGGGGATCAGAGCTCGGGATCCACCGCACAGGTGGCACAGGAGGGGACACGGCGCCAGGTGTGTCCCCGTCCCTTCCCCGCGGCCCTTCCCTTTCTCTGCCGCCGGAGGGTGGGAATGCAGCCAGGCACACCCAGCTCCGAGCAGTAAAACGATCCCTGGTGTGCCCTTGGGCCAAGCCCAGCTTTTCTAACGGATAAAAGGGGAGGCCAGCGGGAGAGAGCTCTCACTCCCCCTGGGATCCAGCGCAGCTTCCCTGAGCTTTTCCCAAGAGCCGGGCGATCCGCACCGACCCCGCAGCAGCATGTCCCGCTCGGTGACATTCAGCTCCCGCTCGGCCGCCGGGCCGGCGCTGAGCCAGGTGCGGGTCAGCTCCGTGTCCTCCAGCCGCAGCTCCGGCCTCGGGCGGGCCGGCGGCTTCGGCAGCGCCAGCCTCTACAGCCTGGGCTCCGGCAGCAAGAGGATCAGCCTGGGAGGGGGCAGCTCCTTCAGCGTCCGCTCGGGCTACGGCTACGGGGGCGCGGGCTTCGGGGGCAGCCTCAGCCCCGGCGGCATCCAGGAGGTCACCGTCAACCAGAGCCTCCTGACGCCCCTCAACCTGGAGATCGACCCCAGCATCCAGAGGGTCCGCAAGGAGGAAAAGGAGCAGATCAAGACCCTCAACAACAAATTCGCCTCCTTCATTGACAAGGTGGGTGTTTGGGTTGGCTCAGAACGCTGCGGGTGCTGAACAGCAGCTGGGAGATGAAATTGGTTTAATCACGAACGGGCTGAGGATCAATGGTGGGATTTGCTGGCCGCAATCAAATAATTCTTGTTATTCTACATATTAAAGCCCTGCTGGCATTGCCAACAGAACAGGTATTCACCTTGCTCGGGCTGCCTTTGCAGCCTGACTTACCTGGGATTGCCCAAATGGGGGTGCAGGCTTTGCACCCTCACCCCAGCACCAAATCTGGGGAGGGAGAGGCTCCTGGAGGGGCCTGTCCCAGGAGGGCAGATGGAACCAGAGCCTGTCCCAGGAGGGCAGATGGAACCAGAGCCTGTCTGAGGAGGGCAGATGGAACCAGAGTGTGTCCCAGGAGGGCAGATGGAACCAGAGCCTGTCCCAGGAGGGCAGATGGAACCAGAGCCTGCCCTGGGTGTTTATGCTGCCCTGCCCAGTTTGGCTCTCCTGCACTAATTGACCTTGTGTAAATCCCGCTCTGGTATCCCCGAAATGTGAGGAATCCAGCCCTGGAGCTGGAGTAATTGAAGGGTTTGAGCTCTGGGGCCAATTTCTGTCAAGTGTCAGCCCAGCAGAATCTGCTTTTCTTTAATTCCTCCAAAGCCTCAAAGTCACAATCCAGATCCCAGAGCAGCCAACCTCTTTGGGATGACCCTCCTCTGGTGCTTCCCACGAACACCCAAATTCCCGTGACAGGATGACCCCTTCCATCCCCCTCTGTCCCACCACCCCCAGAATGACCCCTGCTCTCCCTCCCTCCCTGCCAGGTGCGGTTCCTGGAGCAGCAGAACAAGATGCTGGAGACCAAGTGGAGCCTGCTGCAGGAGCAGAAGACGACGAGGAGCAACATTGCTCCCATGTTCGAGTCCTACATCAGCAACCTGCGGCGGCAGCTGGACGCGCTCCTGGCCGACAAGGGCCGCCTGGAGGGAGAGCTCAAGAACATGCAGGACCTGGTGGAGGACTTCAAGACCAAGTAAAGTAACAGTTGTGTGTAGGATCATCCCTGGAGGGCAGGGAGAAGGAACTCTGCAGACCTGAGACGTTCTAGAAGATGGGGGTTTATTGCAAGGGTGGTGGGGAAAAAGGGCCTTTTGCCTCCAGCCACCAGCCTGGGCTGAGGGGAAGTCCCAGAGAGAGAGGGAGAGAGAGAACAAGAGGGTGAGAGAGGAGGGAGCAAGAGAGCCAGAGAGAGGTGGCAGGGTCAGAGCACCGGGGCGGGGAAGAGGAGCTAAGAGAGGGAGTGCAAAGAGAGAAGGGAGCAAGAGAGCCAGAGAGAGAAGAGAGTAGAGAGAGGGAGAGAGAGCGAGATCCTTGTTACAATCCATTCTATCTCCTTTTGTGTTGAATATTCTAATTGACACCAACCAACCAGTCCAAGACACAAA
>JBBMKD010000090.1:2050899-2070174 GCA_037834095.1 Argya squamiceps | reverse complement strand
GAGAGAACAAGAGGGTGAGAGGTGAGAGAGGAGGGAGCAGAGAGCCAGAGAGAGGTGGCAGGGTCAGAGCACAGGGGAAAAGAGCGAGGCCCTTGTTACAATCCATTCTATCTCCTTTTGTGTTGAATATTCTAATTGACACCAACCAGCCAGTCCAAGACACAAAACCCTACAGAATCTACATCCAGCCTATAAGAACTCCTACATTACCATACTGTGTTGTATTTTAAACTCTAAAAACTCCTCTTTAGGCTTTTCTCTTTTGCTCCATTGACCTTTGGATCCCTCAGCCAGCAAAAGGGGATTTATTGTTCAGTCAAAAGGGATTCTCCTTCAGCTGGCTGGGCTGTTGTTTTCAGGGTATACAGTAACTAAGGCTGGGGATCCTACCACTCAGTTCATTCCTATTTTGATTATAGGTTTCATATTTTCAGAATCTTTTGCTCAGCAATCATATTGATAAGGTTTCCCTGATTCATCTTCCCCAACGAGTGTTTCCCCCTAATGGGGCGGTGGGGCTGGGCACGGATGTGCCATCTCCCCTGCCAGGGTGGGAGATGTTTTTTCTGGCCAGGAATGAGGTGTACAGTCCAGGGGAAGCCACCTGGATTCTGCTTGCTGGTTGTTTCTGGCACTTCATTCCTGCATGGGCCGGTGCCTCCATCTTTTTGGGCCTTCCTCAGGGTTGGAAGTGGCATTTTAGGGCTGAAGGTGACATTCTGGAGCCTCCCTGGGGTCAGAAGTGGCATTTTGGGCTGGAGGTGACATTCTGGAGCCTCCCTGGGGTCAGAAGTGGCATTTTGGGGCTGGAGGTGACATTCTGGAGCCTCCCTGGGGTTGGAGGTGGTGCTTTGGGCCCTCCTCAGGGTCAGAAGTGGCATTTTGGGGCTGGAGGTGACATTCTGGAGCCTCCCTGGGGTCAGAAGTGGCATTTTGGAGCTGAAGGTGACATTCTGGAGCCTCCCTGGGGTCAGAAGTGGCATTTTGGGGTGGGTGGAACTCCAAGAGTTCCACGGGAGCTCCCGGCTCATTCCCTGGGCAGGGAATGGAGCAGCTGCCTGCAGTTCTTCAGTGACTTCTCAGTGTCACCTGGGAGGAGCCCCAGAAGAAAGGTGGCCTTTGTCCCAGCCCAGCCGAGCCGGGAAATGTCTCTGAGAAAGGAGGGGAAGAATAGGACAGGAGCTGGCAAACTGGATCAGGCAGGAACTGCAAACAAACAGAGCTGATAATCCCCAGGGTGTGTTTAGCGAGAGTCAATACCCAGAGATTCCCAAAGAGCTGCTTGGGAATGATATCCCCCAGTCCTGCTGGGCTGTTTTATCTCTGTTACTTCATCCACAGTCAGCCTTGGAATCTCTGCAAGGAGCTGTTTGCAGCCAGAGGGATTAAAACCCAAAGTTTAGTTGCATTTCCCATGGATTTATTCCTTTAGCCTAGAGATCCATGGAAAGCCAAACCCTCTATGTGCTAATGGAAGCAGGAATTAGGAGCTGAGGGAGTGAGGATGCAATAACTACAATGCAGAACCTGCTGCTGCCCATTTATATGGAGAAAAATCTCATTTATAGATGGAAAACCTAAACCATTATGTGCTCTGGGGGTGCCTGTGGCCTCTTTTCCATAGATCTGGTTTCCACAGGAATTCCCAGGTGATATTTAGGGGAGGAAAAGCTCCAGGGATGAGACCCAGCCCCTCACTCAGGAGCTGCAGTGGGAAAGGGTGTGGAGCCAGCTGGGATCATGCTGCCCACAGGGCTCAGTTCCAAGGGGTGAGAGTGTCCTGGGCTCCCAGAGGGGCCTCGGGACAATATGGGACAATTTAGGAAGAAATTCCTCTCTATGAGGGTGGGGAAGCCCTGGAGTGGATTTCCCAGAGAAGCTGTGGCTGCCCCATCTGTGGAAGTGCCCAAGGAAAGGTTGGACAGAGCTTGGAGCAACCTGGGATAGCAGAAGTTTCCCTGCCCATGGCAGGGGTGGGAATGGGATGGGCTTTATGGTCTCTACAAACCCAAAGCATTCCAAGATTCCATGCTTTATCAGTTCCTTGACCAGCTTGGTGGGGCTGCCCCCAGGAAATGAGGAGTTTGATGATCCATTCGGGAAGAATTCAGTGTTTTTATCTCTCCCTGCTGATCCCTTGTGTGCATTTCTGCGTCATTTCCTGGGATTTATTCCTCTGGAATTGCCCTGGCAGCTCACTGACCTCCACAGGGGCAACGTCCATTGATCCCAGTGTGGATGGGCACAATTCCAGCTGGGAGCAGGAGGGAGGGGCAGGGAGGCTGGGGAGGTGAAGCAGCTCCTGCTTTGGAAGGCAAATTCCAGCTCTGGCCGTGCAGGGCCCATGTAAATAAAGAGCCTTAACCTGGCAACAGCAATCCCCAAACAGCCAAAGCTCTGCTTCTGCTTCCTGCTCTGTTCCTGGGATGGCTTTGAGATTCCCAGATCCCCAGAGCAGCCTGGGGATGGATGTTTGGGCAGGGTGGGAGTGCCTCAGGTCCAGGTGGGCTCCAAGGTCCAGGTTTGCAATCAGTGGTGGTCCTGTGAAATCCATGGGGAGGGATTTTCATCTGCTGGAGAACTTTAAGTGAACCCCTGAGGATTTACAGGTGAGCCCCTCATCTGAGGGTGAACACCAGAGCAGGAGTCACCAAAACTGGAATCTGGTGAGGCTTTGGAAGAGAATGAGGGGAATTAATTACCTTTAGCTCTGCCCAGGGTAGTGCCATGTGTTCAACACTGCAAAATGCTCCCACCAGTCTGGAATAGGGAAATGCAGAGTGGAAGCAGCTCTGGCAGGTGCTGGTATCAGCCCAGAGGAGTTTGTGGCATCTGTTTGTGTGTCTCCTGATTTGTATTTGCACCCCAAAGTGTTGGTGATGCAGTGGGGGCACAGGCTGGGCCTTTCCCAAAGGAGGAGCAGGAATCTTCTGAAGCACAGGAAGTTTTAGGGGCTATGGGAAGGGAAGGAGGGGATGCTCCCCAGGTGATGCTGGTGGTGTGGAGCAGCTCATCCAGAGCAGACCTGTGGCACTGCTGGTGCACCAAGAAATGGGGGGATAGAGAAAAAAAAAATGGGATGTTTTTCACTGAGATGTTTTTCCCTTTTATCCAGGCTCTAACTTCACAGAAATCCCTTTTTTTTGGCAGGTATGAAGATGAGATCAACAAGCGCACGACGGCCGAGAACGAGTTTGTGGTGCTCAAGAAGGTGAATTTCACCATGGGTCAGGGAATCCTCACATGGGGTGGGTGGGAAGGGACCCTAAAGTCCATCCCAATCCCACCCTGCCATGGGCAGGGACACCTCCCATGGGCCCAGGGTGCTCCAAGCCCTTGGGGCAGCCACAGCTCTTCCCTGGGATGGATCATCAGTGTGTGCAGCCCTTCCCCCCATTTGCCCCAACTCACAGTTTACTCTTTCCCTGCTCAGAGTTTACTCCAGCTCTGCTGAAGCTCTGAGGGGCAGGATTCCATCCCACACCTGCCAAAAGCAGCTCGGGGAGGCCCTGAGGTCTCCACACCCACAGGGATGAGGTGTCAGGTCCCAGGGGTACCAGAGATGGTGACAGACCTTTCTTTGGGATCTTTCCTGAGGTCTCCGTGTCCAACCTGACACTGAACTTGCAACCAGGGATCCAGGGGATTCCCAGGACTCTCAGGATCTGCACTCCAGCAGCATTCAATGCCCTGGGAGATGATTTGTAAGCCCTGGGGTGCCACTTGGAGCTGGTTTGGGGAACTCTCCTTTGGAAGGCACCACAGGCTGGGTGGGCTCAGACATCAAAGCTCCACAATCTCAGTGAGTTATTCCTCGTTTTTGCAGGATGTGGATGCTGCCTACATGAACAAAGTGGAGCTGGAGGCCAAGGTGGACGCTCTGACAGATGAGATCAACTTCCTGAGGGCTTTCCATGAGGCGGTGAGGACCCTTCTGCCTCTTCAGAGGGGGAGAACAGGGGAAAATGAACGTGGGGAAGGTGATGGAGTCATGGAGTCTTTCCCTCCATAAGCAAAACTGTGCCTGCATGTGAAGTGATTCCTCTGAATTCCCGTGGATTGCCACACAGATTTCTCCCTGCCTGGGGTGTGGGATGGATGGATTGCAGACATAATGGGACAGACATTGTATTTGGGATGCTGCTTGTGTGAAAACAAGAGAAATGAGTGGTTTGTAGGGATTCAGTGCTGGGGGAGGTGGTGCTGTGGGACAGGAATGAAGGAAAGCTGCTTGTTCCCAGCTCCTTCCTCCTCCCCATTGCTTCAAAGATCAGGGATTGTCTGAGCTGGACACACATCCTTGGGAGAGGTGCTGGAATTTGCCTCTCCAGGTTCTGCAGCCAGCAGAACTGGTGATGGGGGGATGGTGGTGATGGTGCAGGGGGTGATGGGGTGATGGTGATGGGGGTGAGGGTGATGGGATGGGAGTGGTGGGATGGGGGTGACAGGATGGGGGTGATGGTGATGGGGGTGATGGTGATGGGGGTGATGGTGATGAAGGTGATGTGATGGGGGTGATGGTGATGGATGATGGTGATGAAGGTGATGGGATGAAGGTGATGGGATGGGGGTGATGATATTGGGCTGATGGTGTTGTCTAAAGAATGGGATAACAGTGGGATAAGCACTCCTGCTGCCATAGTAGGGATAAAACAGCTCCATCTCTGCTGTTGCTTGTTGCTCTGTGCTTTGCAAGGTTGGTTCCCTCCTAATTAATGATTATTTTGATTCTTACCTGCCTCTCTTTCCCTTCTCTCCTTGGATTCTCTCTTTAATTGCCTTCCAAAGGCTGGGGGAGGGCTGACACCTCCCTGATTGATGGGCTTGGTTTTCCTGCAGGAGCTGAACGAGCTGCAGGCCCAGATCTCAGACACCTCGGTGGTGCTGTCCATGGACAACAGCAGGAACCTGGACCTGGACAGCATCATCGCCGAGGTGAAGGCGCAGTACGAGGAGATCGCCAACCGCAGCCGCGCCGAGGCCGAGTCCTGGTACCAGAGCAAGGTGAGCTCCAGGGGGGGAGAAGGGTCCAGGGGGGCCTTGGAGTCCTTTCAGGGCTTGAAGGGGCTCCAGGAGAGCCGGAGAGGTGTCACAATAAGACACACAACAAAGATGGTTGACTCCAGTCAGAAGGTTTTATTTATGATTCATTCAGCCCTTTTATAACCCCCTGCACTAACAGTTATTGGTCCACGGGGCTGACACCTCTCCCGTTTCTGAGTGACAGAAACAGCAAACAACTCCTGTTGTTATGGGAAAGGAATATTGTTTACACAAGGTTGTTTTGGGAAAAAGAAAAACTGTTGAAAAGTTTTCCTTGGGAAGAGCTCAGGCTCAGAAAATATCAGCTCCACAGGGAGGGCCTGAAGAGATGAGACACAGGGAATCGCTTCCCACTGCAAAAGGGCAGGGGTAGGTGGGATATGGGGAAGAAATTCCTGCCTGTGAGGGTGAGGAGGCCCTGGAGTGGATTTCCCAGAGAAGATGTTGCTGCCCTTTCTCTGGAAGCGTCCAAGACCAGGTTGGATGGGGCTTGGAGTACTCTGGCACTGTGGAAGGTGTTCCTGCCCATGGCAGGGGTGACACTGAATGAGCTTTAACGACCCTTCCAAGCCAAACCATTCCATGATCAGCAGCTCTGTCAGCCCCTGTATCCCCTGTGCCATGAGAGGGGTGTGGGGGGCTCTATCCCACTCATTCCCTCCATCCTCACCCCATCCCTGTGTCCCCCTGCTCTGTCCCAGTACGAGGCCCTGCAGGTGACAGCTGGGAAACACGGGGACGACCTGAGGAACACCAAGAACGAGATCACAGAGATCAACAGGTCCATCCAGAGGATGCAGGGGGAGATCGAGAATGCCAAGGCCCAGGTGAGGAGCTGCCCCTCTCCTGCCCTTCTCCAGCCTCAGAGCTGGGGTCTGGCCCTGATCCCTCTGGGGACTGGGGGCAGCACCTGAGGGGGCAGCTGGGGTTGTGTCTGGGGAGGGTCAGGTTGGATATTGGGAAAAGCTGCTGTCCCCAGAGGGTGTTGGGCATTGCCCAGGCTCCCCAGGGAATGGTCACAGCCCCAAAGCTGCCAGAGCTCCAAGAACAATGCTCTCGGGTGTTGAATTTCAGGGTTAGTGGGATTTTTAGGGTTGCCATGTGCTGAGCCATGATGGTCCTTGTGGGTCCCTTCCAACTCTGGACCATTGTGTGATGTTAGGGATGTTTCAGGGGTCTTGAACACCTTGAACTTGGTGAGTTTGGAGATCTTTCCAACCTTCACAATTCCATGGTGTGTAAGAACCATTCCAGGGTGGCTGCAGTGCTCATCCTGAAGGATTTCAGCGGGAGGGGGAGTGTTGGGAGCAGGATGGTCCTGCCAGGGAGGTGGATTTGGGAGTGGACGAGTGGAAATCACCCCTGGGACACACTCCTCGTGCCCTCCTGCTCCTGGGATCATTGTCCACTCCCCTTCCCATGGAACACCATGTTTGGGCACACACACACAGAGGTTTGGGGAGCTCTGTTTGCTTTCACTGGGGTTTTATCACTTTATCAGGGCTGTGGCTTAGGCCTGGCCTGGAGCTCCACTCCAGATAAACCTGGTGATTCATCCCGGATTATTTGGTTTCAGGGCAGGGAGGCTCTGGCACCAGCTGGGAGCTGCCCTGTTGGGGCTCCCTTGGACAATGGGTGGGAGCACAAAGCCTCTTTTGAGCCCTTCCTGCCAAACACGGGGGTTTGGAGCTGTGGGGGCACAGCTGGGGGTTCCCTGGGGCCCCACAGGGCTGGATTTGGGGTGGATCTGGGTGTTTGGTAGCTCCAGGTGTGCTCCAGTCCACACCTGCCCACATCTCATTAGCCAGAGACTGCCCAGCTCTGAAAAACTCTGGGGAAATCAGCAGAGAAAACCTGAGCTTTCCTGAACCCCAAGGGAGCTATGGGATTTGGGGGACTGGGAAGCTGAGGATCACCTGAAAAAATGTAGCCAGTGGAGAAAGACCTTGTCTTCCTTCTGGGAGACTGAAGTTTCTGCAGAAGAACTGCTTTTGTGTGACCTCAAGTAGCTGCTGAACACTTGGAAATGTGAATTTCTGAGTCAGGAAGGAGGGAAAGCAAATGTGGAAGAGGGATATTCTGCTTCCTCCATGTGTCTGTAAATATGGATGTTGCATTCTGTGCTGACATCCTGGGAGACCTTCCCATCTTCCTCACCTCAGAAGGAGATGAGTTTCCATCTCCATCCCGTGCCCAAAAAACCAGGTAGGGATGAAGTAGCTGAGCTCCAGATCCACAAAGGGGCTGGGCAGCAGAGCCAGAGGTTTGGGGCCCAGGATCCCCCTGCAGGGATCAGGAGCCCCCTGATGTGGCTGTTCTGCCCCGCAGAGAGCCAAGCTGGAGGCAGCTGTGGCCGAGGCTGAGGAACGTGGGGAATTGGCCCTCAAGGACGCCAGGGCCAAGCTGGAGGAGCTGGAGGCTGCTCTGGCAAAAGCCAAGGCTGACATGGCCCGGCAGCTCCGGGAGTACCAGGAGCTGATGAATGTCAAGCTGGCCCTGGACATCGAGATTGCCACCTACAGGAAACTGCTGGAGGGCGAGGAGAGCAGGTGAGGATGTGGGGAGGATTGAGAGCAAAGATTCCCCCTGGGAAGGATCCAGCCCCTTTCCTCCCTTTGCCTGTGAGAGCCCAATTCCCATTTCCACAAGGAAATGCAGGCAGGGAAACCTTTGAAAATCTGAGTTTTGGTCCTGGAAATGCTTTGGCTGAAGAGCTGAACTGGCAGGTTCTGGAGGAAAAAAAAATGGGGAAAATAAGTGAAGAAGGAAAAAATTGTTTTCCATCATGTTTGATGCTGTGGCAGAACATTTCCAAGTGGAAATCCCTGTGGAATTAGGACAGAACCTCTGTGCTCTGTCCTCCCCACCCATGGCAATAACAGAGCTGGTGAATGCAGGGCTGGAACAAAGCCCTGGAGGGCTCAGGGATCCTCCCTGGATCAGGTGCAGCTGGAGTAGTAACTCCCTTCCCCTGTCCTCCTCCTCGACCCCCAGGACCAAGGAGAGCCTAGTCTAATCCCTCCCCTCCCCTTTGTCTTTTCCAACAGGTTGGCTGGGGATGGAGTTGGCAACGTCAACATCTGTGAGTGGATTTTGTTGTTTGTGGTGGTTCCACCTCGTTCTAAAGCCAAGGGAAAGGGGGCTCAGAGTGTCCCAGTTCACCCAGTTCAGCCCCTCCTTACGGGGAGCACCCTGAGGCTGGGGGTGGTGCTGGGGGCTCCATCCTGAGCTCAGCTCTGGCTCATCTGGGTGAAATTGGACTTGGGGCAGCACTGATCTTCCTTTCCTGCCATTTTTGTATGGATGGAAAAGCACTCATGGGAAATGCATTCCCTATGTTGGGAATTAGGGCACAGGTGATGGCAGAGGGTGGTTTTCCCCCTTGGGGAGTGTTGGATCCTCACCTGGCCCAGACCTTGGGCAGGAGCTGCTCTCTCAGGGATGCCCCAAACCAGCAGCTCTGATTTTCAGTCCCTTAATTCCTGCTGGGAACTGGGGAACCACATTCCCACAGCTCTGGGGCACCAGGAGATGAGCTGAATGTGTTTGTGAAATGGGATTCTCCATGGATTTTCTAGGGGTTCTCCATGAGTTCTCCAAGCTCAGGGGGTCCTGAGCCAGGTTGGA
The DNA here is from genome assembly GCA_037834095.1 of Argya squamiceps. NCBI lineage: Eukaryota > Metazoa > Chordata > Aves > Passeriformes > Leiothrichidae > Argya > Argya squamiceps. The sequence goes on along the minus strand of JBBMKD010000090.1, from coordinate 2,061,504 downwards.
GTGATAAGATGAGAAGGAAGGACTTTAAACTGAAAAAGGGGAGGTTTAGATGGGATATTGGGAAAAAATTCTTCCCTGTGAGGATGGGGAAGCCCTGGGATGGATTTCCAGGAAGATGCCCCATCCCTGGAAGTGCCCAATGCCAGGGTGGAGCACTCTGGGATAGTGGGAGGTGTCCCTGCCCATGGCAGGGGTGACACTGGATGGGCTTTGATGTTCTCCCCACCCAAAGCACTCCATGATCCCAGGGGAGCCTTTCCTGAGGGAGCAGCTTCCAGGTGCTGACGTTCCCTTTTCCCCTCTCCCATCCAGCCGTGGTCAGCTCCAGCGGCGGGGGTGGATACTCCAGCTCCAGCGGATTCCTGGGATCAGGGATTGGAGGAGGCCTCAGCCTGGGCTCAGGAATGGGCACTGGAGCCCTTGGCTTCTCCTCAGGAGGCTCCTCCAAGTCCTACACCATCACCACCACCTCGTCCAGCCGGAGGAGCGTCAGGAAGTAACTCCAGGGCCGGAGCTCGGCGTTCCCGGCACCCCAGAGAGGGAAACCATGGAGAGAAAAGTCTTGGTGCCTTCTGCAGGATGAATTGGCTGCAAAACTCCTGCAGTGCTCAGGCCCCTGCCCCTGCCCTGCCTGGGCTTGATCCTGCACCCTTGGGTTTGAACTCCCTTTCCCCTGGGAGCAGGATCAAGCCTGTGGGGTGAAATTTATCCTGGGATGCAGGTGGGGTATCCCTGCTGTTACCCCTGTGCTTGGTACCCCCTGCTCCGGGCTGGATTTCACCCTTGGAAAGGCAAATCCCACATTTCTGCTCTGCTTCTGTGAAAGACCAGAAGATTTTCCCTCTTAACAGGATTTGGAAGACTCTAATCCCTCAGGCTCCTGCCAAGGGCTCACCCTGGGTTGGGTTTTTTAAATATACCAGGAAGAAAACAAGTTTGGGTCTCCCCTTGTTTTCTTTGGAAATGGGCTCAGGGTTGGGATTCAACATTCTCCTGTGACTGAAGCTGTTTCTGACCAAAGGCAGCACTGACAGATTGATTTCAGCAAAATAACTCCTCAAGAACCTCCCACACCCTTTCTCTCTTTTTAAATGAAGCCCAAAGCCTGAGGGATCTAAACCTGCTTCGAATTCCATGTCCCACTGAATTGGGAGATCAATTCCCTATTTCTGGGTGTCTCTGTTTACCACTCCCTGTTTCAGGGATTTAGTGATATCTGGAGTCTCCTGCAGTGAGGGTTCAGTTGATGCCCCATTCCAAAAACTCCTTGTTCCTGCCAAAATGGGTCTTCAACATTCCAGAATTGTTGTTACTGCAGTAGGAAGAGTTTTTTAGGGAACTTACTCCAAGCACCTGCTCCCAGTTTTTATGTTGATGCTCAGCCCTGTCCTGGGATTGTGTTTTGAGTTGGATTTTTATGCTTTTTATGTCTCTCGTGAGTCCTTTATAGGACTAATAAAGTTTCCCTTTTAGCTGCATGTCCAGTCTCAGTCAGATTCTTTGTGCTGCCCTGGGTGCTCAGAAGCTCTGGAGAATATCCAGGAATCACCTTCCTGCCACGGGCAGGGGCAGGGGTTGGGGTTTGCTGCCTGCACAGCTCATTCCTGGTGGGAATTTGCCTGCCTGGAGTCTGGGCAAAGGGATGGGGAGAGTTTGTTCAGAGTCATGGTTTGAGCTCAGGACTGAAATGGAATCTGGTTTTAATGGGAAGGAGGAGTGGGATTATAGCCCTTCTTGCTCCTGGATTCCCTGGAAAAAAGAAAAAAGCAAAAATTCTGAGCTTGGAAAAGACCCTTTTGTGTCCCAGTGCAGTGGGAAATGTGGGGAGCTTTGCTTCCAGCTTTGCCACCATCCACTGTCCCTGTCCCAGCCCTCTGTCCCCTGTGGGAATGTTTGAGCCTCCTCCGAGCTGGGAGATGGGGTCAGGTCACTGGGAACAGGGACACAATTCCTTCTTTTGTGGAGCTGGGCCCACCCCAGGGTGGGCTGTGTCCCCCCCAGCCCAGGGGGGACAAACCCTGGCTGGAGCTGCAGCTCTGTGGAGCTTTGGGAATGCTGATTCCTCTGGGATATGGGGGGTGAATCCTTGATGGATCCTCCAGATGCCTCTCACCCAGCCCTGCCACAGCCCAGCACCTCCCACCTGATCTGTTCTCAGCCACTCTGGGGAGGAGGTGCCACCATTTTGTCACCCTTTGGGTGGCTTTGGGAGGCTTGGGCAGGAATTGTGTGGGTTTGAGATGTTGTGGAGGAGTTGTGGGTCTCACTCTGCATGCTTGGGCAGGAATTGTGTGGGTTTGGGATGTTGTGGAGGAGTTGTGGGTCTCACTCTGCCATTACCAGGGATTTCCAAGTGCTGCTCCTTGAATTTTTGGTCCCAGGCCCTGGGAGGGTGGCTGGTCTGGGTGGCTGCAGGTGACACCCCTGAAGGACAGGGCCACCCCCAGGGACCTGGGGCAGCTGGAGCAGAGTCCTGTGGGACCCTCCTGAGGTCCAGCAAGGCCAAGGGCAGGGGCTGCCCCCGGGTCAGGGATGGATCCGGGGGGATGAGCAGAGGGAGCAGCCCTGGGGGTGCTGGGGGGTGAGAGAGGACCCAGAGACCCCCGAGCCTGGGCTGGGCCCCCAGTGTGGGCAGAGGGGAGGGGGGTTCTGCCCCATCCAGGTGAGACCCCACCTGCAGAGCTGCTCCTGGGTGTGTCTGCAGGCTCTGCTCATCCCTGGACCTGCGGGGGAAAATGGGAACTTTTGCTGGAGTTCAGCACAATTCCCTCATTCTTTGAGTTCCTTCAGGCCACCAGTGAAACAAATGAAACTCTGATTTTTTTTCCCCTCTCCCCAGACAGTGTTTTGGGATACCTTGCTCTTTTTTTGTAGCCCGTGGGAAAACAAACGTGTTTTCAGAGAGGTTTCTGCAGCAGAACTGCTTTTGTGTGACCTCAAGTAGCTGCTGAACACTTGGAAATGTGAATTTCTGAGTCAGGAAGGAGGGAAAGGAAATGTGGAGGAGGGATATTCTGCTTCCTCCATGTGTGTGTGAATGTGGATGTGCTTTCTGAGATCCTGGGAGATCTTTCCATCTTCTTCACCTCCACCATGGGAACTACTGTAGTTGAATCTATTTCATCTCCACCTGCAAGTTCTCTGGGAATCATTTGTTACCCCAAAAAGTCCCAGTGTTTCTTCCTGTTCACAAATTTCAGGCAACATTTTGAGCTCTGAAGTTGCATTTCTCTGGTTTTTACTCACATTTTCCTGCTGGTTTCCCAATCCTGCTTTGCTGCTCTCAGGGCTGTTTGTAACTGGGCTCTGCTGCTCCTGAGGGCTCCCAGTTTCTCCCTCAAATTCCAGATAAAAGCCCTGAGCACGGCCTTGATGCTGCTCCCACTGTGACTCTGCAGGAAGCTCCACTTGGCCTCCAGCACCTTCTGCTGCTGCTTCAGGATCTGAATCCCAGAAAGAAAAATGGGAAATGGGATGAGGATTGTGGAGATGATGGTGAAGGATCTGGAGGGCCACCATGAGGAGCAGCTGAGGTCATTTTTGGTTTGTCCAGCTGGGGAAGAGGAAACTGAGGTGAGACTCCCTGGGGGCTGCAGCTCCAAACTCTGCTCTGGGGACCAGGGACAGGACCCAGGGAATGGCTGGAGCTGTGGCAGGGCAGGTTTAGGTTGGAGATCAGGAAAAGGTTCTTCCCCAGAGGGCGGTTGGGCACAGCCCCAAGGCTGCCAGAGCTCCAGGAATGTTTGGACAATTCCCTTGGGAACAGGGTGAGATTTTGGGGTGTCTGTGCAGGGCCAGGAGTTGGACTGGATGATCCCTGTGGGTCTTTTCCAGGTATCCCATGGCAAAGTGAGAGCCAGTGCTGCCGCCCTGGCAGTGGGACGTGTTCCTGCTCTTGGCACACCTGGCAGCATTTCCCAATCCAGCAGCTTTTGTTTGGGGGCACCCGTGTGGAAATGCACAAAAAAAGCAAAGACATTCTCAAAACCAGCTCTGCAACAAATTTGGGCCGTGCAGAGAGGGCTGAGAGGGGACTGGAGGGCAGCTGGGACTGGTTTTAGCTTGTTTCCTGCCCCAGCCAGGCCCAGAGGCCAGAGCAGCAGTGCCTGGACACTGAGGCCTTGTAAACCCCAAGGGTTCTCCCCTGGCAGCTTGTGCAAGTTCTCTTGATGTCTCTAATGAGTTGTTCTGCCAGAATTCCATGCCCTTTCCATGCCTTTTTTGTGCCCTTTCCATGCCCTGTCCATGCCCTGTCCATGCCCTTTCCATGCCCAAAGATTCCCTTGGACTCCAGAACCTGGGAATGAGCTGGGAGGTTCTCAGCTCACCTTGGTAATTAATTTGTTGTTGAGGGTCTTGAGCTGCTCCTTCTCTTGGTACTTCACTGTCTGCACGTTGGGATGGAGCTGTGAGGTGGTGATGAAGGTGATGGTGATAGGGTGATGGGGTGATGGTGATGGGGTGATGATGATGAAGGTGATGGTCTGTGATGATGGGATAGGGGAGATGAGGGTGATGGTGATGGGGTGATGGTGATGGGATGATGGTGATATGGTGATGGTGATGGGGGTGATGGGGTGATGGCTCAGGGGGTGATGGTGCAGGGGATGATGGTGATGGGGGTTATAGTGATGGGGTGATGGTGATGGAGGTGATGGTGCAGGGGGTGATGGGGTGATGGTGATGATGGTGATGGTGATGAAGGTGATGGTACAGGGGATGATGGTGATGGGGGTGATGGTGATGATGGTGATGGATTGATGGGGTGATGGTGATGAAGGTGATGCTGCAGGGCTGGGAGGCTCTGCCCAGCTGGGAACCAAAGCTGACAGAGCTGTAGCCAATCCCTGCTCTGGCCACCCCAAAACCATGTCCACGTCTTGGAGGACACCTTCCACCAGCCCTTCTGGGCCCTGACCATGAACCATCGCAGTTTCTGCTGCTGGAACAGCCCAGGGCACCCCAGGACACAGGGCAGTGCTGAGACCACACCAGTTTCTGGGGAGAGCTGCAGAGGAAGGGCCAAAATTCCCTTTGGCATGGCTGCAGTAGGAACAGCAGGACACGGGGAGTGCTGGGAGAGGGGTTGGTGCTGGAAGCAGATCCCTGGGTGCAGTTCCCTCTGCAGAGCACCTTTTCCTTTTATTTCTGTGAAAAACAGGGTGAGGCTGCACGAAACTTCCACAAAATGTTTGTGATGAGAAGAATGGGGGTTAATTAACATTCCTTGTGCTTGGCAGCCAGAGCAGCACCTGGTCAGTCCTATTTGGGTTTGAGGAATGATTTAAAGTCACAGGGACCGTAGTTAGGCCTTGTGTAAGGACCACAAAAACTGGGGAATTTGGGTCAGGTGAATTATTTTCAGATGAAAATTCCCCTTTTTTACTGGTTGGGTGAACTGAAATTGAGACTTTGAAGGTGTAAAATGCTTTTTATCCAAGGAGATCCTAATTTTTTGCTGGTCCCTCTGCTTTCAAGAGAGAGATTTGAAGGAAAGAAGGACTCAACCTGCTGGTTAATAAAACTCTCAGCAATAATTGGGATTTTACTGGGAATCAATAAAGTCTGACTGGCAGGTGAAGGGTAAATTATCATTTTTTTGTGAGTTCTACCTAGAAAAAAGGTAGAATGCTGCATTTTAATGCCAGGAAACATCTGCAGGGCCAAATCTATTTCCCAAGGTGGTTTTTCTGCAGGCTGCTGACCTGGCTGTTTTCCAACACATTCATTAATTAGAGGAAATTGCTGATTAGTTTAAACTGAAGCCAATGCCTGGAACGTGGTGGCTTTTTCAAGACACTCATTGGCCAAATCCTTGGAAAAGCAGCATCTCCTCATCCCTCACTTGAAGGTTGGTCCCACCTGGTTTGGGGCAGGGCCTTCCCCTCTAACACTTTGCCCTCCTGGTGTTGGGGTTGAGTTTTTCCTGCTGCTCCTGCCTGTGTTGACCCCTGGAATGACCAGCTGCTGTTGGAGCTGTGTCCCTTCATAGAAGAGTGGTGCTTTGCAGGGAAAAGGTGGAAAGTTTCAGATGAAAGGTTTGGTTTTGCTCCATGTGTTTATTTCCTCTTCCCTGTCCCGTGGTTGGTTGGTTGGTTTTGGAGTCACAATCCCCAGTTTCGTTGGAGGTGTTTGGGAGCTCCTGGATGCTCCAGGGCTCTTGGACATCCTGAGGGGACCTGAGCAGGAGAAGAGCCTGAGCTGACCTCATGGTTCTCTGTGGCAATTTCAGGCACACGAAGGACGAGGCAGACACAGAAGGTCAAGCAGGAAAAAGCTTTATTCTAATTTCTAACTCCATCTTTTATACATTTTGGCCAGAAGGCAAAAGATTGGCTAAACAAGTCGCCACCTTCTTGACCTCATTGGTGAGCATCACCATCAATCACATTCCTCCTCTGAGAGGAGAAATATGTAAACAAGACAGATAATTAGTTCTAACTATTTACATAGTTTACATAAAGCTACATGAGAACCTCCACTACAAACTGCAAACACTGGAAAGCAGGAAAATTCAGGGCGACAGTTCTCCTCAATTTCCATGTTGCTCCAGACTTTGGTTGTGTTTTGGGGCTCTCTGGCTGCAGCTCCTTTCTCCACGTTTTCATCCTGAGGAATTCCTTTGCTTTGGATGAGCCAACCAGCACAGCCAGGCCTGGGAGGGCCTTGGGGCAGGGATCTGAGGGAGGGGCTGTGGGAAGAGGGGTCTCTTGGCAGTTTCAGGCACACGAAGAATGAGGCAGGCACAGCAGGTTAAGGGAAAGCTTCTCTATTTTTAATTATTTGACTCTATTTTTATATACATTTGTAGAACAGGCAAGAGATTGGCTACACAGGTCGCCACCTCTTTGACCTGGATGGTGAACATCACCATCAATCACATTTCTCCTCCCAGAGGAGAAATATGTAAACACAATAGATAAATTCTAAAAATATACATTGTTTTCTTGAAGCTGTGTGAGGATTTGCACTGCAAGCTGCAAACACTGGAAAGAAGGAAAATTCAGAGTGACAGGGTCTGATCCCAGAGGAGGAGGGGGCAGTGGGTGAAACTGTCACAAGCAGGACATGAAAGAACTACACCCACCCATCAGGATGGAGCGAGAAAAAGAAGGGCTTTATTTTGGGAATCTCACCTTGTACAGTTTTTGGGATTTGGTCAAGGACTGGGGGACGAGAGGAACACCCCTCTGACCCCAGTGGTCAGACCAGCAGTCCATCACAGGGAGAAATGCGAAAACAATCTACTTTGTTTGTGTTTCATTGGTGAAACCTCCAATGCAGGAATGGAAAAACAATTCAGAAGGCTGAAAATCAGGGTGACATGAAACTGCAGCTTCTCCAGTGCAACAGGGATATGTCAGCCTTGATTAAGAACGGGGGGTAGAAATGACACACAAACTTCTCATCTCTTTGCAGATGAGAGAGAGAAGCAATCTTTATTTTTCACCACCCTTTATATAGACAGTCCCTAGAAAGAAACACTGCTGGATGCTCAGAACAACACCCCTTGGCAGTTTTTTCCAAGTAAACAAGGAGTTGGAAAACACCAGCTGTGAATGGTTTTCATCTGAATGGTTTTTCACCTGAATGGTTTTTCACCTCCCAAGGATTGTTTTGATTCCTCCTCACAGTTTCTCAGGCCAGTGTGAGAGGATTATGTGACGTGATTTCACACAGACTCAGACCCTGCTGTTGCTGCCTGATCTCTGGTTTTCAGTATCCACAGGGATAATGTGTTGGAAACATTGTCAAACAGACTCCAAAGAAACCCCATCCAAACCTGAAATGTTCTCAATGAGTTAAGACAAATAGAATTGTGGAATCATGGAATGATGTGGGTCAGGAGGGACCTTAAAGCTCATCCTGTTCCACCCCTGCCCTGGGCACCTTCCACTATCCCAAGCCCCATCCAGCCTGGCCTTGGGCACTTCCAGGGATGGGGAATGTTCCAGGTCACCTTGGCTGGGCTGGTGAAGGTGCTGGACATGTGGCTGAGCCTGCAGCTGGATGAGACCTGAGGCTGCACAAAACCTCACCTTCATTCAGGGGAGGCCTCCCATTTGGGGAAAACCCTGGGGGTTTAGGATCATTTGACTGCCGAGGCATTTGGGGCCTCAAATGCCTGGATTAAATGCTGGAAAGTGCTTTGGAAAATGCTTTGGGAAGTGTCACACCCTGGGAGGTGGGGTCTGGGTGGGATTTGCTGCAGTTCCAGAGGTGATGGTCTCTGCTGTGTCCTCACTGATGCTACAGCTGGTGTACAACTGATGTCACAGCTCAGTCACTGGCTGTACCAGACCCTTTACTCAGTGCTCAGGTTACTCAGGAGCCTGAGAGGTGCAGCTCCTCCCAATCCCCTCAGAAGTGCCTGTATTGTTCCCGTGCTCTGGGAGAGGCTTGGAAAGCCACAATTTGGGGTTGCAGTGGACACCTCAGTGTCCTGAGTCATCCTTCCCTGGGCTGTGGTGTTTCCCTGTTCCAGGCAGTCTCTGGATCCCCTCCACAACTGCAGTCTTTGTGTCCAAGGAGCTGCTGTCATTCCAGGGGTTCCTCTCACTTCCTCACATGGAGGAGAGCAGGAACGTGAGGAAAATACAAACAGAGTGAGGAGGTGAGTCACTGATCAAACCCTTGCTGGGATTTTGGGGCTGCAGTCCCAGATCTGGAGCTTTAAGGCCAAACCTTTGTTTCTGGGGACACAAGTGACTCAGCAGCAGCAGGAGGTGGACAGAGCATGTGTCACAGACAGGGAAACCTGGCAGTGGCTGGGAAAATTGACCTTTAAAAAGCCTTTTCAATACAAATTTGGAAATCTGAAGAATGAAGCCCTTGGCATCTCTCTTCCCCATCAGGTTGGAACAGATTCCTTGGGATCTTGCCCAAACAGTGCAGGAGTAACACCTTTGAAATGTGGAGCAATCGACTGACGTACACTTGGAACACCAAAAATCTCTGGGATTTAGTGATGGCTTGTGGAAGCCAATTCCACAGAGGCTCTGAAGGGACATGGCAGGAAGGAAGAGCAGAGGAAAAGCCTTCATCCCTTTACAGAGGCTCTTCAGTGCCCTTGGATGAGGCACTCCACCCTGGCTTTCAGCTCAGCTTTGCCCACAGAGGCACAGTCTGAGTGTCCTGGAGCACTTAAAGGGTTCGGGAAATGGAAAGGTGTTTAATGCCAGCAGATAATGAGGTTACAGATTCCCAGGGCTCCTCTCTTCAAGGACACACATTTCCCTGTGCTCTTAAAGCATTTTACTCCCTCATCCTCCCAGGAGGACAACAAATGTCCCTGGACACAGAGAGGAGAAGGAAGGGTTTGGGCCAGTTGGGGTTTCCAAACATCCTAAATGAACACACTCGGCTAAAGTTGATCCACTTGAGGTGGGATTCTGCTCTTTTTAATTAAAATCTGCCCAAAAGTTGGCCTTTAGGTCCCTCTAGAGTCTCTGGAGAGGGAGGGGCCTCACCTTCCTTCTGACCACACTGGCTGCTGCTCTCCCTAAGAGCCTGGAATAAATATTGTATTGAGTTGAACGAGCTCTGAGCACAGCAAACTCCTCCCCTGCACAGGCCTGGGGCTGGTGTGCTCCTCATACCTGCAAGGGGAGGAAAAAACATCACTTTGCTCCTCATTGTTCACCTTAAATACAGGCCCATGGTGGGATTCTTGGGGTTATCCCACCATGGGCCAGGAGCTGGACCTGATGATCCTTTGGGTCCCTTCCAGCTCAGGATATTCCATGATTGAACAGGGACATTAATCTAATCCTCCTCTTCCACCTCCAAATGCCCAACCCCAGCAGCTGCTGATGGAAGTCACCCACAAGCACCTGGAGCAGATCCTGATCCTTGTGCAGCCTCTGCCATCCCAAAGATCAGTTCCCTGGAGTGACACCTCTCATCACCTCCAGGAGTGTCTTCCCTGGGGAATTGCTGCCAGGAGACCCAGACCTGGGCATTCCTTTCTGCTGGAATTGTTGGGCAAATCCCTGTGAGTTTGGACCGTACATGTATTTATTTTTCAGTGAAAGAGGCAGGTTCAGAGTGACAAAACTGCAGGAAAGGTGGGTAAATCTTTCCTGGAGAAATGGAATAGGTGATTTGCAGTCCTATCCTTGCTGGAATATCAGCAGCCTCTGTGCCATGGGTGGGAACACTCTTAATTCCTTTGGCTGCATGAGGTAAGGCTTAGTCCTGGAAATCCCTCTTCTAAAAGTGCTTTTATGTGATTTTCTTGGCATTCCCATGGCCTGGGAACATGCTCTGCTCCATGGGGGAGAAGTTCCTGCACGCAACCCCAGAAGCCACTCAGTGTTTTAGGGTGAAGCTGTCTGGGTGTTCTGGCAGTTGAGCACTTTTTTTGGGATCCAGCCTAAAAGGAGCTGAGAGAGCTCAGTGTAGGAGCATCCGAGGAGGGCAGGGAGAGGGAACTGTGCAGACCTGAGATGTTCTAGAACACGGGGGTTTATTGCAAGGGTGGGGGGGAAAAAGGGCCTTTTGCCTTCAGCCACCAGCCTGGGCTGAAGGGAAGTCCCAGAGAGAGAGGGAGAGAGAGAACAAGAGGGTGAGAGGTGAGAGAGGAGGGAGCAGAGAGCCAGAGAG
>JBBMKD010000090.1:1952808-2046332 GCA_037834095.1 Argya squamiceps | reverse complement strand
GGTGGGGGAAAGAAGAAGAGGGAGAGAAAAAGAAAAACAAACAGGCCAGCAGCGAAGCAAAGCCAGCAGCAAAACAAAGCCAGCAGCAGAGCAAAGCCACAAGCACAAGTAGCCCCGCCGAAGGTGGGGGCGGCTGTCAGACATAACAGTGTCGAACACAAGGACAAAGCTGCACAACTGGGATAGGAGGCACCGTCAACCCAGGACACCTTGCTGCTTGTTCTCTCCAGTAAAACTCAGCCTTTGGGAAATACTAAACAAAAATCTCCCTGTTTGTTTTTACCTCCTCACCTTCTCCTGGTACCAGGACTCTGTGCAGCTCCAGTTGGTGATGCCCTGGTACCCTGCCTTGACCTTGGTGGTGATGCTGTCCAGGTCCAGGTTCTGGTTGTTGTCCATGGACAGGACCACAGAGGTGTTGGAGATCTGAGCCTCCATCTGGGACAGGCTGCTGTAAGTCAAACAAATTCATTTTCTGTCCCAAATATTGTCCTGAGCCAAGATGTAGAAGAGGGCTGGGGAGGAGCTGCAGCACTGATCAGCTCTTGGGCTCTTTGAGCCTCTGGAGACTGGGAAAATGGGGGAATAGCAGAGTGGGAAATTTGGGATACTCTTACTGCTTTGTGGAGGGCTCACAGGAAGTTTATTTCATCTGTCAGGGCATCCACCCTGATCCCCAGATCCACCTTGTTCACATGGGCAGCATCCACATCCTGGAACAGTGACAATGGAGGTTGGACCAGACCTTCTCTGGGTCCTTGGGTGAAGTCTTCGTATCTAACACAAACCTTTGGAGTTTCAGATTGAATTGAGAACTGAAATTTCATATTAAACCAGAAATGGAGGATTTCTTGATCTCTGCACCTTTGAACAGAGCCAAGAGTGAACTGATTTCTCAACTCCACCTTTTATTGGGAAGGGGAGGAGGGAAGATGTCCCTGGATCCAAACAATGTCACACCACTAAATTTCCCTTTTCCTGTCAGTGCCCAGATAGATATTTTTTACAACACTTGAAACAGCTTAAGCTTCTTATTGTGTCTCCTGCATGTGGGCCCAGGGGGCTGTGGATGCTGGGGTTGGGCACAAAGGCTGAAGACTGGCAGAGCAGCTGGTGAAGGGACAAGGTCTGGATGACCCTGAGCTGATCTGGGGGACCAGAAAAACGAGCTTCACTCTCTGAGAAAAATTTATAAGTTTAATAAAAAAATAAAAATAGACAATTTAGGAGACAGAAAAACATAGGTATCTTTGCCGAGGGTGCCTTAACAGAAAAGCACACCTTCACCCCTTCAGATTTCCATTTTTAAGGATCACTGTGTTACATATTCAATAGACCCTAGTGCATGATTCAAACATTCTCTTGAGTCCAGATGTTCTTTTGGGTTTTGGTCCTCTTTCCTTCAAAACTTGCCCCATTTTGCTAAATTAGCATTTTACTAGATAAAAAAAGTCCTCGTTGGGCCTGGTAGCTTTTCTGATACTAGAAAATCAATGAACTCTCTCTTGTAGCCTTTGTTTCAGCACTGTCTCGATCTTAACAATTTCAGGAATGTAGAAGGACCTTCTCTCCCTGTGTTCTTCTGGTTTGGTCAGTTTAGATATTACAAAGAAAAAAAAAAACTAGTCTTTTTACTATGTTACAATTAGAAAATACATTCATCACCTTTCTAAATTCCATTAATAAAACATAATACAGTACAATTATACATTTAGTATTCATTTTAATATTTGTGAAAAGCCACCTTTATAATATACATTGATAACAGTGGGATCTGTGGGATCTGTGCTGATCTGTGGGACACTCCTGAGTTTGGGGTGAGGGACCTGGAACAAGGAGGAATTAGAGCCCAGCACTGCCCCACTGGCACCGCCGGGTGTTTCTGCTTCCTGGGATGGCTCCACCTGTGCCTGGTGCTCTGGCCTGGTACTGCTGCACACAAAGGGTGATTTCAGTGTGAAGGTGCCTTTCCAAAGCTGTCCCTGCTTTGGTGCTGGTGCCTCCTCACCTTCTTGAACACCACAAAGTTGTCCTCTGCTGTCCTGCACTTGTTGATCTCCTCGTAACAGAGGGGAAGGAGAACTCAGAATCCCTTCAGATTCCTGCAGGGGCCTGTGCAAACCCCCTCTTCACACGAGGAGAGACCAAAGCATCTCTTCCTGCAGGCGTTTACCCCCAATCCACAGATTTTTGGAGAGAATCCTTGATGGATCTTCATCGTTTCTATTTCCCTGTCGCTGATAATGATGGAAAAGGCAGCACCCCTGGGCTGGAGGGCGGGAGGGGCAGTCTGGAAAAGCTGCAGGCCCCCATTAAAGGCAGTTTTTATCCCGTGAATGGGAGCCTTGTGCTCCTGGAATGTTCTGGGTGGAGCCGAGGGTGAGCTCATGGCCACACCTGGTTATTCAGCAGAGCCGGGACCGAGGAGAAAGAAAGAAAAGAAAGGAAAAAAAGGAAGAAGGAAGGAAAGAGGGAAGGCAGGAAGGAAGGAAGGGAGAAAGAGAGAAAGAGAGAAAGAAAGAAAGAAAGAAAGAAAGAAAGAAAGAAAGAAAGAAAGAAAGAAAGAAAGAAAACAAAAAGAAAGAAAGGAAAGAAAGAAAGGAAGGAAGAAAGAAAGAAAGAAAGAAACAAACAAACAAACTCGAAGGAATCTGTGCTGCTAATAAACCATAGGCCTCTCCTGGCCCTTTCATGGGGGAAGATTTATTCCCATCAGGAATATCCATCTCTGAAAATAATTTCCATTAAGCAGAGCCCCAGCTTTGCATCCATTTTTGGGTCTTGAAGCTCTTGGCCACGTAGAGGAGAGAATTTAATGTCTGTTTTCCAGTTGATGGATTAATGTTTGGCCCAAAGGAATTTGGAACTTCCAACCAGGTTTGAGTTGGTATGGACCTTAAAGATTGTGTCATTCCAGTTCCCATATTAGGAAGAAAATCTGAGACTCAAATGTTTAAAGTAGATAAAGGTGGGAAGGACAAATTCCTAGGAAGTGGGGTAGGAGCCAAAGCCTTTTGTAGGTGTAGATGGAAGAGGATGGTCCCTGCCCAGCAGTGTGTGGGGTGTCCTTGAGCTTCACCCCGAATCCACTGATCCCAAAGGAATATTTGCCACTTTGTCAGACACAAGCAGAGCTCTAAAGTCTAAACTGCTTCTCTGATGTGACCTTTGACTGCCCAAGGATTTCACGTGTGTGCTGATTTCTTTGCCCAGGGCAGTCAAGGATGTTTTGATGCTGCTTTGGGGCTGGAGGGAACTTTTTCTGTTGGGAAAGGTGGCACAGAATGTCAGGCATGTGATCCTCTGGGAAAGGAGAGCAGAGGGGTCAGGCAGAATGCACGTGCCCCTTTTGGGAGCTGGGATGAGGCACCTCATTCCCACCTCTTGTTTTTCTGGTTCCACAGAGCCAGATAAAATTCTGACAATTGTTCACATCCATTCCCAGCGGGCCCCTCATGGCCATGGGAGCACACACAAATTCTGGGTGGATGTTTTCCCTGCATGCAAAGAGCAGAGCAGAGAGGGAACTCCTGCTCCCAACAGCCCAAGGAGTTGCTGAGCTGAAACTCTCAGGATCCTGGTGACTTTCCATGGGGTGGGAGGTAACTCCTCACTTTCCAAAGTGCTCAAACTATCCCATACATTGAATGAATTCTGACTCCATTTTAAACTAAAACAGATTTTGATGGGATATTGGGAAGAAATTCCTCCCTGTGAGGGTGGGAAGGCTCTGGAATGGATTTCCCATGGAAGCTGTGGCTGCCCCATCCCTGAAGGTGTCCCAGGCCAGGTTGGACAGGGCTTGGAGCAACCTGGGATAGTGGAAGTAGTCCCTGCCCATGGCAGGGGATGGGATGAGATGATCTTTAATGTCCCTTCCCTTCCAAACCTTTCCATGATTCTGAGGTCACACTTTTTTTGGGCTGTCTTGGGCCTTTTCACTGATACAGGAAGAAATGAAGGAAAACTGGACAGGTCTTTCTGTGGGTGTTGCCTACCTGACCTGGATGTCCTCTACTGCATCCTGCATGGCCTTGAGCTGCAGCCTCTCCCACACAATGATGTAATTAATGCACTGCAGATGTCCTGGAGCCTCACCCTTCCCCAGTGCAGCCTGGATCAGTCCATGGCAGATGGTGGGGCTGTGTTTCCACCCCTGGGGCAGTCGGTTCCAGGTGTACTGCACACCCCTCCAGGTGAAAGCAAACTGGGGTCTGCACTCTGCAGCCAGAGGAATGGAGAAAAATGCACTGGCAATGTCAGTAGTGGCATACCACCTCCCTGCCTTGGACTCCAGCCTGAACTGGAGCTCCAACATGTCTGGCACAGCAGTGCTCAGTGGTGGAGTCACTTCATTCAAGCATGTTGCCCTGATCTTCTTCAGCCTTCTGATGTTTGCATTTTTGTAGTAGAGTTTCTCATGGGCTTTTAGGTAAACAAAGTGATTTTTTTCATACCTCTCTCAAGGAGGGACAATTGATGAACTTCTAGTTTGGCCAGTGGGGTCAGAGAGGTGGCAACCTCATTCTCCAATCCCTGGTCATTGTCCAGAATCTATATAAATCGAGGTCGAGAATAAATTCTCTCCCTTCTTGCTCTGATAACTGTGTGTGTGTGTCCTTCATTTCGTGTCTGTCTAGCAACATCAGCACAATAGTCCACAGTCAGTCTCCATTCTCCTTCAGACTTGCACACAGGCCAGATGGGGCTGTTGAAGGGTGAGTGTGTTTTGCTGACCACCCCTTGGCTCTCCAGCTCTTGGATCATCTTGTGGATGGGGATCGCAGCATCTCGAGTTGCTCTGTGCTGTTGGTGATGCACTGTTGAAGTGGCAATTGGTGAGTGAAGGGAAGGACAGATCTTTTATGGGTGTTGCCTACCTGACCTTGAAGTCCCCTACTGCATCCTGCATGGCCTTGAGGAGCTCGGGGCTGAGCTGCAGCCTCTCCCCTCCCAGAGCCTCCAGCTGCCACCTCATGTTGCTGATGCACAACTCAAACATGGGCTCCAGGTTATCCTGCACAATTTTCTGGTCTTTCAAGAGGCTGCATTTGGTCTCCAGAACTTTGTTTTGTTGATCCAGGAACTGTACCTGAAACCCATCAGAACAATACAAATAATTCAGGAGACTCTACTCAGAACCTGCCTTGGTTTTCATGAAATGGAGGTATAATATGGCAGGGCTTGTAAATAATTTCTGCAATTTAAAGCATGATTTGATGGGCATGGTGGGGTATGACTGGTGGAAAGATTTGGGAGCCAGGAGAAATATTCAGCTGCAAGGAAATCTGGAGAAATAATTTGCTCTGCATCCAGGTTGTCAAAAAGATCTGTGGACAGTCTGGATATGGAACAGAGTCCTGCACAAAATTCTTAACTCTGCTTTAATGATTTAGAGTTAATTTTTTAATGAGAGCTGTCTGACTTCATCTCCACGTAATATGAGAACTGGAGGAGCAGAACGTGCCTGACCTTGTTGATGAGGGAGGCAAATTTGTTATTGAGGGATTTGATCTGGTCCTTCTCCTCCTGCCTCCTGCTGCATGTTGGGGTCGATCTCCAGGTTCAGGGGCACCAAGAGGTGCTGGTTGACCAGAACCTCTTGGATCCCTCCAGAACCACATCCAAGCCCTTCTCCTCCAGTCCTGCCTCCTGCCCTGGGGCTGTGTCCTGGTCTGGCAGCCCTGGGCCCCTCACTCATGGCCATCCCTGTTCTCCCTGTGAAGGCTCCTCCTGCTGAAAGCTTGTCTTGGTTTGGAAAGAGGTGTCTGCCAGGCAAAACCAGACCTTCCCTTGGAATGCAGAATGTAACCCCTCTCCCTCTGAATTATAGTAATTTTGAAATTAAGGGGCTTTCAGGCAAAGATATGGGAATAGGGATAACAGTTCTTTACTAGGAATATTAAAAATAAAAATGTAGTAGTACAAAAATGCAAACAAACAAAGAAAAAAGAAAACACTGACAGAGTTAGAACACAACCTGACACCCTGTTGGTCAGGGTCTTGGTAGCAATCCAATTAAGTCCTCCTGCAGTGACAGATGTGGTTCTGTTGGAGCAGAGATGATCCTGTAGAAGGGTCCAATGGTGGTGAAATGACAGCTCATAAAACTTTCTTACCCATATTTTCTAAGCTGTTTTTGAAAGAGGAGATTACTGGTGGGGCAAAAAATAATCCATTTCCATCCACAAGTTGCCTTTGGGCTTGGTTTTAGCTTGGTTAAAGTGGTTCCTGTTCAGTTTAAAGCTGATGGGACTGAAGTTGCCACAACAGGGAATCCAGAGATGAGGAAAATGCCAGTTTGATGTGCTTTGCTGAAGTAAACACCTGACTCTGTCCCCAGATTTCCAGCCATTGTGGGGTAGTGACAACCTGTGCTGATCCAGGCAAGAAGTTCCTGTCTTGGTCTGCAGTCCTGAGCTTTGCAGGCAGAACTTCACCTGCACTGCTGCTGGTAAAGGTAGGGATTTGGGAGGCACCAGTGCATTTCTGGGAGCCCAGGTACTTTGAGTTAAAATGCTGAATGATGAGAATTCTGAAAGTCCAGGGTGCCCTGGGAGAAAAGAGCCTGAGGTGTGAAAATCCTGCCCATCAGGCAAGTCACAGAATGTCCTGGGCACTCACAGGGACCATCCAGTCCAGCCCCTGGCCCTGCACAGACACCCCGAAATCCCACCCCGTGCCCAAGGGAATTGTCCAGACATTTCCTGGAGCTCTGGCAGCCTTGGGGCTGTGACCATTCCCTGGGAGGCCTGGTCGGTGCCCCAGCACCCTCTGGGGAAGAACCTTTCCTGATCTCCAACCTAAGCCTGCCCTGACACAGCTCCAGCCATTGCCTGGGTCCTGTCCCTGGTCCCCAGAGCAGAGATTGGAGCTGCCCCTCAGGATGGAGCTGCAGCCCCTGAGGAGTCTCACCTCAGTCTCCTTTTTTCCAAGGTGGACAAACCAACCCTCAGCTGTTCCTTGTGTGTCCCCTGCAGACCCTTGCCCATCCAGGTAGCTCTGGATGGAGCTTTGATGGGGGACATTGCTTAAATAACAAACCAAACTCCAGCTCTGCTGCTGCCAGTGGGATGTGGACTGGAGAGGCTGGAGAAAGATGGGCAGGTGCTGGAGAGGACAAGCCACTTCCTTTCCAGTGCCCTGAGGCTCTTTCAGTGTCTCACAACCTCCTCTGGGGACATTATTCCTCCCAAAGAGGGTTACCTTGGGGGTTTAATGGGTATTTTCCATTTCTAATTGTGGTAATGCCAGTGAAGGTGCTTTATCAGTCCCTGCAGGAGACATGTGTGCAGAACAGATGAGCTGAAGCACTCATTTTCTTGGGAAAACCAGATTTATATCCCCCCATGACTCATCCCATTTGATTACAGAGGTTTGGGCATGACCACAGTGGCAGAAAAGGCCGAGATGAGTGGAGTACATCATCAGCAGTGATGGTGGCTCAGACTGTGGATTCCGTAGGGACAATAATGTGATGGTTGATTTCCAGGAGCTGGAAATGTCTGAGTGGCAGGTCTGTTGTGGGTGCCATGTAGGAGTTGAATGTGAGGTCTTTAAAGTCAGTGTATTTGTAGGTTCAGTATTATTGGTGACCAATGGCTTTTAGGATAAGGTCAGGTTCACTGATTTTGTCTATCTTGTAAAGGATTTGTAGGGATGGGAGGGCATGTGTGGTTAGAACTATGGCTGGAAGGATTGTTCAGATGAGCTCTGAATGTAGGAATTAAGGTAGAAGGACTTTGTCTTTTGCCAAGCAGTAAGGGTAGATCTCTTCCCATCCTCATGGACATAAAACATCCAAATGTTCTATTCCTGTTGGATATGGAGTTGGAGAGGAAGGAGATGTCTCAACTTGCATGTGACTTTTTTTACCTTCAAAGCAGCAAAGTTACTCTGCTGCACCAACCACCCTTTGCCACAAGGTATGATAAAAGAATTGGAACTAAAAAGAGGATGTGACATAATTAATTCCACATGCCTTTTATTAGACAAACATTGGGAAATGAGGAATGTTGAGAGTCAAAAGACCAACGGGAGCACAGAATCTTTTATATTAAATAATGACAAATGGGTTTGATTTCCAAATCTTTTGAAGGATCTGGGTGAGGATTGGACCCAAGAGGAGCCTCAGCACTGGGGCCTGGAGTCAGTTCCTCAATAACATCTCCTGGTGGAAGAGCTGGTGGAGGTGGACTTGAAGCTGGAGCTGCTGCCTCCGATGATGCATGAGCCACCTGTGCCCTGTCCACTTCCAGAGATGGAGCCTATCCCCATTCCAGCACAGAGCCCACCTCCAGCTCCACCACTGAAGCTCAGGCAGTTCCCACTTCCGTATCCTGTTCCTGAAGTGGTTCTGGTCACAGCTGCCAGAGGAAAAAACACTCTCATGAGAGGAATCCACAGGCAGTGGATGAGTGGGATGGGCTCTGAGCAGGGGTGGGAGGTAAGTCTAGAAAGTGCCAAATGTCTCTAAAAGTTACTTACAGATGTTGACTGAGCCAGCACCTTCCCCAGAGAGCCTGTCAGGGAGCAAAAGAGAGCCAGTGAGACTTCAAGGGGAACCCATGAGCAGGACCTACTCACAAAGGCAGGAAAGCTTCCTTGGAATATTTTTGAAAGGTGGGACATTTGTATGACAGACTGTTCCCAAAAAGTTCCTCTTCACAGGCACTCCCTGGTCTTTACACAGCTTTCAGGTCTGAATGTGGTCCTCAACCTGACCAGGGTCTGCAACTCCATTTCACCTCTGAAAACTGGGATATAAAATCTCACCCACCTGCACTCCTCTCCCTCCAGCAGCTTCCTGTAGGTCGCAATCTCAATGTCCAGGGCCAGCTTGACATTCATCAGCTCCTGGTATTCCCGGAGCTGCCGGGCCAGGTCAGCCTTGGCTTTCTGCAGGGCTGTCTCCAGTCCTTCCAATTTGGCCCTGGCGTCCTTCAGGGCCACCTCCCCACGCTGTTCTGCGTCAGCGATGGCTGTCTGCAGCCCGGCCACCTGCAGGGGAAAATCCAGGTTTTCATTCCTTATCGAGAGCATAATCCAGCTCTTTGTATCCTGAGGGCCCAATCCCAGGTCTGATCTTTGGGTTAATATCAATAGGTATGGTCTTAATCATCACTGATCCATGAATTTAATTCAATCCATTGAACTAATTAATGTTCTGAGCCAGGTCACAACCTGGATTTACCTCCACAACTCTCAGAATCTCCTTGGGGTCATTGATATTACACTGAGTAACTCCTGGTGATGTCAGTGCTCTGATATATATCATGCTCATTCCTGATCCAGCAGAACTCCCTTGGATGAATTTATTTTTATTCCCTGGACAGCCCAAAGGTCGGGTCACAGCAGGAGTTCCATTTGATGCACTGGCAGTGCCCTTTTTTACCTGTTTTTTCACGCTGTCAATCTCGGAGCGGAGCCGCTGGACGTGGCGGTTGAGCTCCGAGATCTCCTGCTTGGTGTTGCGGAGGTCGTCCCCGTGCCTGCCCGCCGTGGCCTGCAGCTCCTCGTACTGTCACACACAGGAACAACCAGTCAGGGGAAAACAAGCTGGATTTAGAGCCCAGAAAGTGTGGGTTTGGGGGTGTTTCTGCTGCAAAATATGTGCGTGTTCCCAATCACGAATTAACGCTTCCAAATTTCATAGGGTGGTTAAACCTTAAGACATTCTGTGTTTCAAAATCACAACAGGACCCACCTCCCTGGGGGAATTTGGGGATGAGAGGGTGTTTTTCCCCTTGCAGAAGCCTTCCCAGGACTTACCCTGGACTGGTACCAGGACTCGGCCTCGGCGCGGCTGCGGTTGGCGATGTCCTCGTACTGCGCCTTCACCTCGGCGATGACACTCTCCATGTCAAGGCTCCTGTTGTTGTCCATGGTCAGGATGACAGAGGTGTCAGAGATCTGGCTCTGCATCTGGGACAGCTCCTGCAAAAGCAGCAAATATTCCCCAGAGCTGCGACACAAATGTTGCTTGGAGGATGGGAAGCCACAGGGTTAGAGGGGAGAGGGGGTGAACAAAAGGATTTTTCCAAGAGCAATTCTTGCAGAGATGTGAAATGGAAAAACCACTGAATTATTTAGTGCAACAGAGGAGCAAATAATCAGCCCTGAGGGTCTGAAATGGGAAAGGAATGCAAGGACTGGGATATAAGGTCTGGTGCTCACAGCTTCATAGAGGGCTCTGAGGAAGTCGATCTGCTCTGTGAGGGAATCCAGGGTAGCCTGCAGCTCTGTCTTGTCCAGGTAGGCAGTGTCCACCTCCTAGGAGAGGAGACACATCATCAGGTGAGTTTCAGAGCAGCAGAGGAAAAGCTGGAGAAGGGGTTTCTTGGCTGGGAGGCCATGTGGGCAGGCACCCACCTTCTTCAGGGTCACAAACTCGCTCTCGACGGCCGCGCGCTTGTTGAGCTCCTCTTCGTATCTGTGGAATGGAGGTGGAGGGGTGCTCTAGGCTTGTTTTGAAATTATTTCATGTTTTCAGGACCAGCCTCTAATTCTTGTTTCTTTTTTTTTTTTTTTGTATATACAGTTCTGCACCTTGGTCTTTTCACCTGTAATTTTCTGCTTGTGACTTTTCAGCCATATTTTGTGCTAAACTCAGGCCTTTCTGAGAAGAATAAATCAGCTAAAAGGCTTTTCCCCCTTGTTTTCTGCATCTGTTGCAGCCCACCCAGGCCCAGGGAGATCATGAACAGACTCACTTGCTCTTGAAGTCCTCAGCAAAGCTCTGCATCTTGCTCAGCTCCCCTACCAGGTTCTCCTTCTCTGTCATTAGGTTGCTCAGGTGCCTCCTGAGGTTGTTCAGGTAGGTCTCAAAGAGGGGCTCAATGTCATTTCTCACTGTTTTGCTCCCCTGTTCTTGCAGAAGGGCCCACTTGGTCTCCAGGACCTTGTTTTGTTGCTCAAGGAATCGGACCTGGAGGGAGAAGGGTGTTTTAGGAGGGTTTTCCTTGGAGACGTGAGGGACATCCTGCAAGGATTCACTTGCTGGAAGGTGGGAGGTCTCAGCCCCTGAGGAACAGCTGGCAATTTAAACACTCCTGCTCTCTTTCCCAACACTGCTTCCTTACATCCAGTACCACCACTTTATCCCTGTTTTCTGGTCTCACCTCAGCATTCCTGAAAGATGTAAATGGTCTCAAAGCTGGAAACCCTCAAGATTTATTCCCAGCCTGCTGGGATGTTAAGAACTGGCAGTACAGGAGCAGCAAAACTGTGGCTAAAGATACAATTCACCCTTTGTGCTTCCCCACTAAAGAACCACCACAGCATAAACAGGAATCTCAGCTCTCACCTTGTCGATGAAGGAGGCAAATTTATTGTTGAGGGTCTGAATCTGATCCTTCTCGTCCTTGCGGATACTCTGGATGTTGGGGTCAATCTCCAGCTTGAGCGGCTTCAGAAGGCTCTGGTTGACTGACACTTCGTGGATGCCCCCAGCAGGGAACCCAGGGCCACCACCAAACCCAAAGGGACCAGCAACTGCCCCACCAAACCCACAGGAGATCCCAGGGCCAGCACCAAAACCTGCAGGTCCGCAGAAGCCACTGCCTCTTCCAGCTACAGAGATCCTCTGGCATCCTCCAAAGCCGTGGAGGCTCCTGCTTCCAAAGCCTCCAGTGACCCTTCCATAGCCAGGGGTGGCCCTGCAGCTCCCAGGCTGGGGAGCAGGGCGCAGGCAGAGGCTGGAGCTGCTGGAGCTCGGGATGAAGGCAGAGGCAGCACTGAAGTTCCTCACGGTGCACTGGCGGGACATGGCAGCTGCCAGGAGAGATCCAAGGAATGAGAGGAAGTGGCTGGAGGTGAAGTTGTGCTCCCCCAGCCTGGGACTGGCTCTTTATACCCTCCTGAGGAGGGGACAGCTCTGCTGTGGGGCTCATCCCACTGATTAACCAGGCCTGGCACACCCACAGTGAGTTCACCATGAGTACCTATGGAGCTTTCAAAAAAAAAAATGCAGGGGTAGCATTTTTTGGGTGTTGAAATATCTGAGAAAACCTCGATAGTGGCTGCTCAGCTCCTGTTTGCAGCCTTTCCCACTCCCTCCTTCCACTGCTGCAGGAGATGGTTCCTCATTGGGCAAGTGCTCACTCATCTCCAGTTCATGGGTGAATCAACCCGGGTTGTGTAAGGTTGATTTGGTTGATTTTGGAATGTTGGTTCCTGGTGCAGGTTCTGAGCTCTGAGAAGTCTCTGATCATGGGTTGTGGTTTTGAGAGGGGCTTCAGCACCTCAGGCCCCAACCTGGTGGGAACTGTTCTCTTGTTCTCATGCCCAAATGAGAGTTTGGCAGTTCTTTAAAGCAGAACTGGTACAGGATGGGGAAAGAGGTAATAGAGGGAGGGCCAGGGTGGTGGGGGAGCCACCAAAAAACAGCTGGGGAGTGGGAAGGATGGGGAGGGAATTTTATCAGCAGTGTTCTCAGACCTTTTCTTTCTGTGAAAACTCTCCACAGAATCATCAGGGTTGGAAGAGACCTTCAGCACAACCCAGTCCAGCCTCCAGCCCAGCACCCCCATGACCACCCTAAACCACGTCCCCAAATGTGCCCAATCAGCCTGATTTGGACTGACAGCAGATGGTGAAATTCAGAACCTCAGAAGGGAGTTTCCATCATCTGTGACGCCACAAACCCTGACTGGGCGATTTCTCAGGGCTTCACCTGCGCAGGTTTTGGAGCTGTTTCCTGACTCATGGGATGACCTTGTCCCTACATGGTGTTACCAGGCTCACCTCCCCACGCCTGTTGTCTCTCCCCTCTGATTTCCCTTACTCACCAGGATACTCAGTGCTTCCCACATTGCTCACAGACACCTCTCTTCACTCCTACCCCCTGTGGCTTCCAGGAAAAGCCAAACAGCATTTCCTTGGTGAAGGATGTGGTGTCTTGGCTCTGGCACACAGGGGATCATCCCAGAGCAGGCAGAATGCTCCCAAGTCTCTCCCAAGCCTTGTCTGGATGCCCAGGGGTGGGCATGCTTTTCCCAGCCCCTGGTTTGTCATGGTTTGGGAGGTGGCAGCCCTCCCACAGAGCATTCCGGGGAATCCAGAGCTTTCCCCAGCCATGTCCAGGCACTGGGATGTGCCACAGGTGTTTGCAGTGCATCTTTCAGGAGCTTGTCCTGACACACGTGGCAGCCAGACAGAAAAGTGAGTGTGACCAGAAGGTCTCAGGAGGGAACTGGGCAGTTTCCCATCATCTCTTTTTGCCTTCAGCCAAGCGGGTTTTTTTTGGTTTTGTTTTTTTTTTTTTTTTTAATTTTATATTTTATTTTTATTTTTGTTTTTATTTCTATTTCATTTCTATTTCTATTTTTATCTCTATTTTTATCTCTATTTTTATCTCTATTTTTATCTCTATTTTTTTCCTCTGTTTTAGTAACATTTGCATTGCACACCCTGGAATGGCAATAACTGTTTCAGCTCCTGTGTGTTACAACAAGCAGCTGTTTGTAAGAGAGAGGAGCTCCTGTGAGTGAGGAGCTCCTGTGACTGAGCCTCGGGCTGCTCTAAAGAACTCTATAAAATCCTTATGGGCACCAACCTGCAATCAGCTCCCTGCACACGCTGCAAATCCAGCACCATCCATGACATTATGACTAAGGCTTTAATCTGGGCTGGGCTGGGATTAATGGGGATCATCCTCTCCTGCTGAAATCCCGACCCCAGGTCACGGCTGCAGTCTGACAGGATGCAGGAGGTGACAGCCTGGTGACCAGGGCCCTGCTCCTGAGCAAGGACAGCTGTAGGCTGGAAGAGTGATCCCCTGGCAGAACAAATATTCCATCCCTGGCATTTCCCAGGCTGGATGAAAGGCTTTGTCCTCTCTGTGCTGTGACCCAGGTGTGGATTCACCTTCTGATGACTCTGTTGGATGTGGGACCAAGTGTTGGTGTCACAGATGACAGAAACTCCTTCCTGGGCCAGATTCTGACATTTCCTGATCTGCTGTCAGTCCAAATCAGGCTGATTGGGCACATTTGGGGACGTGGTTTAGGGTGGTCATGGGGGTGCTGGGCTGGAGGCTGGACTGGGTCATGCTGAAGGTCTCTTCCAACCCTGAGGATTCTGTGGGCAGTTTTCACAGAAAGAACAGGTCTGAGAACACTGCTGATAAAATTCCCTCCCCATCCTTCACACTCCCCAGCTGTTTTTTGGTGGCAAGTGCTCCAAGATTCCTGCTAATGCCCCATTCACTGACCCCTCACAGCATGAGGGGCTGGAGCGTGGCCAGAGACTGGAATGGAATTGGGGAAGGGGCTGGAGCACCTGGGAAGGGTCTGGAGAACTCCTGAGGGAGCTGGGATAGCTCAGCCTGGAGAAAAGGAGGCTCAGGGGAGTTCCCTGACAGGAGGGGGTGGCCAGGGGAGAGTCAGGCTCTGTGGTGATGCAATCCCTACATCCCCAGCAGGTGCTTCCAAATAGGGAAAGAGTCTCAGTTTACCTTTGGACATTTTAGGGAGTTTAGCTGGAAAGTTCTGTGGGTTTCTCATTGTAATTGGCTTGGAGCCAGCACAGAAGTGTGGATTGGACTTGGAGAATGTAACTCAAATTCTATTGTTCATCTCATTGGACCAAGGGCCAAAAAGCCCACCTAAACTGTTAAGTACTAAAGAAGGAAAACAAAGAAACTCCAGGCTTTTCAAGGTGTTGTAGCAAGAAGGAGGTTTGTCTCTGTGCTGTGCTCAGCTCATTTTTGGTTTTTGTATCATTTTCCTTCTTTATTAAAACCTTTTTGATTTTTCAAAGCACACTCAATCATACCATCTCACTAATTAATATTAGCCACATTTCTGCCAGGCTGGCCCTCAGAGTGTGGGTCAAACCCATAAGGTTCTGCTCCAAGGAAACAACAGGACGAGAGGAAGCAGCCCCAGGCTGTGCCAGGGGAGGTCAAGGTTGAACATCAGGAGGAATTTCTCCATGGGTATTGGCAGGGGCTGCCCAGGGAGGTGGTGGAGTGTAGCTCTGGTTCATTCCTGACATGTTTTGGTTTCTGTAATTCCTTTCCCAGGGAATTTTCTGTAAACAAGAGACATGTTTTGGTAACTGTAAACTTGGTTTACATTTTTTCTCCAGGAGGGACTTCTTGATGTCCCTCTGGTCTGACCAATGTGATTGAAGAGGTTTGTCTTCTTGTCACCAATCAAATTGGTCTGTGTAGAACAGTATAAAAAGGGAGACACCTCCCAAGAATAGAGAGTAATTTTCAGCCTTCTGAAGTCGGAGTCTTTGTGTCGTTGTGGTGTACAACAGCACCAGTGGAGTCCCATCCTGGAGGCGTCCAGGGAAGGGCTGGACATGGCACTCACTGCTCTGGGCTGGGTTACAAGGTGGGGATTGTGCACAGGTTGGATTCAGTGATCTGGGAGGGCTTTTCCAGCCTCAGGGATTCTGGGATTACACGATCCCAGATCCTCGTGGTCAGGGAGGGTTTGTTTGGGCAGCTGCAGGAAGGACATTGGCTGACCCAGCCCAGGCTGCTGTTCTGAGGGAGGATGTTGCTCCTTCCCTGGAGGTGCTGGAGCAGGAGTGGGAACTCACAGCAGACTCACAACCAAGCCTGCAAGATTTTGGGAAGGAGATTTCCTCAGGGATGCACATGCAGAGCACAGGGGATCCTAGAAAATGATGGGAAACTACTGGTCCTGAAGGAAACCCAGAATCCAGTCTGTCATTCCAGCACTGCCAATTCCCTTCTATTTCCCCAAGTCCATGAGTATTTTCCTAAGAGAGCCTCCCTGCTCATTACTTGAATCTATTAAAATCCAGGGAGTGAGGGCTGGGATGTTTTTTCCAGTCTCATCTGTTCAAGTGACCTTCCAGCAGTCAGATCTGTCACTGCAGATGTTTCTCTGCTTTTACTTCTCCATTAATTTCTCCCAATTAGTCAGAACCACATCTGAAATCCCTGCACCTCCTCTGGTTTTTCTTCCACCTTCTCAAAGCAAGACCTTGCCTCCAACATGTCCTAAAAACCTGAAGAAATGCTGGATCTTGAAGACTTTCACTTTTCAACAGTGAAATAAATCCCTTTCTTGGGTGTTTTTACAGCTACTGAGTAAGTGACATTTAATTCAGTGTAAAACCATATCTGGTTCATGATTCCTATTGAGCAGAGTATGGCCCTGATCCTGCCCCTCTGTGTGGTTGGAGGAGAGGGAACATCAGCGCCAGGACCCAAACTAAGTACCTGGGCCGGGGAGGGCTCTCAACCCTCTCAGGCAGATGTTGGCAGTGCTGGCTCCAAGGTGTGGGTGAAACCAGGGGTTTGGGGTGGATGATTCACCTGAACAAGTCAGGGGGTTGCTCTGGGAATTAATTCTCTCTTGTTTGAGGTTTGTGCAAGTACATCACACACCTGGCACTGGGATCCCACCCCCAGGATCCAGGCTCTTGGATGCTCCATGGGCTGGGAGCTGGAGGTAAATGAAGCTCAGACCTTTTCCCTGTGCCTAACTCCTGCCTTGGCGTGTCCTGGTGTTTGGCTTCCAGGTGTTTTCCTTGCACAGTGGGGAGGGAATGTCGAAATCAACACCAAACCTCCCTCTGAGGCCCTGCTGGGCTGGGGTGTTCTGGCTGCTGACAGTGAAATTCAGTAAATCTGAGTGAGAAGCAAAAATCTGAGCCTTTAACTGGTCAGGGCCTGAGGGAAAGTTCTTGTTACCTGTTGTTTGCATTTGCTCCTGCACCTCTTTAATTAAAAGGACCACAAAATAGAATAAATTACATGTGCATTTTTATTAGACAAACCCCAGAAAGTTGAAGAGAGACAAACAGTCATGGGACACATTTTATATACAAAATCTGAAAAATTGCTGAGCTGGAGCAAGCAAGCTGCAAATTTAACCCAGTGAGACTCAGGTTCCAGGGCTGAGCCCGAGGGGGTGTGTGCAAGACAACACAGCTGAGAGAGAGTTCCTAAAGGAGGGCTCCTGTGGGACAGGATTGGGGTGCAGGTGGCCCTGGTTGTGCTGACCCTGCCACGCTCCACTAAAGGACCCCTTCTGGTGCCTTCTGGTGCGCGGTGGTGACTGGGAGGAGAATTTTAGCTCCTGTAACTTCTTCTGCTGGAGGAGCTGGAGACAAACTTCATGCTGGAGCTGCTGCCAGCCCCCAGGGTGGTGCTGCTCACCCCGGGAATGCTCCCACAGTTGAAGCTGTTCCCCAAGTTGCAGTTCCCCCCTCCCGTGGTGAGGTTGCTCCCTCCATATCCCGTTCCCACTGTTGTTCTGGTGACGGCTGCAAGGAGGAGAAGGAAATGTTTCAGTATTTGTGGGCATTGGCTTCTTGGTGCAGAGACACAGGAATGTTTAAATAAGGTAATGCTTATGTTTTAGGTACTTACAGATATTCACTGGGACCCCATCTCCAGCCAGCCTGTTCAGGGATAGAACAAAAGGAAGAGGATTAGAAGTCTGTTGATATTGGGGGGGAACAATAAGATACATTTCCCAGAGTCCTTTGGGGACAAAAATAAAATGTTGATTCATGGATTTCTGTTATTTCCATTGTCTGGGACAATCCCCCTGCTCTGTGCCCCTCTGTTTAGCATCCCAGAAATGCTGAGCTCCTCCTGTGCCACCCCCAGCCCCAGAGCAGGATGTCTCCCACCCACCTGCACTCCTCTCCCTCCAGCAGCTTCCTGTAGGTCGCAATCTCGATGTCCAGGGCCAGCTTGACATTCATCAGCTCCTGGTATTCCCGGAGCTGCCGGGCCAGGTCAGCCTTGGCCTGTTGCAGAGCGTCCTCCAGCTCAGCCAGCTTGGCCCTGGCGTCCTTGAGGGTCAGCTCCCCACGTTCCTCAGCATCAGAGATGGCAGCTTTCAGGTTGGCACACTGTGGAACACAAAACTCTGCTCAAAGTCCCCACCCCAGACCCAGGTTTTTCTCCACCTTGCCTGCGATCACAAGGTTTTATCCCAGCACCATCAGCTCCACTGGTTTTAGTGACAGTTTTTGAATGAAAAAGGCTCAGACTAAGCAGAGCTGCCCAGGTTGCTCCAACCTTTTCCTTCCTCTCCCTTGCAGGTCTGGGGGTAAATTGGTGAAAAGTGGGTTTTGCTGCCCTTTACCTGTTTTTTCACGCTGTCAATCTCGGAGCGGAGCCGCTGGACGTGGCGGTTGAGCTCCGAGATCTCCTGCTTGGTGTTGCGGAGGTCGTCCCCGTGCCTGCCCGCCGTGGCCTGCAGCTCCTCGTACTGTCACACAGAGGAACAGACAGTCAGGGGAAAATCCACCATTTTTGGCATTACCAGGAGCTCAAGAGCCCCTCCTCAAGCCCCTCCTCAAGCCCCTCCTCAAGCCCAGATCAGCAGCTGGGAAGGTTTTCTTGGAAGAGTTTGCTCTTTATCTGTTGCAGACAAGATATGAAGATAAGAGCATGGAAACCCCAGATCCTTCACCTTGGTCTGGTACCAGGACTCGGCCTCGGCACGGCTCCGGTTGGCAATGTCCTCGTACTGTGCCTTGACCTCAGAGATGATGCTGTCCAGGTCCAGGTTTCTGTTGTTGTCCATGGTGAGAACCACAGAGGTGTCGGAGATCTGGGTCTGCATCTGGGATAGCTCCTGCAAAGAGCAACAGGGGATGAGGTAATTCCCTTGGGAGAATGAGGTAATTCCCTTGGGAGATGCCTTTTCACCCTTCCAGGTGAGCTGCAGACTTGGGAGAGGCTGTTACAGATCATTATCTCAACAGCTCAGGTGTTGGTGCAACTCTGCAGAGGTGAAGGATTTAGCATCTCCCGGGGGAAGGAATTAGAGGCTCTCAGAGAAACAGAGAGAGAGAAGCTCTTCACTAAGGGCTGGGATGTTTTGGAGATGGTAGTACTCACTGCTTCGTAAAGTGCTCTCAGGAAATTAATTTCTTCACTCAGTGCATCTGCCCTGGCTTGGAGTTCCACCTTGTTCATGTAGGAAGCATCTACGTCCTAGGGAATGAGAGATTTTTGGGTGGTTTCACACCCCTATCAGTAAACCAGGAATATGCATTGTGATAACAGTCCAGGGAAGAAACCATAAGAAAACTAAAGGGATTGGAATCGTAATGGGTGGATTTGTGACTGAGTGGGTGATCAGAGCTCTACAAGGAGCCATCCCACAGTGCCCTGGAATTTGCTCTCACCTTCTTGAGCGTCACAAATTCGTTCTCTGCAATGGTCCTTCTGTTGATCTCATCTTCGTACCTAAAGGAGAACGGCACAGGAAGTTTTTGTTTGGGCAGGTAACAGAGAGAATTGAGTTTGCTGGAATGAATTTCCTTCAGAGCATTTTGCATACAATGCTCTTTTCCCTCAATGAGAGACCAGGAGCTGAACCAGTTAAAACAAGTACATCAAAACAATTTGAACGAATCCATTATTTTTTACTTATTTCTGGCTATTAGTCATCCTTCTGCTGCTTTAAGCAAATGAAATTTGCTGCCCTGAACCTTTCAGAC
This sequence comes from Argya squamiceps, assembly GCA_037834095.1. Lineage (NCBI taxonomy): Eukaryota > Metazoa > Chordata > Aves > Passeriformes > Leiothrichidae > Argya > Argya squamiceps. The sequence continues at coordinate 2,026,880 of JBBMKD010000090.1, read as the reverse complement.
CTACTGTGTAATTTTTCCCTCTCAGTAGGTAATTTAGTTAATAAGTCTTTGATCATGCTCCAAATTATTCCCCAAATGTTGGTGCACTTGGATCTGTTACTCTGTTACTGAGAAACTTTCTCCTTGAGAAAATGTCATTGCCAGGAATTCCAGGATCCCAGACTCCCCTGGATTCCCCAGTTGGTTTGAGGATGTTGAGAGGAGAAAGGCTGCACCTGCCCAGGTGAGTAGAGCATTAGCTCAAGACTTACTTCTTCTTGAAGTCCTCGACCAGGTACTGGGTGTTGACGAGCTCCCCCTCCAGCCTCCCCTTGTCGCTCAGCAGTGAGTTCAGCTGCACACGCAGGTTGTTGATGTAGGTCTCAAAAAGTGGCTCCAAGTTGTTCCTGACTGTTTTCATTCCCTGCTCCTGCAGCAAACTCCACTTGGTTTCCAGCACTTTGTTCTGTTGCTCAAGGAATCGGACCTGGAAGGAGAAATATCCTGAAGGGGCTTGGAAAGAAGAGAGACCGGGGATAATTTCCCGGCAAGTGGGAGGGTCTCATAACTGGCTGAGAGGGTGAAATGCTCCTTCCAGCTGGTTTTCAGGGCCAAATTCTCATCTTGGGAGATTTGACTGCAGGGACCCTGTTCAGTGTTACAAACTCTGGAACAACCTTCGATTTTCTGGCTTCCCATTTATTGTTTAAATTGAGACCAAGTACGGGATTTTGTGTGAAAAATGTGAGCAAAATCATGTAAGGAGCAAGGCAGGGCTTGCTCTCTAATTAAAATAACATTGTTAAGGTGCTGCTTCTCCTTCCCTTCAGTAGAGCTCCCCTACCCCACTAAATGTCCAAAATATTGCAGCGTTTTCCTTGAAACCAAGGAGGAGCAGCTTGACCAGAGCAGGAACTGAGCAGATGTTGTTGTGCATCAGTGAGATGTGGTGGACAGACAGATTTGGATCAGAATTTGATATTTTGAGGTAAAAATCCAAACATTTTGGTGACAGATTTAAATGCCTTTCAGGGAATTCAAGCATTGAGAAGCTGCTTCTCCCTTGTGCCAATTTCTTGGTAATTTTAGGTGGATTTCAGGAATTCATTTAATCATCTAAAAAGATGAATATCCCTGAAATGCTCACTGGAGGAGCCTAAAGTCTCCAGAAGGGTGGGATTGTCCTCTGGAGATTTCTTTCTCCACTGCCTGTGAGATGTGAAGCAGCAAACAAGGAGGAACTCAGACACTGGATGATTAATTCATGGCAACCGCTATGGAACAGGTGCCATTCCCTCGAGCTTCCAGGGCATCTTCCAGCCTCATTCCTCACTTCTGTTCCTCCTTGATCAGCTTTTCTCCTCATCAAGCAGAAAAGAAAAGTGTCCCTGTCAAAAAAATCAGATATTTATGAAAACTCAGATCTCACCTTGTCAATGAAGGAGGCGAATTTGTTGTTAAGGGTTTTGATTTGTTCCTTCTCCTCTTTTCGGATCCTTTGGATGTTTGGGTCAATCTCCAAGTTGAGAGGCTTCAGAAGGCTCGGATTGATGGAGACTTCGTGGATGCCCCCAGCTGGGAATCCAGGGCCACCCCCAAAGGCCCCATATCCAAAGCCGCCCCCGTACACACTCCCGGCACCAAACCCTGCCGAGCCATAGAAGCTGCCACCCCTTCCAGCCACGGAGATCTTCTTGCAGCCACCAACGTTGTAGAGGCTTTTGCTTCCAAAGCCCCCCCCGACCCTGGCAAAGCCACTGCCAGCATTGCAGCTGCCCAGGCGGGTGACGGAGCAGGAGCTGAAGCTGGTCCTGCAGGTGTTGGGGACCACGGCCGAGGCGGCGCTGAAGCCGCTTCTCCCCCTCTGAATCCTCACGGTGGACTGGCGAGACATTGCTGGGGCTTTTTTTGGATTGGGGTGGATGCTGCAGCTAGAATAAAGGAGCAAAGGTGCTGGCCTGGAGCAAGGAGTAGGAGGGAAAGGAGAGAGGTGAACCTGTGCTCTGCAACGGCTGGGGAGAGCCCTTTTATGCATGTATGAGCCTGGGATGGGTTGGATGAGGTGGATCATCTTTCTGATGAATTAGGCTTGGCATGTCCAACAGCATTCTGGAGAGTGAACTCACTCCTCACACACGCCCTGCTGAAATAATACAGCCCAGGTTCTCAGCAACAGGGAACATTGTTTGGGAATAACTGTCGCCGGCCTTTGTAGACGGCCAGACTCGTCCCCATTTCAAAGCTGGAAAGTGCTGATGAGTCAGGGCAGCAAAACACTGCTCAAGTGCCTGTCACTCAACACCTCTGTCATTGGAAAACTTCATCCCTCGGGATTGCTTTCGCCCCTTCTTTTGTTCACAAGCAGGGCTTGGGAAACTTTAAATCCTTGTGCTTTAGGAGTGGGACCGGCGCCAGTTCCACAGCCAGCCCTGCAGTCAGTAGTTTTATCCTGGGGTTTTGGGGTATCTTTGTGATAAGTTTCTTGTGAAATACGCCCAAAAACGTTGTGGACTCCCCATCTCTGGAGGTGTCCAAGGCCTGGTTGGGTGGTACTTGGAGCAGCTTGGTCTATGGAAGGTGTCCCTCTCCATGGGACCAGATGATCTTTAAGAGACCTTTGGGTTCCCACCCAAACCGTCCTGTGATTCCATGGACCATGTAGTCCCCTCTGAGCCACCACAGAAATCAGTAGACACAGTTTTGCTCCCATCCCTAAAAAGCTTAGGTCCCTCTGGAAATCCTGCTGGAAATTCTCATTCTCCAGGCTCATTTCACTGTCTTTAAAAATATAATTACATGAATAAAAATGGAATATTTTGACAAGATCTTTTTGTTCCTGTGTGGATTTTGACAGCTGCCACTGAGCTGTCACAAACACGTTCTGCTACCTTGGGTTTGAGGGTTTGGACTGTATTTTAGCAGGATGAAAACAAACAAGTAAACAACTCAGAAATAAATACATAGGAGGAAAGATTGTGGTAATGGGAACTGCTTTGACTCCACTGGCTCTGTGGAAATGGAGCGCTCCGGGGCTGTTCCCAATGCACACTTAGTAAACACAATGTCATTTCTCAAGGATTTAATGGGCTCTTTCAGCACATCTGGAAGTGTGATCCTGCCTGCTGAAATCCACTGGAAAGTTCTCTACATGATTCCCCTTTGCCCAGATCCACAGGACACTCCAGGACATCCTGGGTCTTTCCTTTCCCACCACAGGTACCAGCACAGCCCTTCGCATTTAACAGGTGGTTTGAGTAAAAATAAAAGGCAAAAGTGTAAAAAATAATTCATTTCGAGGGACAAAAAGTGCTTGTGGTGTTTTGTGTTGTTCAGGAAAATAGGATTTGTGTTTAATTTATTTATACAAAAGGCTGAAATTGTAAATGCATACCCCTTGTGCTGGCTGCAGGCCAGAGCAGCTGCTGCTGCAGTACAGAAAGAATGGAATAATGAGGAATCAATGGAACAATGAGGAATCACCATGGTGGGGGCAGTTGTGCTTCCATCTGCCCCTGCCTGGTGACGTATCCAAGTGCAGGAAACTCCCAGAAATTCTTTGTGTCACCGTTGTTTCCCAACTGTCTGAGGGACAATGTTTGCAATGCAGGTTTTCAATTCAATGTTATTCCTGGACAGGGTTTGTCAGATTGGTTTTGTGTTTATTGGCAGACTGAGCTTTTATTGCAAGGAAGGGCTGAATCCTGCAGGTTTTGCACAGTGAGGCTGCTGGGTCTGACTCTGCACTCCTGGGAGCTGGAAGCAAACAGATTGTAAGCAAAGAGGATTTTTGAAAGGATTATTGATCAGTCTGGGGGCTTTGGCCACCAACAGACAGATATCAGGACTTGTGGGATTCATTCCCACATACTGGATTCCAGTCCCAGGCAGAAAGATTTCCAACTGAAAAAGGGGAAAATTAGGTTGGATATTGGGAAGAATTTTCTTCCTGTGAGTGTGATGAGGCCCTGGCACAGGTTGCCCAGAGAAGCTGTGGCTGCTTCATCCTTGGAAATGTCCAAGGCCAGGTTGGAGCAGCCTGGAATGGTGGAAGGTGTCCCTGCCCATGGCAGGGATGGGATGGAATGGGATGGGCTTTGAAGTCCCTTCCACCCAAACCACTCCATGACCATAAGATACTCAAAAGCAGCTGGAAGTTCCCAGCCCGTGGCTCCTTTGGGAATTGCCCTCTCAGCTCTCTCCATCTCCCCTAACTCTGAGTACATGAAAGGAGTTTCATTCCAATTTTTTCCACTGGAGTTCAGCACCAAAGGGCAGATCCTCCCTCCCCAGGGAGATACACAACGTGGGGAGTCTGGGTGTGCAGGGCTCACACAGCTCTCCCCAGTTCTCAGCAGGATGTGTCAGTGCTTTCCTTTTCCCCCTCAGGTTCCTTTTACACCTGAAACTTGTCTTTTTTTGGCTAAGGAATGCACTGAGTGCGTTGGAGCCCATGGTTAATAACAGCAGTAATAATGCAGCTCCTCCAAGCAACTGAGAAGGAATTAATTTCTTTCCATTCCACCTTCTGCCAGGGTGGAGGTGATGTGGTCGTCACTCATCCGGAAGGAATTTCAGAGGTAATTACAAAAGGCAGAACTGGGAGCACCAGGAGCTGTAGCTACAGGTTTGGGGTATGGGCTGATGGCAAGGGGGGTCCCCACCCTGCTCTGTTGATGAAACACAAGGTTTCCAGGTAGCTCCTGGGGGAGTGTCTCCCATGCTCCTGCAGCTCCAGACACGGAATGGATTTGCTGCTCTGGTGCAGGGACCTCCTGATACAGAGGATGGTGCTGGAGCTCACCCACTGCTCAGGAGCTTTTCCTTCTGATCCCACCTCAGCAGCTGTGTCTGGGCAGGTCCCTCTGGGCCAGACCCCCCGTGTGAGAGAGGCTGGGCAGGCTCTGGAGCTCCCTTCCCTCCCCCTCCTCATTTCTGCCCACCTGGATGAGCTGCAAGCCCAGAGCAAGAGGCAGGAGAGCACCTGACACACTCTGTAAACCCGGGAGTAAAGTCTTGGCTGAATTTGCATCTGGCACCATGCTGCTGTCAAGGTAAAAACCTCTCCTTTGAGATTAGGGGGTTCTGCCTCTGTCAGGGCAATAAATGCAACTCCAGCCCCTTTAGTGAGAAATCTGAGACACTTTCCTGTGGTTTAGTGAGCAGGAATGTCTCCAACAGCTTTTCATCACCTCCTCTTAACCCCTCTGCTCCACTGCTCCTGTCCAGAATCCACCTCAGAATCCTTCATAGGATGCAACTTCTCAGGCTGAAATTTTTGGATGTTCCTCTCTGTGTTTTGTTTGCAAAAATAACCATATTTGTTAAACAAGAGCGTGTCAAAGTGCCTTGCGTTGGTTCACCTGTGCTACCTAATCTCAGTTTAATTATCAGCAAAGTCAAGGCTGTAATTTAGGTTAATTGCTTAAATTAAAGCCTTTGGGTTAAACTTGGGCTTCCAAGCTAAATTCAAACCCGACTCATTTCAGGCGTAATTTACTATTTCATCCCACATTAATGATGACCAGCAGGACTGAGGTTTTTCCAGGGGAGACCACTGAACTCACAGCATCCCTGTGCTGTGGGGCCAGGCCCCTCTGAGACCTCCTGGGTGGGGGACAGTGTCCATGAATGCCATTTCCCTAAGGGATGAATTAGGACAAGCTCCTCAGAAGTTTTCCCATAGGTGTTGCCCTGTGCTGGGTCCTTTGAGCCTGTTCCCAGCAGTATCTGGAGGCCAGTCAGCTCCAGCTCCTGGGTGACTTTGAAGTGTAGGTGTGACCTGCTTTCCCCAGATAATTGTTTTCTGTGCCAGCACAGAGACTCTGGTGCAGCCCAGGCTTTGCAAAGAGCTTCACCTGCATGCATCCCTTCTGCCTTGCACACACCTGGCAGGGCTTGTTCCTGCTGGGGTCTGTTGCACCTTGAAGGACCCTCAGACTTTTGGAGGGGTCTGGTTCCTCCTTTATCCTGTCCTGGTGCCTGACTGGTGGCACCTGAAGGAACCTGGATCCTCCACATCTCCTTGCAATGCCTTTGGATAATGCCCTGCCCTGGGCTGGGCTGCTGGGGCTGTGACCCTGTGTGAAAACATGAACTCCAAAGGCTGAAGGTGGTCACAGGGTGTTTGTCCTATCCCATCCCTTCTCCTGGACCTGGGGCATGTCTTTTCTCCCAGCAAAGAACACAGAGCCCTGGAAATGGTGTTGCTGGGGTGTCCCACAGTGCACATTCCACATCCCTCAGCTCCATCCTGCTCCTGGCTTGGCTTTCCTTCTGAAGATCCATTGCCCTGGTGTGGAGTTTAATTTCTCCTTGTTAAAACAGAGCTGGATTGGCACAAGGAGCTGGGAAATTAAACAGGAAAATTTTAAATTTTAGATATTAAATTTTAAATTTTAAATCCATGTGTCCTGGAAAGTGGATCCAATCACAAGGCAACAATTCCAGGGGACCTGGTGTTTATTTACCACTCTGCTGTCCTGAGGGATTGGTTCCATTCCTGGCCTTCAGCTGTTCTGGGCAGTGGGATATTGCTCCAGCTGAGCAGATGGCAGCTGGGAATATTGTTCCACTCTGGATTTGCTGCATCCTGTGTTGCCTTCCCTGCAGGCATTTCGTGTCTTGTTTCATTTGTCAGCCTGTGCAAATAAACAATTTGCAAATTTAAATAATTTCCTTCGATGGAAATTCTGCTTTTGAGTCAAAAAAAGCTGCAAAGTTTTGTTATGGAATTGTTAAGGGGAGTTGGTTCAGTGTTTCAGGACAGGATCATTCTCATAGGAAATGTTGAAATTAAATGTTGGGTATCAGACAATGTTTCACCTGGTGTTTTGGTGGCAGCTAAAATATTGTGTCACGTTTGACTTGAGTGTTTCAAATTTTCCAAGTCTCTGCAAATCAGAAGGATGGAAGTTAAATACAACATTTTGCATCTGCTCTGCAAATTCACCAAGAAGATGTGCCAGGATGGGCTCTCTCTGGAAAAAGAAAACACACAGAGCTGCTCAGGGGTTTTTTGGCTGCATCCTCACCCTCAGAGTGCAGGAGACAGACCCAGCAGTGTCTCATGGAGGCTCAGGAGCTGTCCTGGTGCCATGGGGATGGGTATGGTTTTGGCAAAGATGTTTCATGGAGGGTTCATTGGTGGTGGACCCATGTGTTGATGTGGCTGATGGTCCAACGTGTTGTGCAACTTGGGTTAAAAACCAAAACCCATCAGATTTGACAGTTTCAATAATAAAACCCAACAAATTGGGCTGCTCTGCCTCCAGCCACCACCTCAGCTCTGGGGGCTTGTCCCCCATTCCCTCAAATCAAGGGAATGAATAAGAAACAAGGCCAGATGCTTGAAAAGTGGGTAAAACTCTTCAATTAATGGAGCCCAACCATTCACCCACCATAAAACCTCCTCTGGTGCAAATGGGCTGCCCCACCATTCCCAAGACATTGTTCCATGGCCCTTCCCAGGTGCTGGAGTGGAGCCTCAGGGTGTTCATCCCACCATTGGGCAGGACCATCCCTTTCCCTGCTCTGGGCCCCCACCTGCTCCTGACTTGGCCAGGACTCTCACACCTGCACCAGGGGATGGACGAGGGGGTCCTGGTGGTGTGGGGGCTTGGAGGTTTTTCTCTGGAAAGCTGCTCTGGAATGTTGTATGAGGGGCTTTTTCTAGCAGACCCAGCTGATGCTTCTCTCCCTCTCCCTCTCCCTCTCCCTCTCCCTCTCCCTCTCCTCTCCTCTCTTTTCTCTACTGGAGGCTGCAGGGATTGAGGAATGGGTTTATGGGCACCAACCATCTCCTTTTGGGACCAGCATTCCCAAAGAGCTGTGGGTCCTTCCTCATCTGCCCTTCTTCTGCCCTGGCTGTTCCTTGCTCATGGTTCTTGTCCTGCAGCTGGGGCTGGATTCCCACCTTGGCTGGTGCTGCCCCATTCCTGCCAGGATCCCCACCTGGCACTGTCAGGGAGAGGGATCAGGAGATGCCTGTGGAGCCACAGGAAGGAGCCTGGGATTGGAATGGGATCTCAGCTGAAGCCCCCCAAGCAGGCAGGTCACGGAAACCTCCCGGGTGTCTGGGAGGGAACTGGGAGGCTGAAGTGCTGTGGGCACCTTGGAAGAGACCTCGGGTTCACTCCAAATAAACCTCAGGCCCTGAAACTGCCATTGCAGAGGAGCAGCCAGGATGTTTCATGGGATATTTGCACAACCCAGGGAGACCTCGGTGTGCCAACAGTGTGTGTGCAGATTTTGGGGTGCTCTGCCCTGTGCCTGCCCCTGCAGCTGCTCTTCCCCATCAGGGCAATCTCCACCTGCTCCATCCCCTTCCTGCTGTGTGCCAATCTCTCTGTGTCCTCGTGGTGCTGATGCCAGAGGTGGGCTCCTCTGATGTACAATTTACTCCTGCTTGTACAACTTAATGGCTGAGCCCATGAATACCAAATAAACCTTTGGAAATCACCTTCCTTTTCCCCACTTCCTTGCATTTCCTTCCTCCTGCAGTGACAGACAAAAAGGGCAACTCTGCAGGTAACCATTGCAGTGGGATTTATCCAGCTTTTGGCTCAGCTCTGAGGAAGCTTTTCCTGTGCCTCAGTTCTCCATTCACAGAATCATGGAATAGTTGGGATTGGAAGGGACCTTAAAGCCAGTCCAGTTCCACCCACATGCCATGGGCAGGGGCACCTTTCACAGACCAGGTTGCTCATTCCACCCTCCTTTCCATTTGCCCCAACCTGTCCTAGAGCTCAAGCCCTAAAGCTGAGTTTTGTTTCCTCAGGGAGCCAGTCCTGTCTCAGGAACTGCCCTCAGGGCATCCCCAGTGCACCCGGGACAGGGCACAGACCAACACCCACAGCAGGAGGAGGGAAAAAAAGGCAAAACCCAGCAGAGCTTAAAAATGACAAATGCTCTTTTATTGCACCTTACAGTAGGTTAGGCATGGAAGTGAGGAGGCTGCAGCCACGAGGACGAGTAGTTAGAAATCATATACACACAAAGCAAAAAACCTTTCCCACAAGTGCCAGAGAAAACAGAAGGGGCTTGAAGAAATCTTTAATTGCAGACAAAACCTTTGGAGGTTGTAACGTTGGGGGGCAGAGGCTTTTAGAGCTTCTTGGAGGTGTTCTCACTGCTGAGGCCGTGGGACTGTGGTACCACGAGGCTGTGATTCGCCCTTGGAATGGGATGGACGAAATGCTTCCATTCCCCTTTAAACGCCTGCTTTGAGGAGAGACCAAGGGCTCGCTGAGAGGGGCACCGCGGGGTCCATGCCCAGCCAGTGAACTGTTACAACCTGTGCTTCAGCCAAAGGTGCTCCAGATTCTCACGGAGGGGTCCTGGCCCCCTCCGCTGCCCCAGAGGTGAAGGACGGAGGAAGGAGAGGCTCTAGCGCAGCTATTTACACCATCATCCCGCAGGGCAGCCGGCCGGAATCGCCGACGGTCGTGTGCTTTGCCAGCCCCTTATCTGATGGTCTTTTTGCTGGTGGTGGTCTTGGAAACGATTCTGACGCTGCCTCCCGTGCTGGAGCTGACGCCCCGGCTGCTCCCGGAGCTGAAGGAGCTGCCTCCGCCGTAGCTGAGCCCTCCAGAGAAGCCTCCGCTGCCGCCTCCGAACCCTCCGCTGCCGCCTCCGAACCCTCCGCTGCTGGTCATGGTGTAGCTGCTGCTGCCGCCGCCGCCGCCCATGCCGAGCCCCCCGCCCATGCCCAGGCAGCTCCCGCCGCCGTAGCCCATCCCGCTGGAGCTGCTGACCACGGCTGGGGACGGAGCAGGAACACCCGTGTGAGGGGACGGCTGGAGCCCCGAGGTGGGGAGACCCTGCAGTGTCACCCCCGAGGTGGGGAGACCTGCAGTGTCACCCCCTCGGTGAGGGGTGGGTGGGAAAGGGGTGGAAGAGGGGAGGATACAAAGAGGTGGAGGAGAGGTGATACTCACAGACACTGACGGCTCCGACTCCTTCTCCAGCAAGCCTGTTGGGAAAGGGGAAAGTGGAAAGTGAGCAGCAATGCCAAAACCTGGTCCGTGGGACCATCTAATTAGGCCTGCACGGCCTTCAGTAGGGTGGGGTAGGGTGTGTCTGTGTTACAGGTGACAGTGCTCGTTTTTATCAGTATCAGCTGCCAAGAGCTGGAGAAACAAAACTTTGCCTACAAAGTTCACAATTTCAACCATCTCTCTGTCTGCCCTGGTGCTCCAGCCCCTTGGGAAGAGCTGTTTGACCCCAAGGAGATGGTCCCTAGTCAGCACACAGCAGGTCCACGTGTCCTCACCTGCTCTCCTCGCCCTCCAGCAGCTTCCTGTAGGTTGCAATCTCGATGTCCAGGGCCAGCTTGACATTCATCAGCTCCTGGTATTCCCGGAGCTGCCGGGCCAGGTCAGCCTTGGCTTTCTGCAGGGCATCCTCCAGCTCGGTCAGCTTGGCCTTGGCATCCTTGAGGGCCATCTCCCCACGCTCCTCAGCCTCGGCAATGGCTGCTTGGAGATTGGCACACTGGGAGAGGGGAGAACAGTCAGTTGTTTCATTTGGGCTCCCCAAACCACTCTCTCTGTTGCTGGGAGGTTCTGGACACTGGCTGGTGGCTCCCAGGATGGCACTGAGGGCTCCTGATGGGAGCTGGCTCTTCCTCCTGTACCTGACCACCATCACCTCCCACCCACCTCCTTCTGCTCTGCAGGATCATCCCTCTCCTACCTGTTTCTTCACGCTGTCAATCTCATTCCGCAGCCTCTGGACCATCCGGTTGATCTCTGAAATCTCAATCTTGGTGTTCCTCAGGTCATCCCCGTGTCTTCCAGCAGAGACCTGGAGCTCCTCGTACTGGTGCAGGGAAAGGAGGAGAGCACTGGTGAGCACTGGGAGCTCAGGGAAAGGTGAGGGGACTTCAGGGAACAAAGTGCAGGTCTGGTTGAGGCTTAAGGGGTGGGGGACAAGATTCATCTGAAATCTGCCCATGGAGTAATGGCACTTGCCCTCAGGTCTCAGTATGTGCTGGGCAAGCAGCGCCTGATGGCACAGGGGACCTGGGCATTGTCACCCACAAGGACCTGGAGGGGGAAGTGTTTAAGGCCAGTTCTACCAATGACTCTGCGAGCCCAAAGTCAAAACTTTTGAACATGTCATCCCTGTCTCCCCATAGCTGATGGGAAATAATTTCTGGTCATTTCTGGCCACAGAAATCAGTCTGTCACCCCAGTTACTCACCTTGTTCTGGTACCAAGCCTCAGCCTCGGCGCGGCTGCGGTTGGCAATGTCTTCATACTGTGCCTTGACCTCAGCAATGATGCTGTTGAGGTCCAGGTTCCTGTTGTTGTCCATGGACAGGACCACAGAGGTGTCAGACACCTGCTGCTGCATCTGGGACAACTCCTGCAGAAGATGCAAAAAATGAAGTTAATGGTCTGGTCTCCATGCTGGAAACCACAGAGATGAGGTGATTTGAGAGTCCTCCCCACCAAGCTGTTTTCTTGCATTTCCCCTGCTCTGTTTCCATTTTGTAACTTATTTCTGCATTATCATTTCCAAAAGGCTGGGACCACCTTCTCCTCTGCTCCCACAGAGCCCTGGGTGTGGGATCCCTGGGGCGGGAGCTGGGGGATGCTCTCCAGGAACCACTCACCGCCTCGTACAGAGCCCTCAGGAAGTTGATTTCCTCTGCCAGTGCATCGGCCTTGCCCTGGAGCTCAACCTTGTTCATGTAAGCGCCATCCACATCCTAAAGAGAAGATATCAATGGTTTCTGATGAAACCAGAACCCAAAGTGGCTTCAGGACACCAATGGGACTATGTCCACTTCCAGCTCCATTATTCACAGAATTGTGGAATCCTAGAATGATTTGGGTTGGAAGGGACCTGAAAGCTGATCCAATTCCCACCCCTGCCGTGGGCAGAGACACCTTCCATAGACCATACTGCCTTGGACTCTTCCATGGATGGGGCAGCCACAGCTTCCCTGGGCAACCTGTGCCACTGCCAGCAGTTGCTTAGATTAATTTTTACATCGCTGTGATCAAGGTATTTTTTAACGTAATGTTGGACGTTGACTGTGAGCCAGAAGCAGGTTCTCAGGCAGAAGGCAAAGCTCTGACTCACAAGGATGTGACCAGAGACTGAGCTGAGCTGAGCCACAAGAGGCCAGAAAACAGGGCAGCTCCATTGGCACAGAGAAGGTTGTGCCCATTCCTGGCCTCAGGAGGACCCAGCCCAGGATGTGCTGATCTCAGAGCTCGACCCAGCCAGGAGGGTGCGGGACCCCAACTCCCACCAGCTTTGCTCCAACTCTGCAAGGTAAGCTAATTCCATTTCCTGGCTCAGAATTCCCAACCCACTCACCTTCTTGAGGACCACAAACTCGTTCTCAGCACCCGTGCGCCGGTTGATCTCATCTTCATATCTGCCGGGATAAAAGAGTGAGGAGGTTTGGATGGAATGAAGATGTGGGAGCACCCCACTCCCAAACCATCAGTTGTGGCTCTTGGATATATTCCCTACTCCCACAGGTTTATCCAGAGCAGACGCAGAGCAAATATTACTGTCTTTGAACTGTGGGACTCCATGATGTGAGTAGTCCCAGTTAAATTAATATATTTTAATAACTGCCCATAAAGTCAAGCTCATACATAAATGTGCAGATTCAGAGCCCGTTTTGGCAGGAAGCAGGAGCAGCCATTCCCAGTGACCTTCGCTCCAAGCAAAGTTATGCAAAACACTTTCAACAAAGATGCACTGCAATGCCTACAAATGTATAATAAAGCAATCATTTGATATTTGATATTATAATAAAGCTGATGGCTCTGAAGAACCCACTGCACCATTTAATTAAAACAAAAAATCCATGGTTGTGCAAGAGAGGATCATTACAGCTCTGACAGTGGTTCTGTGGAACTTTTTATGGCTCTGAGCAACATCCTCTCATCAGATAATCAGGGCAGGGCTTAGCTAGAAAGTAGACAAAACATGCAGGCTCTTGAGACAAAGACCTGGCTTTCAAAGGCAGGTTTGTGCCAGTCCTTTCACCAATATTGGCAGAGTTTTCCCTGCAGCCAGATCTCTGAGTGGACAAGGGAAGAGGTGGGAATTAGCCAGTGGACTGGGAACAAACTCTGGAATTGAAGTAAAATGTGTTCTCTTTCCCAGGAGGTGGCTCTGAAATCTGGACTGCAGAATTCATTGTTTGGGGCATGACCAATATTTCTAAAAGCCTAGAACACATTTCAAGACCTCAAATGCACCCAAAACCACACCAGAAGCTCTGCCAGTCCCTCTTGTCAGATCTAAGTGTCTTTTTCCCAGCCAACCCTCTCCCAAAAATCTGTCTCTTCCCATGCTTAGCTACCTAATATTAACATTTTCCAGCTCTGCAGAGTAATTCTCAAATCTGCAGTCAACCAGGGCTGGTAGAAGAAGAGACAGATTGTTCTCAGCCAAATAAAAGTCAATGGTCTCACCTAAAAATCCCCCCAAAAATCCCCTCTAGGCAGTAGGTGCTGACTGGAGTGTCCTGAGAATGATCCATCTCCCCTCCACTGGATCCTGTGTCTCAGCAGGGGGTTAATTCCCTCCCCAGGAAAATTTTTGGCAAAGTGCTGATCATCTTCTAGGTGATGGGAGCTGAATGAGCTTGAGCACTCCCAGGTCAGCTGGGTCCTCTAGAGAGGCTGGAATTTCCTTCACAGAATGGGAAATGGGGCATTTTGGAGCTGGAAGTTTATTGGCTATGTTTCGTTCTGGTTTTATTATCCTGTCTATTATCCTCACAACTTGCTAATTTTTCTGTCCCCAGGTACACTATTCCAGGAGACTCCAGGGATCAGACCATGACCTCTGTTACACTGGAGCAGCCCCCCAGGAATTCTGTGCTAAATGCTGACCTTACTCGTGATAAATGTAAAATAACAAGGGGTAATTCTGGATCAGACACTGTGTGTGCACCAGCAGGAATGAGCACCTGCCCGGGTTTTACTGGATGGAATGACTTACACTGCAGAACTTGATTCCTTACTTGTTCTTGAAGTCCTCCACCATGTCCTGCATGCTCCGGAGCTCGGAGTCCAGCCGGCCCCTCTCTCCCACCAGGTTGTCGAGCTGCCGCCTCAGAGTGTTGATGTAGCCTTCAAAAAGGGGCTCCAGGGACTTCCTGGTGACGGTGTGACCCTGCTCTTGGAGGAGGGTCCACTTGGTCTCCAGCACTTTGTTCTGCTGCTCCAAAAAGCGCACCTGGGGAGGAACAAAACCAGGGACGTGTGCGAACAGAACACAATAAAACCTCACCGCTGCCAGGAGAAGGTGGCATCACCAACAGAAAAGGTCCAGAGATGTTGGGACAACCAGAGGGCAATTATTAGGAGTGTCCCAGTTTAGGGCATTTGATTCTCAAAAGTGTTAGAAGCTTCTGGAGATGTTTATCAAAATTTTTTCAGGAGTTTTAATCAGGCCAAACACCCATACTTGGAACTTCAATGTTTCTCCCCCCAGTAGATGTCCAGCCCACCTTACTGGTTTAAACTGGTTCTGTCTCATTGTAGAGGAGAAGATCCATCCATGCAGGGATGGTTTTTACAGGGGAAGAGAGAGAATTACTTTGTCAATAATACAAAGGCACTGAAAAACTCATCCTTGCTAAGAGGAAGCATAAAACAGTTCTTAGTTTTCAGCCAAGCCCACGTTGTTTGTCGGCTGGGATCAGTTCAGGCAAGTCCCTAAATCCAAATGAAGTTTCTTCCTGAAGTTTTTTTTTCCCAAGGCAACTGATAACATGCGTGGCTTGATGGTTCAGACCAAACTCTCACCTTGTCAATGAAGGAGGCGAATTTGTTGTTGAGGGTCTTGATCTGCTCCCTCTCCTGTGTCCGCACCTTCTGGATCTCTGGATCGATATCCAGCTTGAGGGGTGCCAGGAGGCTCTGGTTGACGGTCACTTCGTGGATGCCACCAGGTGGGCAAACAGGGAACCCGGGGCCACCTCGGCCACCAAATCCAGGCCCTCCCAGCCCAAATCCACTTCCCAGCCCGTAGCCACCACCACCACCAGCTCCTCCTAAGCCAAAGCCAGCGCCTGCTCCACCACCATAGCCAAGACCGAAGCCGTATCCGCCCCCGGCTCCGCTCCGTAGACCTCCACCAACTGAGCTGTAGGAAATCCTTTTGCTTCCACCCAAGTTATAGAGACTTCTGCTGCCGAAGCCACCGCCAGCTCCAAAGCCTCCTCCACCTCCAGCTCGTCCTCCTCCAACTCTGGAGACAGAGACGGAGCTAAAACTGCTTCTGGTCCCACTACCACCACCTCCTACGATAGCAGAGCCTGAGCTAAAGCCCCTCATGCCCCCTCCAGTAGATGATCTGAAAGAGATCCGGCTCATGGCTGGTTCAGCTGGGAAGGCAAAGAGTAGGAGAGAGGAAAACAAAAAAAAAGGCTGCGCAGCAGGAAGAGAGCAGAGGGCAATGGAGACAGAAACCCCTGTAATGGGAGAGCTTGGGAGCCTCCTCTTTTATCTGCTTGGAAAACTTGGCACGGGAATTCAGAACTTGACGTGCCTTGCAGCAACTTGCCTTGTCAAACACACCTCGACTACGGTGAGGCGCTGAAAAATGCATTGTTTGCAGGCAGGAAAGTAACGGCGAGAGGTAGCTCCCCCCTCCACCAAAGCCGCCGCTCTGAGTCATAGAATTAGAATTGAATGGGACGAGGTCTGCGCTCAGGGGCAGGATGCAACATGATTCCCGAGACCCTGGGAGCCGCTTTCCCTCAGGCAAGCCAAGGACTCGCTCGCTTGAGCAAAGGAAAGATTTTGCAAGTCGCATTTTAAGGTTTAACACGTTGCATAGACAAGAAAAACAGGGACTTTTCCAAGGTTTCCAGCTCTGCAACTGGCCATGCATGTCCTGTTGTTGGCTTGGGAAAGTTGGGTGTGAAGGTGGTTTTAATGATCATTGCTGATTATTTTTACTGTGATTTTTTTTTTTAATATTCAAGTTTGGGGTTTTTTTCTGGATCTAAATGATTGTGGACTTGAAGAGATGAGCTGAGTGGAAGTTGTGTCATGGCAGTATTTTCTGGGATCTTACCAAAAATCATCTCCCCTCATTCCAGGGGAAACTGAGAAATTAGTTAACATGACTTTGAAAGACAGCAAGTAAATGATTTTTCCAAAATCACATCAAAGTAGCTTAAATAGTACTTCCCTTAATAGAGATTTATAAAATATATTTTAAAAGCTGTTTGAAATGATTGTGGTTCTGTACTACCTCCCTATCAGGCTCGGGATTCAAAAGTTCCCTGTGAAGTGGTATCTTAATCACTTTTTCTGCCCCCCTGCTTCATATTTATCCAACAGTTTCCATGTCATTGCTGGCTCTCCAAGATGTTCTGTGGAGGGGAATTCACCCCCTTTCCTTCCCACCCCCTCCTTCACTCCACTGAGATCACACAGTTGGAAAAACTTTCCCAAACAGCTTTTGCCTCTTGATGTTGCTCCTGGGTGAACCCTTGTGCAGGAGTTTCAACCCCCACGATAAGTCTGGGTTGTGTAAAAGCTTGAGGGTTGGGGATCCTTCTCTTGTGTCCACGAAGAGCTGGACACGAGATACAAGAGAAGAAATCCCCTCATTCCCTCTCAAAATACCTCCCCAAATACTTCTGTGAGCTGGATTCTGCCCGCTGGCCAAGGCTGGCCACCTTGGCCAGGTGAAGTAATAGTGAAAGACAGAGAAATGAGACCCTGAGCAGCTAAACCAAAAACATTCCCAAATTCATCTACGTGAGCAAAAAGTGCAGGAGCTCAATCCAAAAGGAGGAGCTTTAGGGGATCAGCTGCGTCTCAGAGCTTGTTTTTGTTGATGTGTTTCCAACCACCGCTTTTTTTCTGTCTGGGAACTTGAAAGAACCTGAGCAGGAGGGGTTTGGTTGGGTTTGGTTTGGTTTGGTTGGGTTTTGTCTCCTTGCAATCAGAAAACAGCAGCACTCCCAACTCCCCTGTCCTTCGAGCGCTCCCGATTCCAATCGTGAGTCACCGCGGGCGCCATCGGAGCCCATCCCTGGATGAGCTGATCCAAGATCCCTCCCGTGGACGGGGAGGGAGCTGGGCTGTAGCAAGGGGGTGCTCTCACCCCGGGAGTAGAGATGTGGGAATCTCCTGTGTGCTGGAAATGCAGCGTTTTGCTGGGAAATCTTCACCCCTCGCTCCACCCAAACCCAGAGACCCCCGATTTCACAGTGGTGGGAACCACAGCCATGAGACCTCTGGGTGCTGAAAATAAACACAGTGATACTGAAAATAATACTCTGTTCCAAGCATGGCAGATCCACAGAGGTTTGCTTTCCTATGCCTGCCCATGTGAACTGGCACAACTGTGCCAGGAGGCTGTGGATGGGGGCTGGGCAGGGAACTTGCCTTTGACTCCCAAATCGCTTATGCAAAGTCACACCTGGGAACAGGAGCACAGGTTTTAATTAAAGCAGAGGGAAAGGATTCATGAGGAAGGGAGTCATTACTTCCCCAGCTCTTCTAGGAAAGCCTGTTACTGCAGACAATGGCAATTAAGTGGAATATTACAAAGGATTTGGAAGAGCAAAGCAAATGATGGTTTAGGCACCAAAACAAGGAAAATTCTTGCAGAATCTCTCAGTCCCTCACACTTTCCTTTCTTGGTTTGTGTTGCTCACATGCAGTGTCCCACTGAAGGTGCTCAGGACTGCAGGGGGGCTGTGCTGGCCCCTCAGGTGGGACAGTTCCTTGTGGAGAGGCAGAACATGCCATGGGGGGTTGTCTGGGGGGTGAGGGCACTGCAGAGAAAGGGGAGGAGGAACAGGGCTCCTGTCTGCAGGAGCTCAGCTGCCTCTGAGCTCTGATTTGCTCTTTTTTTCAGAAGGGACTGGAAAAAAGATGTTAAAAACTCTCCAGGCTGGTTAAGGTTGGGTTGCCATGAGCTGTGTTAAATCCTCACACCTGACCTGTGCAATTCTGCGAGGTCAGAAACTGGAGTGACTCAGAGTTTATTTTTAACCTTCACTCTTTTTTTGGCCTGTCTGCGACATCCTCTGGACAGCAGGGGCTGAGGAGTCTTGGTGGATAACAGGTTGACCATGAGCCAGCAGTGTGTCCCTGCAGCCAGAAGGAATGGAATTCCCAATGGAATCCTGGGGTGTCTCGGGAAGAGCATGGCCAGCAGGTCAGGGAGGGGATCCTGCCCCTCAACTTGGCCCTGGTGGGCCATGTCTGCAGTGGTGTGTTCTACTGTGAACTCTACAGTTCCAGAAGGACAAGGAGCTCCTGGAGATGGTCCAGTGGAAGCCAGAAAGGTGATGAGAGGTCTGGAGCATCTCTCTGATGAGGAGAAATGGCAGGAGCTGGGCATGGTCAGTCTGGAGAAGAGGGGACTGAGAGGGGATCCCAACTATCATAGGAATATCCAAATATCCATAAAAGTATCTCACCTGAGAGGGTCTCTCATCAATCCATGTGAACGTCTCCAAGGGGTGGCAAGAGGATGGTGTCAGACTGTTCAGTGGCTCCCAGCAGCAGGAGAAGGATCCCAGAATCCCTGAGGTGGGAAAAGCCTTCTAGGATCATCGAATCCAATGTGTGCCTGATCCCCACCTTGTCACCAGCCCAGAGCATTGAGTGTCACATCCAGTCATTCCCTGGACAGCTCCACCTCCTCCATGGGCAGGGAGAAGTCATGGCCATAAACAACCAATGGCCAAGAACACAACAAATTCCACCCCAACATGAGGAAGAACTTCTTTCCATGGAGGTGGCAGAGTTCTGGAAGAGCTGCCCTGGGAGGGCATGGATTGTTCCTCTCTGGAGACATTCCAAGCCCACCTGGATGCTCTCCAGTGTCACCTGCTCCAGGTGTCTGTGCCTTGGCAGGGGGTTGGACTATATGAGCTCCAGAGGGCCCATCCAACCCCAGCTATCCTGGGATTCTGGGATTCTGGGATTCTGGGATTCTGAGTCCAGTTCTGTCCCTGGATTTGGTCTTTCACTGAGCCTTCCTTGATTTCCTGGGCAAAGGGGATGAGATGTTGCTGTGTGTTGGTGCACCTGGGTTTGAGCAAGGTTTTGCTGAAGCATCTCCTTTGAACTTGCCAGGACACGCTGACATGTGTGTTCCTGCTCCCTCCCGTGTTCCTGCTCCTTCCCAGGTTCTGCCCGGAGTTATGCAGGGCCAGGATGTTGCAAGGTCAGGGCAGAGCAAAGCATCTGAGCCTTTGAAATTCAATAAGGGCTTTGCAATAACATTGGACTGAGGGTTGGGGTTTTTCTCCTCTTTTTCTTGGTTTTATTCTCCTTTTGCAATGACTGACTGAAATATCTGCATCGGTGCTGTTGTTGTGCTCCAGCACCCATCCCCAAGCCAGATCTTCCAGATAAAGCCTCCCCAAGAGCCCTGCAGACACTTGGGTTTGCTCCGGCTTTTTAAGAAAGCAAAAATTAAATCCTGAGGTTTTGCTGGCTGCCCCAAATCCTCCCTTCCATGGAAGAAAAGCTTTTGGATTAACCCCAATAAGTTAAGAAATGAATGGTGATTAATTATTGTGACAGCTGCAGCTGATCTGAAGCTGCACAAATAAATTTGGCCATAACTGAACAGAACTTGACCAACTTACCTCGTTTAAGAATAAAAAGTAAACAAGTCCCCCGGTGAGGCAAGGATAGGTTGGATTGGAAGTCAAACAGGGGACCCCAGCCAATCCCATTGGTGTGTCTCCAAAAACTCTGACCAAATGTAACAAATTATCTTCCCACTTACAGATAAACCTCTACCCTCCTTCTCTTCCTCCTCTTCCTTCTCCAGTTTTCTCCAATTCTCAATTTATTTTGGGACAACCGGTTTCGAGATTTTCATTATAATTTAATCAGAATTTCAAAGCTTTTCCCTGGAAGCAAAAAAAAAAAATGCCTCCAGCTCATTCTGATGAAGGTTGAGAATACTTTGTGTTGCTGGTTCTGGTTTAGAATAAAAAGATAAATAAAAAGAACAAATAAGTTACAATCTGGTTTTATTGGACACATTCCAAATAGAGAGAGGAAGGGAAACATGGAGCCGCATCACTATTCACGGAAGTATAAAAAGCTGCAATTTTCTTTTTTAATGGTGCTTTCCAAAAATAAAATGACACAGTGGAAGGCTAGAGGGGTAAATTCCACCAGAAAAGGGGAAAATAGATTTGGGACACTGGAGTTCCTTTGGGATCCTGCTCTCGACTGCCTCATTTCCCACACACTGGGCTGGAACCTGCTGCACTTCCCAGTTTCCCAAGGTCTTTCTTTTGGCAGAGGAACCCACACAGAGAGGAGATGGTGGAATTCCCCCAGGAGCTGTGGACATGGCCCTTCAGGCACCTTTTCCAGCATGATTTTCACAGTCTCAGACTTTCCCCACCTGCTGCAACGAAGACCCTGGGGCAAGACTTGGACTGCTGGAGGATTTGGGAATTTTTGAAGACATTCCAGCAAAACCTTGTATGGGACAGGACAGAAACCCCATTTAATGGCAAGCACTGATCTTGCTTTTGAAGGACTCACTGTGTCAGACATTATTTAGAATTTAAAAATCCTATAATTTAGAAAACAAGCCCTTCTTCATAGGTTTTGGATCAATCGCTGGTGAATCCTCTGATAAAAACCACTCCTGAGGTTTCATGTAAGGGCCACTATAGGCAAACTCATTTAAGAAGAGAAAGGACAGGAATTGGGAGAGTGATCTGGGAAAAGCTTTTTGATAAGCTCGTGGCACATTGATTTCTCATCTGTGGGTGGAGGGATCCCAGGTTGCTGCTCCAAATTCCTGGTCAGGCTCAAGTGCCTGTGCTGACTCTGCAGCAAAACTTGGCAATATCTGGAAGAATCCTGTCTTTCAAAACTTGGCTGTGAATGAAGGAAAGAGGGGTTTTCCATCTGACCAGAGTGACTCAGAATGAAGGATATTTTAAGAGGGACATTACAAGGCACTGCCTGGGATCTTTGAGTAGTCTCCAGGGATATTTCTAGACAGCAGAAAAATAACCCAGATCTCTGATGCAGAGGGGCTTCTCTTGTGAAGGAGCAGGTTGGGCTCATTCCAGCAGTGAAGGCCAAGCAGGGTGAGCTAAACACACATTCTCAGCCTGTCCCTGGGCTTCTGGAGGCCAGAACTGAGCTAAAACTTCCCCTGCTATTTGCTCTGTTTTAGCCGATGGCTGTGGGTGGCCACAATCACAAACTGCTTGGCCTTATTAAAAACAAACAAATGGAAAACCAAACCAATTCCCCATTCAGAACAATCACTTAGGCCCATGTTTTCCTTTAACTCCTGTTCCAGGGACTTAGGAGCTCTGGTTTCTGTGTGTTCCACTGCTTTTCTTGACCTGAAATCCGAATGTGTGAGAACTACAGAGCAGGAGCAGGGCAGGGGCAGCTGGAGGGGTGGAGGTGCGGGAGAATGGTGGGCAGGAGGAACAGAGGAACCACGGGAGGGCCTGGGCTTGGCTTCACTCAGACTCCGTGGCATTCTTCAGGCTTTGGCTTTTTATGCTCTTTTTGCTGGAGGAGGTTTTGGAGACGATTTTCACACCTTGGTTGGTGCCTTTTGCACTTCCAGAGCTGAAATTCCCTCCGCTGGTGCTCAGGGCGCTGCTGCCGCCACCTCCAGCATGGCTGTAGCTGCCAGCAGTGCCCAGACCACTCCCTCCTCCAAATCCACCCCCAAGACCACCTCCAGCCCCAAGTCCAAGTCCTCCTCCGCTTCCAAAGCTGTAGCCTCCTCCTCCTCCTCCGCTGCCAGCTCCAAGACCGAAACTGCTCCCGCCGCCTCCTCCAAGGCCAAAGCCACTTCCAACACCTCCTCCAAGACCAAAGCTGCTTCCACCTCCTCCTCCAAGGCCAAAACCACTTCCCCCGCCGCCTCCTCCACTCAGGGTCAGGGCACCAAATCCTCCTCCTACGCCACCACCAATGCTGGCGCCGGAGCTGATGACTGCTGCAAGGAAAAGCAACCAAGGGGTTGGAGATCTGCTTCACAGTCATGGAATCATGGGGTGGGCTGGGCTGGAAGGGGCCAGAAAAGTCATCCCATCCCTGCCCCTGCCTTGGGCAGGGACTCCTTCCACCATCCCAGGTTGCTCTAAGCTCCATCCAACCTGGCTTTGGACACTTCCAGGGATGGGGCAACCACAGCTGTTCTGGGGAGTCACCCAGTTCCAGGAAACACCATCATCAGGACCTTGACCCACAGGACATGAACCCAACTTCCATCCCCTGTGCAAGCCCCTAATGACACTGGAGGGCTCCAAAAGTCTTATGTGGGGCAAAACTTCACTTTTCCCAAGGTTTCTCCCAAGCCTTGCTCCCAAAGCCTGACTTTGGGATCCAGAACTGTGATACTTACAGTAGCTGATGGGGTTCAGTCCCTCCCCACTGAGCCTGTTGGGGGATTAGAGAAGATTAGAGCAAAATTACAGAGAAGGCAGAGGAACCAACCTCTGATGGGAAAAGTTATAGTCACTATTATCCTCACAAGGATTCTGCTCCCACCTGCTCTCCTCGCCCTCCAGCAGCTTCCTGTAGGTCGCAATCTCAATGTCCAGGGCCAGCTTGACATTCATGAGCTCCTGGTATTCCCGGAGCTGCCGGGCCATGTCAGCCTTGGCTTTCTGCAGGGCGTCCTCCAGGTCAATCATCTTTGCCTTGGCATCCTTGAGGGCCAGCTCCCCGCGCTCCTCAGAGTCTCCAATGGCCGTCTGCAGGGTGGCACACTGCAAGGGATGGGGGGGCTTGGAAAGCTGCTCTTCCCTTTTGGTGGGAGTCATCCAAGGAAGAAACCCATTCTGGCCAGGATCTTCATGGAAAATGTTCCAGCTGAGCTAACACAGCTGGAGTTGAAATGGCAGGCTGGCAAGGATGACTCAATAGTTACATTTCAGTGTGAAGCCCTTTCCAGGAGGGAATTCACCACCTCCAATGAGGCTGGAAAAGCCCCCAGTCAGCAAAGCTGAGCTATGGTGTTGAGGGACAAGACAATGGGGCTCTGCTGGCTCCTTTTGCCATTCCTACCTGATTCCTGGTGTTCTCTATCTCGGAGCGAATCCTCTGGATGAGCCGGTTGAGCTCTGAGATTTCCCCCTTGGTGTTGCGCAGGTCGTCGCCGTGTTTCCCAGCCGTGGCCTGCAGCTCCTCAAACTGAGGTAAGCAGGAAGATGTAACTGAACCACTGAGGGGTCTGGCTGGACAAGACGTGGCTCAAACAGCCCCTCTTAGGGACAGCAGGGGTTTCCTGTGGCAGTGATGGGTCAGCTCACCTTGGTTTGGTACCAAGCCTCGGCCTCGGCGCGGCTGCGGTTGGCGATGTCCTCGTACTGAGCCTTGACCTCGGCGATGATGCTGCTCAGGTCCAGGTCCCGGTTGTTGTCCATGGACAGGATGACAGCAGTGTCGGACACTTGGGCACTGAGCTGGGCCAGCTCCTGTGGGAAACACGTGGCAGCTGCACTCACCTCTCCCAACCCTCGGAGTGGTGGCAGTCCCCAGCCAAGGACAAGGGCAGGACAGGAATTGGGGATTTGTCCGTACCGCCTCGTAGAGGGCTCGAAGGAAGTTGAGTTCATCGCTCAGGGCATCCACCTTGGCCTCCAGCTCCACCTTGTTCATGTAAGCAGCATCCACGTCCTGGAAAAGAGCAGCTATGGAGACACCTGTGGCACCTGGATCCTCTTCTCAGCCAGGAAGGAGTTCCTTGGCACAGCCAAGAAACGGCCAAGCCTGGAGACAAGGCTGCCCCTTTCTGCCTGCTAGGGAAGCTGTGTTTAGCACATCCCACTGGAAGAGCATCAAGAGGGCAACTCTCGCCCCAGAAAAGTGCTGTGTGTAATTTGGAAGTGGATAAGGAGGGAGGTCCTGGCTCTTTGGTCTTGGTACCTGGGATTCCCAGCACAACGGATCCCCTTTGTCTCCACATGGTATGTTTTGTACTTGTGTGTTGTGGGACAGGAGTGGGAGGCGATTTTCCTTCACTCCTACAAGACGCCCCATTCCTTTCCCGCAATACCATGATCAAATGGTGGTTTAAAACCCTTTTAAAGGATGAGGATGCAGCTCCATGAGATCTCCCATCCCTCAGGATATTCCCAATCCTGTAATGGTTGGGGTTGGTTCAGCATCTGCAGCACCTCCTGTCTCACCCACCTTCTTGAGGACCACAAATTCATTCTCTGCTGCTGTGCGTCGATTGATTTCCTCTTCATATCTGCAGGGATAAAGGGAAAGAGGTGCTGGATCAGACTTTGGGAAGCAGAACAGGTGTCCACGTAGGACTGCAAGATGATCTGGACTGGGGATGCCATCTCCAAATCAGCTTCCTGGGAACTGTCCAGCTCAAATGTGAGATTCCCATTTCCCAAAAGGCGGAAAGGACATTTTTGACTTAATACAGACAGAACAAAGAAGGTAAAACTGGTTTAGAGGATTTTCCTTTGCAAGAGCCATTGCAAGGCGCTGTGTCTTGGCTGAGCCTCCATGTTCTGATGGGAAAAATGTTGATGGACCCTTTTTGGTGTTGTTGAGGAAAATGGGTCCTGCAGGGAGAGATACCTCTGAGCAGGAGGTATTGGAGGTGATAAGTGTTGTTCTATGTTACAGGATGGAGCACAAACTGGAGACACTTTTTCCCCTTTCCTGGAGAAATTTCCATTAATACGTCTGGCTGGCTGTTTGACTTTCAGAAATTGAAATTTTTGAGATGAATCATAGAATCACAGAAGTATAGAATCACAGAACCATAGAATATTAGAATTATAGAATCACAGAGTCCTAGAATTACAGAATTATAGAATCACAAATTCAGCTGAGTTGGAAGGGACCCATGAGAATCTGTCGCAAGCACGACACAAAAGAATTACATTTATGTTAGGTTGAGAGGTGAGCAGAGAAAGAGGAAGTTTATTATGATTTGGGGTTTAAATAGGAATTTGATTAAGGATTGGGGGATGAGAGGAACATCTCTCTGACCCCTGTGGTCAAACCAGCAGTCCATCACAGAGAGGAATGCATAAACAGTCTACTTTATGTTAAACGCATGAGAAACTCCAGTAGAAATATGTAAACAAGACAGAAGGCTGAAAATCAGGGCAACAAGGATCATTGAATCCAACTCATGGCCCTGCACAGAACACCCCACCAATCCCACCCTGAGCCTGAGAGCATTGTCCAAACACTCCTGGAGCTCTGGCAGCCTTGGGACCGTGACCATTCCCTGGGGAGCCTGTTCAGTGCCTGGCCACCCTCTGGGTGAAAACCCCTGCTGCTCAATGTTCAGCTGAACAATTTACACCCCATTTCACACTCACTTGTTCTTGAAGTCCTCCACAAGGTCCTGCATGTTCTTCAGCTCCCCGTCCATGCGGCCCCGCTCGTTGAGCAGGTTGGCCAGCTGCCGCCGCAGGTTGGTGATGTAGGCCTCGAACAGTGGGTCCAGGTTGCTCTTGCCAGAGTTGTTTTTTTGGCCCTGCTCCTGCAGGAGGGTCCATTTGGTCTCCAGCACCTTGTTCTGCTGCTCCAGGAAGCGAACCTGAGCATTGGGAAGCAGAATAGGCTTAGGCAGAAGATATCTGTGAGCTGACAGCTAATATTCAATAACTGGGAGTGACACATGGCAGGAGCCAAGGGATGCCTGAAATAAGAGTTTCCAAACTGGGAATATCCTCTGGATTATCCAGGGCTGTGTTAGCCCAACCTGTAGCTGAGCAAATGCACCCTCAGTGGACAGTTCTCTTCAGAGGCAATTTAATTTAGGATGCCAATGAGTGATGGTAAGAAAACTTGGGTTCAGCTCTTTCTTCACCAGACAGTGAAGTTCTTCTTTCACACCCTCTGGGGTTTCTTTCTTTGTAGGATATTTATCTTTCTTCGTTAAAGCCAAGGTCTGAATACTAACACTAAAAGGCTTAATTGCCTTTCCTCTAGCTCACATACACAACATATTTATCTAATTAAAAGCCAAGGAAGGACTTGAGTCATTGAGTCAATTAAGTCAATACAAAAAGGATTTTATCTTGCAGGCAATAAACAACAAAGACCAAGATATGTGGTGTGATTGCCCAGAGAGAGAGTTGAGTTGAGCCACTAGAGCTGGATCCGAAACTGACTTACTCCATTTCAGCTAATCTGTGTTATTCCTCAGGCACAAAACCTGGATCTAATTCCATTACTACAATTTTCTTGTTTTGTTTTCTCCCCTGTAAATATTCAGAAGGACATTATTGTTTGAGGGAGTTAATGAAGAGATGAAGGGAGGAAATGAGTGAAGGACTGGAGATCTCTGAAGTTGTATTTTTGTACTTACTAGATCCTCATTCCCCCTTTACCACAGATCCACAGCGCTCAATGAACCCTCACCTTGTCAATGAAAGAAGCAAATTTGTTGTTGAGGGTCTTGATTTGCTCCTTCTCATCTTTCCGCACCTGTTGGATGTTTGGATCTATCTCCAGGTTCAGTGGTGCCAGGAGACTCTGGTTCACAGTCACTTCTTGGATTGTACCCACTCCAGATGGGCCACCAGAAAATCCTGCTGGGCTCCTGCCACCACCCAGCCCTGGAGGGAATCCTCCCAGTGCCCCCAGTCCACCAAAGCCAAATCCTCCACCACTTCCATGCCCACCACTATAGCCAAGCCCACCAGCACCTCCACCAAAGCCAAATCCACCACCAAGCCCCAGCCCAAGGCCACCACCAGCTCCACCACCACCAAGTCCGCCTCCACCACCAAGCCCCAGCCCCAGCCCACCACCAGCTCCACCACTGCCAAGCCCAAAGCCACCACCACCTCCCAGGCTAAGGCCGCTGGCAGCTCCACCTCCAAAAGCAGCTCGGAAGCTGCTTCCAACCCCGATGGAAATCCTCTTGCTCCCACCAAGGTTGTAGAGGCTCCTGCTGCCAAAACCTCCACCACCGCCAGAACTGCCGCCGCCACCTCCTCCAGTGAGCCTCCCAAAGCCTCCTCCTCCTCCTCCTCCTCCTCCTCCTCCTCCTGATCGTGCCACAGACACAGAGCTAAAGCCAGCCCTGCTGCTGCTTGGAATGATGGCCGAGGCAGCGCTGTAGGATCGGCCTCCACCTCCTGCCCTCATGCTGAGCGTCCGGTTCATTGCGGCAGCAGAGACGGTCCCTGCACAGCCAGAGAGACTCTGCAGCTCTCTGAGGAAAGGGAATACAGGGGCCCCTTTTATCCCCCGGGGATCTGGGCTTGGTTGCATGGAAGTCCAGTGATCAATTTAGTGCCTTCATGGTTTTGACGTGCCAGGAGGCAGCTGTCTCCCTGAGACTTGTTAAACCCTGACTGCACCCGAACACACCTCCTGCGGCTGGATCCGCTCAGCTGGAAGGGTTATCTAACGCCCAGATTTCTGCCAGGGAGAGCTCAGCCTGATGCAAAACCTCTGTCTCCTCGCAGAGATGGGTTATTTTATTTTGTATTATTTTGTCTAACCCTGGAAGTGTCCGAGGCCAGGTTGGGAGGGGCTTGGAGCAACCTGAGTTAATGCAAGGTGTCCCTGCCCATGGTGGGGGGTGGAATGAGATGGTCTTGAGATTCCTTCCTACCCAAACCATTCTGTGATTCCATGATTCTAAAACTTCCTCTCTGTGAAAGAAAATAATTTTTAAATGTTATAAAGCCAGAAATAATGTCTTGGATTCCCAAGACATTATTGAGAATTATTCCACTTAGAAGATGTAACACATCAACACAGAGATCAGTGGAGAGTCCTCTGGACTAACTCAAGTGACAGACGGTGAGAGCAAAATTATTAAATCTGAACAAAAATAATTCATTCTTCACCTGAAGGCAGAGGCAGCTTGATGTTCATGATACCTGACATCCCTTTTGGTGCTCTAATTTATCCAGTCTGTTGTTCCTACTCCCTGGGCAGGGACCATCTCTTTGGGATGACTTGACAAAGAGGTCCTGATCAAGTTTTCCTCTTTCCCCTTTCCAGATGTAAATATCAACTCAAATTTTGCCCATTTATATTCATTATTTTGCCTATGGCAGGTTTTCTAGGCTTTTCCTCTGGATATTTGCATTTCCAGAGGACAATTACATTTCATGCAGAGGCTGTGTTGTGATTTCTCCAGCTAGCTGATGATGTGATTGATGCATTTTCATCTTGACCTAAAAACCATTTCAGAAAAAGAGTCAGATTTTCTGAAAAACTCTCTGCCCAGCTCTGTGGGACGATGTCATTTGCCCACTTTAGGATGTAGTCACTCCTGAGTTTCTGGCTCTTTCTCTAGCTCTGATTTCTTTTAAAGAGCTTTGAACCTTCCATCCAAAATGCTGCCAAAAGCAGATTTAACCAGCATGAAAAACACTCCCACAAATTCTCCTTATTTTACTTCCTGGAGTCCTTGGGAAAAAAGATCAAATTCAACAGGGTGTGGTGACATTTTCTGGCATCTCAGACTTGGTGGAACTGCAGTGTTGAGAATATTTTATCCCTCGCATGTCAGAGCTCAGCTGGTTTTTGGCATGGGGCTGCCCTGGTGGCTTTGCCTGCACTCTGCAGTACTGGAGCTTAAATATATTTAGAGGACAGGACTCCACTTGCCCTTCAAAACATATCCCTGTTCCCCAGTGCTACAAAAACCATTAAGGAGCTAAAATCCCACTGGCATCTCTGGAAGAACAATTAAACAGCTGCTACTGAATACAGAAGACCAAATATCTGATTATCCCTGGAGAAATGCTGCCAGGCAGGCTCGAATGGAAGAGTTGGGGCACTGAAACAGAATTTTCCTTTGCAGTGAGAAATGATTCCCAGGTGGTGCAGGTCAGCTTGTTTCTTTTTGGAAAATGTGGGTCTGAATCTGGAATGTCACTTGAAATTCATGAGCATCCATTGCCTTAATGATTTGCATAAAATTCAAAGCCAGGGTGCGATGGGAAAATGAGATTTTGTCTTCATGGTTCCTTGACCCCAGTGAAGGCAGCTTGTCCTGAAGCTGAAGAACGGGTTCAGATCAGATGTTAGAACTGAATGAATGTAATGGGATTAAAGGTGGGGCTGCCAAGAAGAAAGAGGGAATTGTCACTTTAGGCTCCCATACTCTTCTCCCCTCGGCTCGTTATCCACAGGGTATGTGAGAGATGCAAAGGCCACCTGAAAAACTCCCTTTCCTTCCTGGGCTGCTTGGTGGTCTGGAGGACCCAAGAGTTGGGGCTCCAAACCCAGAGGCAGATGTGGCATTTTCATCTGTCTGTTTGGATCAACTCTGCCAGGCTCTGGGTCCAAGCTAAAGGAGGGAAAGTTGAAGTCAAATATATGAAAGAAATTCCTCCCTGTGAGGGTGGGGAGACCCTGGAATGGATTTCCCAGAGCAGCTGTGGCTGCCCCATCCCACTAATTGTCCAAGGCCAGGCTGGATGGGGCTTGGAGCAGCCTGGGATAGTGGAAGGTGTCCCTGGCCATGGCAGGGGGTGGAATGAGATGGTTTATAAGATCCCTTCTAACCCAACCATTCCATGAATCCATAGTTTTAGACTCTATCAATTTACAAAAGGGTCTGGCCAGACTGACACTGTGCAGGATTTGACCTCCATCCACCCCAAACCCACATTCTTGGCTTTTTTTGTCTCCAAAAAACCCTGACCTACATGAACATCTTCAAGCAGGCAGCAGCAAACGTGGTTTTGCAATAGTTGGGAGTTGAGGACAGGGATGATTAAAGGTTTTCTCCCAGAAATGCAAGAGCTGCCAGACTGCTTTTGTCCCCTGGGGAGCTGGCTGGTGTTTGGTGTTCAGGTATTGCTTTGCAGGGAGATGATCAACATAAATTATGAGCTGTTGGGGCACTGGAAGCTTCTTGTTTGGGGTGTTTCTGCTTGGTATTTACATAGAAATGAGATGGAGCCCGAGTGGTGTTTGTGGAGCAGAAAAGATGAAGGCAACGTTTCCAAAAACATCTTTAGAGGGGTGAGTTTTGCTTTCTCACCAAGGGGTGACCCCCTTGGCTTTCACCACTCCCCAGCCACTGTGGCATTTCTTAAAATAGACTCATTGCTCTGCTCCCTGTTGGTCACATCCAATATACCAGGAGGGGAGCTGGAACACCTGATGCTGGGAGAGCAGCAGAGGCTGAGCCCATCCCGTGGTGGGTTCATCCCCATCCCACCAGTGAGGACAGACTGAGTCTGGGATGGGGCTGAGCTCATCCTCCAGCCCTGGAGAGGGAAAGAAGCTGTGAGTCAGCAGGGAAGTCTTGGAAGTGGAGTGGGACATGGGGGAATAAATTACAGCCCCTGGCTCTCAGTGAGCCTTTCATGGGCAGATGAACCTGCCCACCACACCCTGTGCTGTTCCAGGCTGGACGAGGACATAGGGATTTCTCCAAGGGTGATGCAGAGCTGGCTCAGGGGCCGTTGGCTGTGGCACGGGGAGCTGTGGGAAGGGAGGAGGTGTTGGTTTTCCTGTGATTCCAGCTGTGCATCTGGCTGGGTTGAGTTGTCACCATGGCAAGATCCTCCCAGCCAAGTTACAGAGACCCATCAGTGGGTCACTGTCCACGAGAACTGGGAGCCCTGCAGAACTCTGGGAGCATTGGGACAACACTCAAGCATCTGGTGACATTTTTGGGGTGTCCTGTGCAGTGCCAGGACTGGGATTCCATGGTCCTTGTGGGTCCCTTCCCACCCACGATATTCCATGAATTCTATGACCCTTGTAGAGAAAAAGGAGAGGATGATGTGATTTCTCCTAAATCCCAGTTTCCTAAAATTGTGAGAGGTTTTCCCTCCCTGGAGGGGCACGTCCAGCCACACCTCCAGACCCTGCTCTCTGTGTGAGTTCACATATTTTAATGAAGGTGGGTGTTGAGGAAGAAGCCCTGGTGCTGCATTTTGGGAAACTGAATTTTCCTCTTTCTTTCTTCTAAAATCAACCCACTCTTGTGAGAGGGTTTCACGGGTGTGGTGTGGGATTATTTTCCTGTTACTCCCTGAGCTGGTTCTCACTGATTTCTTTAGACAAGGGCCTGGCTGCCTTTGTGTTCCATCTCCAGACATCCCAGACACTGTGGGAGATCCCAAGCAAACTGCATATCCCACAGATGGTTAAATAACCTCCTTTCCAGACTTCCTTGTGGCCACACTAATCAGTGGATGGAATAAAGGTATGCAAAGGTGCTTCAGGAAAGAGAGACAAAAACTTCTTGAAGCTCCAAACTCCACCCGTTTGGAGACTCGGGTTTGAGGAAATTTTTATGATTTGCAATATCAGGGAGGGAAATAAAGCCCAGGCAGTGCAGCATGAATTATGCATGGAGTTTATTGAAGGTACAGCTGAAAGTCTGGAGTAAGCGAAAGGTAATAACTGTTCACTTACACATTAAAAGCTTTAACTCCGTCTATTGCACACAGGAAAAACAACTCATGCATTTAACTACAGAAATATAAGGTGCTCGTTGGGGCATAATTAAAATCTGCTCTACCAAACACGGTGTAGCAACCTGGACCAATTTGCATAAGCATTCCCTACCCTCTTGTAAACAGGAAAAATTGGATTTTTCTGCTGTCATTAAAGAAGTTAAATTACAGCTGCAGCTTCGTCTGAGACAATTAAATTGTGGCTTCTCTCTCTGAAGTTGGGATGACCAAATTTTTCATCCTTTTGCAATAGCTGCATTAGGGAAAGAAAGTCTCTGCTGGAAAGGGGTCAAGCAGGGAAGGGTGACCGAAAAGCCAAGATGATGTGTGGAGACAGGAACGGTCTCTGAAATGAAAATCTGAAAATCTCACCTGGCTGAGGGGGGGGCAGGTGGGGGTTTCCCCCAAGAAAGACACCAGAGAGAGGGTGGGTTTTGTCAGGCAATGGCTTTAGGCAGAGCGATATCCTAGCGCATGGTTGTGTGATCCCTGTGGCCGTCAGAGGGAGGGGGGAATACTGTTTTTTTATTGCAGAAATGCTGATTATTATAAAATCTGCCGTGCTGGTCTCTACCGGGTCGTCCTGACCACGCGCACGGCTGTGCTGAACCTGTTCCCGCAGACCCCCGGGGCCGCGGGGATGATGACGGGCCCGGGCCCGCACTGCTCCACCCCAGCACACACCACGTTGCCCAGGTTGCCCAGGTTGCCCATGGCAGGGGCGCACTGGACCCCGTCCACCCCGGTCAGCACCTCCCTCCCCACGCAGCTGACGGCGCTCCTGGCCCCGAATCCCGCCCCGACCTTGGGGACACAATCCACGCTCCGGGTGCTGAAGCCGGCGCTTCCGAAGGACGAGACCATGCCCAGCCCCGCGCCGGCCCCTCCGCTCTTGACGGTGCATTTGCCTCCAATTCCAGACAGGGATCGGCACTCGCCGACCGTGCCCCCGCCGCTGACCACGGCTGCGGGACCAAACACAAGCTCGGTCACGCCCGGAGCAGCGAAAAAACCCGGCTCGAAAGGGGCGTTACGAGCTTAAAAGGCTTATAAGGAAATTAAGGTGGGGGTCATTAACTCACCTACGCTCACAGGGTTGCCGGTGCATATCCTGTCAAGGAAAGAAAAGTCTCAGAGGTGTATTTAGGGACATGTTCCTCAAATTCACAGGCAAATACAGCCCAGCCACTGCCTCCTTAGAAACCTGACATGTCCTTGGGCTCTTAAGGTGCACCCTGCTGAGAGGTGCTTGTTCAAATTGCCCCCCAAAGCACTACAGGATCAGATCCCTAATTCCACAGTCATACTAATATCCCATCCTCTTTTTGGATGAGGGTGATCCCCTCTGCACCCAGTGGGAGGGAAAAGGGACCCTGCTCCCCTCTGCAGCCCTGGGTGCAGAATTTCTTTCTCCTCCCCATTGTCTTTTGCTGACCATCCTTTTACAAGGCTGCTCCTACCTGCTCTCTTCTCCCTCCAGCAGCGTCCTGTAAGTGGCAATCTCAATGTCCAGGGCCAGCTTGACGTTGAGCAGCTCCTGGTAGTCCCTGAGCAGACAGGCCATCTTGTCCTTGGCCTGCTGCAGGGCTGTCTGCAGGTCCACCAGCTTCTGCCGGGCGTCCTTGAGGGCACAGTCTCCCCTTTGCTCGGCATCACAGATGGCTGTCTGCAGGGCTGAGATCTGGGAACAGCCACAGTAGCACATTCCCACCAAGATTCAGTAAAGGAAAGTAAAGCCCACCCAGTCCCATCTCCTGCCATGGGCAGGGACACCTTGCACTAGCCCAGGCTGATCCAAACCACACCCAGCCTGGCCTTGGACACTTCCAGGCACTATCTCTCTGGGCAAGAAGGCAGCCAAGGGTGATATTAAGGGGTATCTCCACAGCTTAGCTCATATGACTCCCTATTTCTCAGCTAGGAAGTGTCAGAGAGCCAAGATTTAGGCTGGATTTGTGTGGTCAAGATATTTGGCCACACAAATCTGGGATCTGTTGGCTGCAACCTGGTGGGAGACCACAGCAAGCACTTGTTCTGGTACCACCAAACCAACACACTTCTTATTTGCCAAGTGAGAAATAAATCTGCTTTTTGCCATGCATGAACAGCAGGTGAGAAGTTAAAATAGATCTAATCTGGGGCAGGGGGTTCTTTGCAGCTCCACGGGGTGGGAGCTGGTAGGACAATGCCCTTTGACAGAGGAGCTGCACTCCCAGGTGGATCCATCCCCTGGTCCTACCTGTTTCTTCACGTTGTCCGACTCACACTGCAGCTTCTGTATCATCCTGTTGAGCTCAGCAATCTCGCTCTGGTTGTTCCTCAGGTCATCACAGAACTTGCCCCGGCTGCTGTGCAGTTCCTCCAGCTGTTGCACAGGAAGAGGATGATGTCAGTGCACCCAAATTGCCCCTTCCCAGGACCCCCTACCTTCCTGGGAGGATGGAAATCTCTGGAGATGCACTGAGGTCAGTGTGCCCAGGGCACCACCCAGACATGGCCTCAGCCTGGACAAGGTGAGAGTCTCAGGTGAATCCAGGACTTGCTGATCTTTTCCAGCCTTGGGGTTCTATGATTTGCCCTTTGGGAAGTAAAGATGCTCCTCAGGGGGCACAAAGGGGGCATCTCTGAACACTCTGATCTGCTCTGCTTGCACTGAAATGTCTCAAACCCCACTTCTAAGCTTGGTTTGGGTTTGGGTTTTTTTGGTACAACTTTCTGAAGCAAACTGAAGCTAATACACAATGTGGGGTGGGTTAAAGTTGCATCCTGGAGGATAGGAATGGTCTCAGAAATGGTCTGTCATGGAAATTCATGGAATACTCACTCTGGTTTGGTAGAAAGCCTCCACCTCAGCCTTGCTCTTCTGGGCAATCTCCTCATAGCAGCACTCCACACTTTTGATGATGCCCTCCATGTCCAGGTCCCGGCTGTTGTCCATTTGCACGATGACAGAGGTGTCACACAGCTGACAGTCCAGCTGAGCCCTCTCCTGCAGGACCAGAGCATCAGTTCCATTCCCTCAACCAGGCCCAGCCAGGCCAGCAGCAACCCCTGCAAGGGGGATCTGGCTGGAGGAGGTTCTCTCCTGAACTTCCAGCATGGGGTTTTCCAGTTGGGCAACCCATGTCCACCAGGACCTGGCAGCTGGCACCTCTTTTGGTGGCATAACATGGGATGGCTGCATACATTTCCCTAAGGAAGGGCAGGGAATCCTGGTGGAGCAACCCACTCCTGCATTTCTGGCTCTGCCAGTGCTTTCCTGGACTGGGAATCCTTTGTGTGTGAGTTCCTGGGACCCCACTGAACCCCACTGAGCTCAAAAAAGTGTCAATGTACAAGTGTCCCCTGTGTGTTTTGTTAAAAACTTGTGGAATTTTAGACTTAAGTATTATTTTCATTAAAATATTTTGACCAATGTAAAAAAAAAAAACCAAAAAAAAACAAGTGGTAGAACTATTTGGCAAATACAGGGATGGTTTGGATTAGAATTTGAGAGGTTTTCAGGCAAAAGATCCCTCCCCCTGTGGGCAGCAATGTAGGAGACAACTTTGCCTTCCCAAAGTAGGTGTGACAGCATCGTCATCAAATGCATCTAAAAGACATATAGTTCTGGGCTGCAATTCCAGGATTTTCAGAAAAGACACCTTTCCCTGCACTCTTGGTGTAAGACTCGGGTGGGGAGGGCAGGAGATGATGATCTGCTCCCCAGGGAGCAGGCTGGGTCAGGAGCCCTTACCTCGGCATAGATGCACTTCAGGAACTCCAGCTGCTGCCGCAGGAGACCCACCCTCACCTCCAGCTCCTCCTTGGTCAGGTAGAGACAATCCACATCCTGGAGAGATACCAGGAATTTGGTGAAAAGAGGTGAAGGAATGACTGTGACAAAGGTTTTCTCTGGATTTGGAGAAAACCCCATTATTTCCAACCCTTAGTGCTATGTGGCTTTGGGCTGCATCTGCTGCAAACCTCAGAGAGGCCCTCCAGATTCCTTGGATAGCCTCATTTTTGGGGCACCAGGCTGTGCCATGGTGCCAGGGCCCCCTACTTCTCCCACTGACCCCCTGCCCTGGGTTTGCCCACCCTCAGGTGGTCCTGACTCACCTTCTTGAGCACCACAAACTCATTCTCTGCTGCCGTGCGCTTGTTGATCTCATCTTCATACCTGCAGGAAAGTGGAGCAGGGGGATGCTGAGCCCTGGGGGAACCATCTCCATCACCCAACCATCCAATGCACACCATGGGAAATGAGATTTCACTTTGCACCTTATTTTTTATCATTATTTTTGCTTCGTTGCTGTTTTTTTCCCCCTCACTGGGCTTTACGCAGCAGTTTTAGCCACAGCAGTGGTTTGGGTGGCTGGAGTCAGAGGACAGAAAATCCAGCAAAACCACCTGCAACTCAAAGCTGGAGGCTTGGATTGCTGCTTCCAGCCCTTCTGCTTTGTGAGATGTTTTTCCAGAGCATCCAGGACTCTGCTCAGAGTGTTTATGGGGAGACTGTGGCCAAAATACCTCAGGGGAAGGTCAGGAGCTTGAGCAACCTGTGAAACTCCAGGGTGCAGTAGGCAGCAGAGTCAGGGCATAATGACTCAGTAATTGGGACCTGCAAGAACTTTCACAAGATACTGATTCTGTGAGTTGGACCCGCTCAGTGGTGGCTCAGCAAGAAAAAAACAGCTGAGCTGATGAACTCTGGGGAAAGTTGATCCAGTGAGCTGGTTTACAGCTTAGCAGAGCACAGGGGAAGATATTAGGGAGTATCTACAGCTTAGGTTGAAAAAAACAATTCCCACATTCCCTCTGGGAAGAGAGAATGAATCCCAACATGATGTACGTAAAGAGTGGGGTGGAGAAAACCAGCTGAGGGTTTTGTTTGTTTTGTGGGAATGGATGGCACTGGGGAAGACACAGGCACAGGTGATGGGGGAGATTTAATATGGCAAACCACAGGGGTATGCAGGAGGCAGAGGAAAAGTGGTTTCCTATCCTGCTCCATGAAGAAACTGGCCTTGAAAACATCTCCCAGTCCCTCAGCAGCATCTCCAGTGCAGCACTGGATGCTCAGTGCAGGAAATTCACCCAGTAGTGCAGTGACTTGCCCTGTGACCCAGTTTGTTGACCCATCCAGTGCAATTTCCTTGGATTCACACTCAGGAACACCACCCAGGCCAGCAGCATCTGGCTCTGCAGCTTCCTGTGTGTGACTTACTTGCACTTGAACTCCTGCACCAGGTCACGCAGGCACCGCTCCTCGTTCTCCAGCCGCTCACGCTCCCCCATCACACACTCCAGCTGCTTCCTCAGGTTGCAGATGAAGTTCTCAAACACAGGCTCCAAGTTTCTCCGGGATGCTGGGAGCACATACTGCTGCAGCAGCTCCCACTTGGTGGTCAGCACCTTGTTCTGCTGCTCCAGCAGCCGCACCTGGGCAGGGAAGAGATGGGAGAGTCAGGATCTCCTGTCCCGGGGCTTCTGCACTTACCAAAGGGAAAAGTGAAAATCAAATCAGAATTGCAAATGGTCAGGTGCTGCTGTCTCAGGGGGTTGAGTGGGACCAGCATCTTCTCGGGGCTAAACTTGTCCCACCCAGCACTCGAATCTCAGGCTGAGTAACATCAGTGCCTTCACACTGCATTGAGGCCAAGCCTGGGTTCAACCGGTGCTGGCTCAGCCAAACACCTCTCCTCCTCCCCCAGAACTGGATCCTCTGCCTCCCGATGGGCCCAGGGCAGTAACAAGCCTTTCTCAGCACTAAAAGCTCCATCCAGGACCTCATTTGGATGTATCTGATTTAAACTGCAGTCGCGGATACTTATCATGCATTTCCGCTTCTAGATTAAAGGGCTCTCTAGGAGCTTGATGGGTCATGAATAAGTCATTTTACAAATGGGAAAAAGCAGGAGTTGCTGCTCCTGGGTGGATTCAGTTTTTCCAGTTGAAGAACAACTCTCCAGGAGAATCAAGATCAGATCAGAAAGAGCAGATTTTCTTTGCTGTTTGAAAAATTCTTTCCCATAACAGCTCTCTAAACAGTTATGAAAACCCTTAAATGTAACCAAGAAAACAATGATAAATTACATCTTTTTAGGAAATCACCAAATCATTTCATTCACAGAGTGGAGGGACAGAGAAATTAATATAGTTCCTCCCATTTTAGTTAAATTCATCCTTCCACATCACCTTCATGAAACACAAACTATTTTAAGAATGCAGAAGTCCTTTGGAATTTATAGATTTGTGAGAGCAACATCAGATTATACACTTGAAATAAAATTTGCTATCCTCCTTTGTCTCCATCAGGTGATAGTAAATCACTAACAGGTGATTTACTATATCCCTGGAGCTGCTCCTGACTGAGCTCTTTAGCAGGTTGGTGACCATCCAAAGGTACAACAGTGGTGGTGTCGCCTTGGTGCAGGGCTTAAATCCAGAAGATCTCCAGGCCAGGACCACCATGTCTCACCAGAAATGTTTAAACACCAGGGCACCAGGAGAAAGAGCTCTCCACCTTGTCTCTGGGGACATACGCCCTTCGGAGCCGAGGGACACGGGGCAGGGAAAGTGGGCTCTCACCTTGTCGATGAAACAGGCAAACTGGTTGTTGAGGTTCTTGATCTGCTCCTTCTCGTGGGTCCGCACTTGGCACTCCTCGGGGTCCACGCCCACGCACAGGGGCTTGAGGAGCTCGGGGTGGATGCTGACGCCACGAATCCCCTCAGACCTCCCTCCGCCGAGGCCGATGCCCATGCCAGCACCATAGCCCCCCACGGCCAGGCCGTCCCCCAGGCCTCTGTAGCTGCCCAGGCCCCCGAAGCTGGCACAGTTCCCAAAGCCCACCACGGTGCCGAAACGGCCCCCGCCGTAGGCCACACCGCAGCGCCCAACGCCAGCGTTGCCGTAGACGCCGCTGCGGCAGCTCCCGCCGAAGGAAATCCTTTGGCCTCTGCCCAGGTCGCAGACGCTGCGGCTGCTGAAGGCGCCGATCCCACACCTCCGTCCCACGGGCTGGCACACGGAGGCCGAGCTGCTGTTGGCCCTGCCCAGGCCGCAGACGGCGGAGGCCGAGGAGAAGCCTCGTCTTCCCAGGATGGAGCCGGAGGTGTAGCACTGTCGGCTCATGGTGGCTGGGGCGGGCGGCGGCGCGGAGGAGCGAGACAGGAGCGAGGACTGGAAGAAGGAGATCTCCTTTAGCTCCTCTGAGGCAGAGCCCTTCTCCTTATATACATTTCAGGAGGTGCCTCAGATGCAAAAATTTAATTTATCCACTGGGTTTGGCCTGCCTGGCAGCAAGGAATGGCTTCCAACATTTTAAACCCACAGCAAACACTTCTATCTCATATGAAATAATGTGGAAATTAAAATAAACTGCTTTGCTTGCAAGCTTCGGTTTCAGGACTTATATTTTACTTAATTAATCTGCTTCCTTATTGTGTAATTATAGTTTAGCAAAATAATTCAAGGGGTTTTTATTCATGGCTTGTTTACGGTTTGGTTTCACCACAGCGTTTAATTAC
Organism: Argya squamiceps; assembly: GCA_037834095.1. NCBI lineage: Eukaryota > Metazoa > Chordata > Aves > Passeriformes > Leiothrichidae > Argya > Argya squamiceps. Next base: position 1,987,994 of record JBBMKD010000090.1, on the reverse strand, counting down.
GTTTCAGGACCTCCTGCAAAACGTCGTGGGGTTGCCGCCCCTTTCAGGGTCCGTGGCAAACTCCGGGCGGGCTCTTGAGCAACGACTACTGGTGACAGGGAGAGGGAAGGTGGATCCATCCTGGCTCAGCACTGACGTTGTTGGGAGTGTTCTCGTTAAGCATTTATTCCTTCCTCTTGCGGGGATGGCTGTGGCTCTTGGAGAGAATTCGGGTGCTGACCAGCAGGATGGGGTTGGTGGTTTCCGTATTCGTGGAGCAGGAACCCCGTGAGGTGGTACCGAGGATGGGTTTGGTCATGGGGAGGATGCTCTGGGGAACTGGGGGTTCACAGAATCTTGGAGTCATGGAATGATCTGGCTCAGAATGGACTTTAATGCTCATCTCATTCCACCCTCTGCCGTGAGCAGGGACACCTTCTTCTATCCCACGTTGTTTCGAGCCTCATCCAACCTGGCCTTGGTCATTTCCAGGGAAGGGGCAGCCACAGCTTCTCTGGACAACCTGTGCCAGGGCCCAAGGGGGCTTCCCCTGGGCCTTAGAATACCTGAAATTGAAGATAAGGCATTTCTGGGAAATGACAGTGATTTATTACTGAGTTATGTGCCCAGGGAAGGTGCTAAATTTCTAACAAGGGCGTGATGGGCCCAGGGCACACAGCAGATTCACCTGAACAGGAGAAGTAACAAAGAAGAGAAGTGTTACAAGCAGGTTGAGAAATGTCAGCTGGAGTGAAGGTTTTGCCTGGTTGTCCCTTGACACTCCTTTTTGACATTAAATCCCTCCGGTAGTATCTGGTAATGAGAAGGCATTGTCTCATCTTAATTAAAATTCTTAAAAAGATTTTTGAATTTTCTTGGAAACAAATAAAGTTCCTTTTTTGCCTTAAAAAGGGGGTCTAATCACAGAAACACAAAGGATTGCAGAGCTTGCCCTGAGAAATCTTTACATCTTTGCTGGGGCAAAACTAACGGGTTCTGGGCAGACTCAGTGCTGTTTGTCAATGTGAAATGCAGTTAAAATTAAACGTCAGGAAAAAGAACCAGGATGTTTGGAATATTTCTTGGAAGAGTCTTTCCTTTACTTTTAACAGGTCTCATAATGGACTGAAGTGAAAAAAAATACTATATTTAATTATAGCCATGTAGTAGTTCCATTATAGTTATGTTGGTCTGAGTATATTGGGATGCACATCTTGCAATGAGATGCACTTTCATAAAATCATGGAATGGTTTGGATTGGAAGGGACCATAAAACTCATCTCATTCCAACCCCCTGTTGTGACCAGGAACACTTTTCACTATTCCAGATTACTCTCATTCACAGATAGTTGGAGAAATCAAATGAGCTTTTGGGCGCCACATCCTTGGTGTTGCTTCAAGGCTACCCAAGCACTGGGACCTCTTGCATGCAAGTGAAAAGAGAAGAAATATTTTGGAAATGAGTTTTGTTTTGAGCCAAAGCATTGGTGCAATCCCTGGAGAAGACACTGGGTGTGTGGGCTGAAGCCAAACATGGAGCACTGCCTGGGGACAGGGCGTTCATGGGTAGGACAAAATGTCACTGAGCCCTTAGGGAGGTCCAGACATGACCTTTGTGAACTTTTTTAGGTTGGCACAACCACAGGGAAGCTGAAAACAGGGAGAAGCCAGGCTCTAGTCCTGTTTTCTGTGTGGCTCAGCCCTGCGTGGCTGCAGGATTGGGAGCAGCTGCTGCTCCAAGCTCTGCTGCCCAGCAGGACCACAGAAACACTGCATCTCCTCTTCATGGCAAGAAGACACAGCCTTTTTCCCCTGAGGATGACAACTTTCCAGTTTTTCCAGCTGTAAGAAATCTGCATCTGGCTGGGTCCAAGTCCCAGTTATCCCCTGTATCTCTGCTCAGCCACTGTGGAGCGCCATGTGCCACATGGGTGACGCACATTTCAGGGCTGCAGACCCTCCAAACCCCTGGTTTTGTTGGAAAACAGGGAAAATGCTGCTCATGGGACAATCACCCTCCACCAGCTGCAAGCCCTGCGATTTCTTCTTGTGTATGAAGAGTTCTCGGGCTGTTCCTCCACAACAAACCTGATCTTCAACCTCTGGCTCCTGCTCCTGTCCCTATGAAGTGGCTTTTCCAGGTGCCCAGCCTTGCACATCAGAGGAAGTCAGTCCAGGGCAGTGCCTGTGGTTTGCAGCTGCTGAGCTTTCACAAAGCTGGTTTGGAGTCACATGTGGAGGTTCCACCAACTTCAAAGCAGGAAGGACTCCAGTGGGATTTGGGCTTCCCAGGTGAAAGGCTGCAATGGCTTTCATGAACAGGTTATCTTCCTTGAGACCTTTTCACATGTCCTCACTTTGTCCTGGCTGGTTATGGGTGAGATGGTGTTGGCAGAGAGGGATGAACCTTCCTCTTTCCAAGGAGTTTAGGAAACCACTTCTCTCAGGGATTCATCTTTGATTTAAACCTACAGCTTCCACCCAGGTTTACAGGGGAAAACCCTGAGCTGCTTGGCCCTAAACATTCCTTGAGCTGTGGTGGCTTTCATGAGACTTTTAACACCTTTGAGATTTACATGTGCCCAGATAAATTCATTCTGCTTAAGCACCTACTAAACTGGGACCTGCTAAGCCACCCCTGCAGACAGGGAGAGCCTGGGGGAGTTTCCAACCTCTTGTTGGGATTCTGGCTGGAAAAGCCACCCAACAGCCTCCCAAGTTTGCTTTGTCCCAGTGAGAAAAGCACTTTTTAAGACCCTCTTCTTGAAAACCAGAGCTATCAGGGCCTGGTGGTGATGGTGGGGCACTCCCTCCCTCCCTGCAGGCTGGGCAGTTTTTGTGCCTCCCTGCAGAAGGGACACAAAGTCACCATTAAAAGGGTTAGTGAGGCCCCAGGGACACCTCCCACTGGTTTTGCTGGTCCTGCTCTCCCAAGGTGGCTGTTCCCAATCTCTTAAATGCAGCTTGATTTGGCTCCCACATCAAAGCAGGCAGGGATTCGTGGGGACTGGGGTGGAGATGATGGTCTGAAACTGGGAACTAGTAACCTTGCTCCACAGCCACTCCTCACCCTGGATTGTCCCAGTCCATTTATGCTGCTTTGGGGCAAAAAGATGGAAAAGATAATTCCTGAGGTTCCTTCCAGGCTGTTCCATGATTCCTGCCCATATGTACTGCTTGCATTTGAGGTGCTTCCAGGTATGACCTTCCCAAAACTTCTCCCTTCCTTCTGCTGGACTGTGGGTGGCCTGCGTGGTCCCATCACCAGTGTTGGGTGTTGTGGCAGTCTGTTCAGAGAGCAAAATGAGCAAACAGGACCCACCTGTGTTCCCTGGCAGCCAGGAGGGACAACACCTCCTCAGGGCACCGGGCCAGGCCTTGCCAGGCCAGGGGATTGTCCTGCTTTGCTCCAGGCTGAGACAGCCTCACCTTCACTTGGGGGACAGATTTGGGTGCCACAACATAAGGAAGACCTAAAGATGTTGGAGAGGGTCCAAAGGAGGGACATGGGGATGGGAAAGGGCCTGGAGGGGCCACAAAGTCAGTCTGGAGGGGACTGAGGGAAGACTCGTCAGGGGCTGCATCTTTATCTCAAGGAGCAGCTCCAATCTCTGCTCTCTGTGAGCAGTGACAGGAGCCAGGGAAAAGCTGTGTCAGGAGGGTTGGGTTGGATATTGGGAAAAGGTTCTGCCCACAGGGGGTGGTCAGGCACTGAACAAGTTCCCTAGGGAATGGTCACAGGCCCAAGGCTGCCAGAGCTCCAGGAGCCTTTGGACAGTGCTGTCAGGCACATGATTTTTGGGATTTTTGGCATGTCTTATACAGATGATTTGGGTGTGTCCTTTCCAACTCAGAGTATTCCACGTTCCTATAAAATACTCCTCCTCAAGGTGATGTTTCACATGAGGAACACACGGAGCCACCTTTTGCAAGAGACAAAGAGGTTTCATACCAACCACAGGTGTCCACCCCTTTCTTTGTAACATTCCTCCTTTGCATAGGAATTTGTGAGGCATTTTGACATCATCCACAGGCAACTTTGTGCCAGTGCTCAGGCCTGAGGGACCCCGAGGGCTCTAAGTAATGGGGTGGGATCAGAGTGGTGGTGTCAGGATGACAGCAGAGCAGCTGGGAAGGAGCACTGGAGGGAGTCACCCAGTGGAGAAAGAGCCACACAAGGTGTCCACTGGAAGAAGTTTTTTGGGGAATGGTTAGCAAAAAATGTCCCATAGGGAGCACATCAGATTTGGAGGTGGGAAGTAGGGCTGTGCTGTTTCACAGGATGGTTGTCTTGTCTTTTCTATGGTACAGATGTTTTTAAGCAGAAAACGTGTTCCTTCATGCACAGAGCCAGCTGGGGACTCTGGAGATGTCTTCCAGTAGCTGAGTGAAAGGGGAGAGTGTGGGAGAAGGGAAATTCAGCCTCAGAATTTCAACTCGTTCCCATCAATATGTCTGGAAATCTGTCTGTGTGTCACACCAGTATCTGCAGTACCACAGGGAGGAGCTGCTCAGTGAGCAGGTGCTTGATGTAACAGAGTTTATTTTGCAAACTTTTATTTTAGAGTTTACTTTAAAGCAAAAGTGTAGACGATGCACAAACATTTCATGCTGTTTGTTGGCAGCAGAGCAGAGATTTTATCAGCCAGACGATCTCTGTGTTGAATTTAAAAGTGAAGAAGGACAAGGAGAGATGTTGGTTAGAGAGCAAAGCCGATCACAGGCCATGTAAAAACAACTTGGCAGGTGAGATCACCAGTAAATAAAAACACTTTCAGCACAGGAGTCCTTTACCTAAATTCAGCTGCCCAAAAACCAGACATCATGTTGAAGAGAGAGACCATGAACAGCCAATGAGAGAGCTTGGGATCATCAAGGAAAAGATTGTTTTCTAAAGCCACCATTGCAGGAGAACCTGGAGACAGGAGTCAGCAGGACCCAGGGAGGGTGATCCCAGAGCAGAAGTTCTTAGCTGTCCACAGCTGCCTCAGCAAAATAAAGGAACAAATTCGAAGCAGGAAAAATAACAATGGTGTGGTGAGCACCTATTCATTAATCTTCCCAGATGGACACTCCGATTAAGGAGATGACAGAAGACTGAGCTTCTGGAGGCTGTACCTATTACCTTAATGAAAGGCTGAAGTCACTTTTGTGATTCATTTTGTCACCAGCAGGCAGAAAACCTCGGTGTGTCACCCCAGCGGTGGCAGCTCAGTGTTTGTGCTGTGTGTGATGGTTTCTCCACTGAAATAAGTGGAGATAAAGGCAGGATTTGTCCTGGAGGAGTTGGCAACCACCTCCACTGCAGCCCTAATTCCCAGGAACACCTGCTCCAACGTTCCCTAAAGCCCCAGTGCCCTGGAGCAGCCAGATGGAACGCTGGGCTTCACACTCTCTATTTCCCTGGCTCAGCAAAGCCTGCGGGGTTGGAACCTTCATTTCCAGAGATTAACACCCTGAATTGCCACAAAACCACATGTTCCTGGAGATAAAACAAAGCAGCAGTCAGGGCAGCTCTGGAGTGACAATCCTTCCCCTTACTGAGCAAGGCCATCATAGAACCACGGGATGGTTTGGGCTGGAAGGAACCCCAAAGTTCATCTCATTCTGCCCCTTGCCATGGGCAGGGACACCTTCCACCATCCCAGGTTCCTCCAAGCCTCGTCCAGCCTGGCCTTGGACACTTCCAGGGAAGGGCCAGCCACTACTTCCTTCGAAGGTGCAATGTCATGCTTTGATTTCACTGTTTGTGATGGGGATTCCTTCACTGCTTGACCTAAATCTCCTGTTTTGGGAAACTCTTCCTTTCACGGCCAGAGATGTGTCCATAGTAGCTTTGAAATCCAGCTGGGCCCCTCTCAACATCCAGCACCAGGCTTGGGAACCTGGGCTGCAAGAAAACCCAGCACTGAGTGACTGGAGAAGAAAGCCAAGAAACAGAACAGAGAAATGGGAATGGAAAATCCTCCCTTGAATCCTGTCCTGGGCTGAGACCCCAGCGCGGGCAGAGGAGAGGGGGGGTTCTGCCCCTGTGCCCTGCTCAGGTGAGACCCCACCTGCAGAGCTACCCCAGCCCTGGGCCCAGGACAGACAGGACAGCACACAGGAGCTGCTGGAGAGAGCCCAGGGGAGGCCACGGAGATGATTAAAGGGAGGGAGCAGCTGCTGTGAGGAAAGGCTGAAAGAATTGGGGTTGTTCAGCCTGGAGAAGAGAAGGCTCTGGGGTGACCTAATTGTGGTCATTCAGTGCCTGAAGGAAACACCAAGAAACATATGGAGGGATATTCTAAAGGCCTGGAGTGGCAGGACAAGGGGGAATGGCTTCCCACTGGCAGAGGTAAGGGTTTGAGAAGAAATTCCTCCCTGTGAGGGTCCAAGGCCAGGCTGGACGGGGCTTGGAGCAGCCTGGGAGAGTGGAAGGTGTCCCTGCCTGTGGTGGGGGTGGCATTAGATGATCTTTCAGGTTCCTTCCAACCCAATCCATTCCATGAATCTCTATTTCCTGCCAACAGGACTCTCTGGCCATGTTCTGTTGGAGGATCAAAGAAAGCACGTTAGGTAAACTACACTTTTCTGGGCAAACTGTGCTGAGTGGGATCTTAGAAATTCACATTTTCATTTCCAGCTCAGCCAAGTGATTCAGGCTCCCTCTTCCCCCTTGGCTTGGTGGGATAGACACACTGGGGACACTCACTGGGGGAACTCCAGGGCAATTTCTCAGAGCAACAAACACACATCCATGTTTGGCCTTGTTATTCCCTTTGTTCTTGTTATTATGTGGTTGAATTCTCACCCTTAATATCCCATGGGGAAATCCACCTGCTGGGCACTGCCTGTGATCCCAGGGAGTGTGAGGCACCTGTGTCTCTTGTTCCCCATGCAGAATGGTTTGCATGAGGAAATCTCAACGATCCAATTCCAGCTTGGTGTTCAAGGCATCCCAATAATTGCACCCCTGGTATTCCAAGCTCTTCCTTGGCTTCACCTGGAGATCATTTCATGGTTTTTTTTTTTTCCTTCCGGGCATTTTTGCAATGGTGTCACTGCTCAGCTCAGCCTTCCTGATCCTGTCTGCAGCCAGGCTGCTCCCAAAGCACAGACAGGAGGCTTTACTTTCCCTTTAATTACTGAGCATGACAATTGTGCCTTCCTCAGCCTCATTTCATTAAGGGCTGACAAACACCCTGGGCTGTCCCCAAAATGTCACTGCCCCTTTGAGCAACTCCTTTCAAGTCACTCCAAGAGTTCATGATAAAGACTAGTCCCATTGGGTTTGGCACAAGTGCCTGTCACCCCGTGGGGTTTAGCACCTCCTTCCCACCCAAACCCTGTCACACATGGAGCTCTGCAGGGCAGGCTGCTGGCCCCCACTCTCAATCCAGAGGTCTTGGATGCAGAGTTCACTCCTTTGCCCTGATTCCTCATTCTTTGGCCCTAAAACTGAACAAGAACCTTAAAATCTGAAAGGTTTTTATCCTTTCCCTTGTTTCCCCTTACTTTATTCACATAGAAACTGCCAATTAAATTTTTGTTGTACAAAACAGCCCATTTCAAGGCAGCTGACAGAGGTGCTGTTTAATTCCTTATCCCAGGTCAACATCTGGGCTCCTCCAGAGCTGGAAGTGCTCTTGTGCAATAATATTCAGTAGCTGATTCCTCCTTCCTTTATGGTTCAAAGCCTTGTAGCCTGCTTTGGGCTGTGCTCTGGGACTTCTGACAGGGCCTATATCCCAAAAAAATTGTCCATTTTCACAGCAATGGAGGCGTCACAAACCTTGTTCCTAAAGGTTGTAGAAAAACTGCTGTCCGGAGTTAATCACCCTCATTTGCATCACTTTTGGGGAAATGCAGAACTAATTATCTAATGGGAGTGTCCATCCTGCAGCTACAAACCAGACTGGGGTCATTCACCAGAGAAGGAAACACCAAAGCCTCCTTTAATCCTGGAAATTAATAAATCCCCCTAATGAGCTGGGCCATGGCCAGTGAGTGCTGGGTGGAGACAGAGGATTCCCCACCTGAACCCCAAAGAATATTGGTGGTATTTTTGTTCCCATAAAGAACCAGCCCATAAACCTGGGTGGGTAACACAGCCCAGCTCTGTCACCACCAAACTAGGCTGAATAAAAGGGTGTTTCAAGGAAAAAAGCAAATCCAACCTGCATTTCCCTGTAGACAGAGAGGGAGGGATTTCTGGTCTTCAAACACATCACAGCAGCCCCAGTTCCTGTCTCCCTCAGCCTCCCTCAGCCCACCCTGCCCCAGGGCACTCCTGTGGCACCGTCCTGCTCCCAGAGACAGTGCAGGACCAGTGACACTGGTTCACACTTGGCTGCTTTGCATTGGGTTGGGGCTTGGGTTCCTTTCTTTTCTTCTGAGCACATTTGTGGAGGGTGTTGTCTGTGGTCAGGAGCTTCCTCAGACCGCCTCAGTGACACAGACCTAGAAAAAGGGGAGAAGAACAATCACAGAATCACAGAATCACAGAACCTTCTCAGTTGGAAGGGACTCCAGAGGATCATCAAGTCCAACTTTTACAGAGATAAATCTGCTCATCTGTGTTTTGGGAAGAGCAAATCTCCTGGGAAGGTTTTGTGGTTGTAGAAAAGAAAGTTTGAGCCCCTTAAAATTAGGTCAGAATTTACCCAGATGTTTGGTTTGGACACCAAAGAAATAGGTCCAATGTTCCCCATGTTCCAGGGCTGAAGAATCCAAGAAAAATTGGGATTCCCACTAAAACCAGCTTAAAAGGGAGACTGTGTTAAGAAGAGGAGAAAAAACCCCAGCATGACCCCACTTTGCTTTATCCAAAGAGGTGGAAAATCCTCCCCACAGGCTAAGCCTGGACCACAGACCTGGAATATCTTTGTCCTGCCCTGACCCACCCCTTCACAACTCAGATCTCCAACCAAAGCCTTCCCCCTCCTCCCCACTGACCACATCACAGGGAACAACTTGCTTTGGAATAAAGCGTGGATTGTGGAGCCATCTGACTGCAAGGAGGGAGTGTTGGCAGGAGGAACTAATTGGGACTAATTTCTTACCTATCTTTATCCACAATCTGCTCTGTTGCAGGTTCTTTGGATCTTGTTTGTTCCCACCCTCCTGGGGCTGCAGGGCTGAAAATCCAACCTTGGATTTCCCATCAGTGCAGCTCCCAGTCCCACATTTGGCTCCACCTTTGTGTGCTGGAACTAGTAACAATGGAGTCATGGTGTTTTGGTAAGTAATAGAAAGCAATGTCTCAGGAGAAGAGACAGCTCCTTTGGGGTCAGAAAGGGGAAATAAAACCCTTCCCAGGACCTCCCAGGAACTGGAAACAGACTGATAATTGGATGGCTGAAAACAAAGAAGCCCAGATTATTCCTGATAATGATTCCCTGGGTAAAAGATGCCATAAATCTTCATCTGCTTCACAGAATCCCAGGATCACTGAGGCTGGAAAAGCCTTCCAGGATCATCAAGTCCAACCTGTGACTGATCCCCACCTTGTCACCCACACCAGAGCCAGGACTGCCATGTCCAGTCATTTCTTGGACACCTCCAGGGATGGGAACCTTCTGTCCTCCGGGGACTTCTGAGACATTTAAATCTTTTTGCTAACACCTAAAAGCAAATGAAATGGCACACATTTCAAATATCCACTTGGTTTAAAGTGGGATATTCCAAACCAAATCACTGTGATGTGACTGGGGACTTCCCAGTTTGACTCTGTAAGGAATTGACCACGGGGTAAAACAAAAATCCCACTCCTACCTTGTCAGCAAAGGAGGCAGATTTGCTCCTGAGAGTTCTCACTCACAGTCCCAGGTGATTCATCCCCAGATCTCTGCTCGTGCTCTGCCTATTTCATTGTTTGCAGAGTGAGAGCAAACGGGATCACCGTGACCAGGATTCATCCTCCAACTGCTCTGCAGCCAGAACCCCAAATCTCTGCACTCCCCAGATTCTGAGATTGTTAAAGCCAAGCCTAAGGCACAAACGTCCTCCCCTCATGTCCCTCTCTCCTTCTCCTGATGTGTTCCACCACCACCATCTCCCCAGAGGCCAAAGAGGGTTCTTGTTCCAGTAAATCTGATCCAATTTTTGCTGTTGTCGTTGATTCAAAGGCTGGATGAGTTTGGTTTTCCCTTTTCTGCTGCTCCTGAGCTAAAAGGCTTGGAAAACTCCTCATTTAATGCTAAAGTGCAGAAGTTCAGCATCTTTATCTTATTCCAGGTCAGGAGAGAAGGAAGGGGCAGAGAGGCCAGGGGAAGAGCCTGTCTAGTGGCAGACTTAAGAAAATATTCCTTGTCTTAGATTCCTTATCCAGGTTGGATGGAAGAAATGTCTCTTGAACCTACCTGGGTTTGTTTGGCTCGTGGTAGTTGGTGTCAGCTTTTGACATAAAAAAACTTTTAGGTAACTCTTACACACGGGGAATAATGAACAAGTGGAAAAGCCTAAATGACAGCCTTGGCTTGGAGAACATTTCCTTGTTCCATTCATTCTGCCAGAAGTAATTACCAGCTCAACAATTTACTGGGATGGGTGTTCTTCCTGCTGTGGCTGTGGTTGTGCTGCTGTTCCTGCCTTGTGCTGCAGGGACACGCTGTGGCCAGGACTTCTGAGATGATTTTCTGGTAGATGATTTTGGGAGATGATTTTCTGGGAGATGACTTTCTCTCTGCTCCTGTCAAGAGTCCCACCTCTTCCTGCATTCTGGTCTTGGTGCATTCAGTGCAGAGAGATGGTGCAGGAGAAGAAGAATCCCACTGAAGGATCTTAAAGCCATTCCAGGTTACCCCAAGCCCTGTCCAACCTGGCCTTTGGAACTTCCAGGGATCCAGGGGCAGCCACAGCTTCTCTCAGCAACCTGTGCCAGGCCCAACCCTCACCTTCCTATTCTATAAATTCAGCTCAGGTTGGATGGGTTGATGCTGTAAATCTCTCCAATTTAAAGATGAATTTATGGCAGAATTGTCCCACCCTACTCAGGATGGAACTGGAAGATGCTTGTTAGGAAGGGTGGGGAAGTGTCTGATGCAGCAGCAGAGTCTCCCCTCTCCTCATGCTGCTCTTCTGGCAGCACACGTTTGGTTTTTGGAGGGGGAACCCTCTGAGCGGTCTGTGTGTCCCCTGGATGGTGGAGGAGACCTGGACAATGCACTCAGCCTGGATGGCTTCACTTCTTCCCATTCTCTTCTTCTCCTCCTCAACCATGGTAGGCTTTGGTTTGGTGGCCTGGGTTTGGGTGGGATGATGTTAATTTTATTCAATTAGTCAACCAAACACAAGACATTTAATAGAATAAAATTCCTGGAATGGTATTTCGATTTTTTTTTCCCTAGAAGAACTTAATGGAGACATTGCTCCAGTATCAAAATGTTTTCTTTGATTATTTTTAATTGACAGAAATTCCAGTTCCCCAACTTATAATGTTTGAACAAGTGTTTGAACTTGGAAAGAAGGTGGAAAATAGTCAAAACAGTCCTTAAGACTGAAAAGGAAATAAAAATAATAAAGTCAAAACAATCCCCAAGATTAAAACACAAAATAAATATTGGGAAGACAGATAGCAATCCCTTGCCAGGAGAGGATTTTGAGCTTGTTTTACAGCTTTAATGAATGGTTTGAAAACCATTTGAGATGAACCTTTTCCCTTTGCTCCTGTGATAAAATTTTTAAGAGCTGTAGCCAGAGAGAGAAAAATAAATGCAGCCTTCATTTCCCTCTTTGGTTTCCTAATGTTATAGCTCAGAAAATTTGGGTGTTGGCTCCAGGAGGAGGAGGAGGAAAGGAGCTGCCCTTGTTTTGGGTGAGGCAGGATCATCTCCCTGTCTTCTATTATTCAGGCCAGTAAAAGTTAATTATTCTTCTGAAATTAGGCAGTCACCTCCCACTTCCTCAGTCAGGAATGGGAGGAGTCACCCTTGGAAATGCGCAGAGTATTTGAGGCCCCTGTCTGAGCTCAGCCCAAGGCCCTGCAGGGACAGCCCAGGCTCGAGTCCTCTCTCACCTGGGGCTGCCTCAGTGTCTGACTTTTATGGTCGGGGGGAAAGCTCTGGAAATCCTGGGGCTTGCCAGGCCCCAGCCCCTCTGAGCTGGGAATGCCATGCAAAGTCAATTCCTGTTTTTCCAGGCCATGAAGGCAGAGAAGGTGGGGGAAGAGGAATGGGTCAGGTCAGCCAGGTGAGGACCAAACCCTGGCTCCAAAGCAGGGCTTCCTCACACTCCTCTGCTTCATCTTTTTAGCAAAACCCAAAAGAAAGTGACCTTGCATGCCAGGTATGGATTGTGAAGGGATGGCCAGGCCTCCTCACAGACACAAGATCCAAATTTGAGCTGCAGAGTTTGCTGGGCACTTGGTCAAGGCTGAGTGACATCTGGACACCACACGAGGAATCCGTGATGTTCACCCAATTAACAGAAGCTGCCTGATGTGAGGGACTCCTATTTCCAAATTCCATTTGCAGGTGGTGAAATGAAGCAAGCTCAGATGCAGAATTCCCCACTGAGGTGGGCTCCATCCTCTCTGCTTGGAGCCAATTAAAAATGAAACTGCTGGACTGGGATTCCTCATTGGAGAGAGGGCACAGGTGGAGGACAAGCATCCACCTCACTCCACCATGGTCTGACACAGAGCTGGCCAGAGCTGGATGGAGCATTTTCCACTCTCAGCATAGAAATGACATCCCCTGCCCTTCCCCAAAGGTGCTGATCTTCTTCCCTGCCTCACCCTTTAATTGTCCCCTTTTTTCAGGTGGCAATTAGAATTTTGCCCTGTGAGAGTGGGGAGATTACTGGGGCTGCATGACCTGTAATTCTTCCTGGGCTGGAGACAGGAAGAAATTCCCTGTGATAATAATATCTGCGAGTCCAGTGGGGAGAGGCAGGGAGGATTCCTGGGAACTTGCAGGCGCCTGGCATGGGACACCCATGTTTGGGTTAATCCCCCTGCCTGGGGCTGCCTCCAGAGCCAGGACAGATCCCATTGGTGCAGACAGCCTCAAGCTCAATGCATTTCATGCTAAATTAGACACCTGTGTTTGGCCAGATGAATCACTCCTTGGAAATGTCATTTTTTCCATGAAATAAAACCCCAGCAACCCTGCTGAGCTCAACATGGGAGACTCCAAAGCCAGGGCAAAGTCAATCCCACCCCATTATGGCCAAGAGATCTCAGTGCCTTTTAAGTCACACAGTTCAAATAACACTCTGTCATCCTCAAAGCCACTAAAGCCAAATTTTTGTGTCTGAAACACAACTCTGATCCCACAGCCCTGATCACCAGACCTATGAGCCCAGAAAGGCAGTGCTGAATTCATCTTCACTCAACTGCTCTGACATGAAAGGATCAAACAAATACTTTGTTTGGAGGTTGCGACAGGCTGGAAAACGCCACTGCATGGTGGATTATTTTGGAGGTTTTTCTGGAAATCTTTGACATCAATTGTTAATTGGTCTATGAAATACCTTATGTGATATGCTCTGAGGAGATAAATAAACCAGAGATAAATAAACCTGAGCCCCACCATGTTGCAACTGCCTGCAGAGAATCCAAATGTTCTCTTTGGTTCTTACTTCTCCCCGAAGTATTTTTTCACCTATTTTGTAGTTTCTTTAAATACCATCTACAGAAAAACTGAGAGACAAAATATGTCCTTTAAAGCAGTTTATTGAGGACATTGTGAGAAACTGGGAAGTTTGAGCAGTCAATGGGAACAGCTCCATTCCTGCTGTACAAGGTGTCAACGTGGACAATTTATGCACCAGTGACTTCCCTTGGCATTCTGGGGGGATGGAAAAGGAAAGGGGGTGATCTCTTCTAAAAATCAGCACACCTTGACCCAGCCACCCCAACATGCAGAAGCAAACAAAAGGACTGCGTGTTCATCCATAAGCAAATTCCACACACAAAAAACAAGCTGGTGGCTGTGGAGTAACCAGCAGGTGCTTTGAAAATTGCTTTGTTTCAGATCTAAGCATAAATTTGCAGCGCAGGGTTTTCATGGACCAAAAAAAAGACAGGAAAAAAATAAAGGGAGTCTGCTGTTTGCAGAATCTACTGGGAAAGTTAAGCATTTAAATCCTCACTCTCTTTTCTGAAATGCTTTGGGAGGAGCAGGAAGAAAAAAGGGGGATCTTGGAGGGGGGAGAGGGGAATTTTGTTAATTAATTAATTAATCTGCTCATTATGGGGAAAGACAGAGGGGGAAGCAGCGCAACAAACAGACCCTCAAAGCTGTGATAACCTAAAGTAAGGATTCAGAAATCACACTGTGCTGAGCACCTGTAGCAGAAGTTTCTAGAGGGGTCTTTAGGCTTGGGGACTCTGAAAACACAGCTCGGGAGTTAAATTTGGGCTTAATAAATGTGGGAATGAGTTTTGGTGACAAATGTGGCTGCTAAGGGACAGAGGAATCTCCCTCTGGGCACAGGGCTGGAGTGTCTGTGTCCCTACGGGACCACACAGGGGTCTCTGACCACCCCGAAATTCCCCACCACGCCGTTGTTGCACCCGACCACCTCAGGGCTGGACACCACCACGGGGGGCCCCGCCAGCTGCCGGATGACACAGCCCTGGCTGCCAAAACTGAGCACTCCTCCAGGCTGGCACGGCCCCATCCTGGCGGTCACCCCCGCGGCCCCGGCGCTGACCACGGTGCGGGCCGGGTACCCGCCGCTGCGGGAGCTGAACCCGCCGGCTTTGCAGCTGACCCCTCCCGGCTGGCAGAACACCTCCGGGATGCACTGCTTGCCCACGGAGCTGAGGACTCTCTTGGGGTGGATGCCGGCGCTGCGGGAGCTGAAGCCGCCGCTCTGGGAGCTGTGTCTCCCGGCCCGCCGGCCCAGCGAGCCGTAGCCGCAGGCGGCCCCGTTGGGCATCATCCCGCAGTCGTCGGGGATGTTGTAGCCGCTGCTGACCACGGCTGCAACAGGGAGACACAAGTTAGGGAGGAAAACTGGAAGGCTTTCACCAGGCAGGTTGTTTCTTGAGTGACAGAACCAACCCAACCTGATTTCCTCCGGATTTGTCCGACGTGTCTGAGCCCCCGCTCCTTGCTACTCCTTCCCCGTGTCCCAACACATCCCCCTCGTGGATCCTCCCCCTTCCCGTGGTGCTGGTACCTCGCAGGTTTAGTACTTATCCCACGATCCCCAGGATATCTGCCTATTGCCTCCAAGGGCAGAAACTAAAAAAGGGAGAGCAAAAGGGTCTTGAGTCTGACCTTCTCCACTCACTCCAAAAGATGATTTTTTAAAAAAATTCAAAGATATTTGAGATTTCTGGGGCTAAACTTTCCAGAACTGGAAAAGGGAGGCAGAGGGACCTGGGGCAGACAGATAATGCTGTTCCCAAAGGTATCTTTGGTAAAGCAAGAAATCTTAATGGCTGAAAATGGGCAGTTACTTACAGACGCTCACAGGGTTCCCCACACATATCCTGTGGGGAGAAAAGAGAAACTCACGTTACTCACAACTTCCAGCCACAATCCAGACCACTTAGTGCCTTGTTGTAACACGCCTCACTATCCCTAGGACAGGAACTATTTTTGCTGGCACCCATGTGGCCTCCATGGCCTCCAGGCACCTCTCCAGGTCCAGTTTCTGTGAGCCTGGGGAGGTCCTGGAGCTGTAGAATTCACTTGGAAGCAGGAAGTACCATGGCCTCAGATACACAGGAGGGAAATGTGTCACCCACCTGCTCTCTTCTCCCTCCAGCAGAGTCTTGTAGGTGGCAATCTCGATGTCCAGGGCCAGCTTGATGTTGAGCAGCTCCTGATAGTCCCGCAGCATGCAGGCCAGCTCATCCTTGGCCTTCTGCAGAGCGTTCTGCAGCTCCACGTGCTTCTCCCGGGCATCTTTGAGGGCACAATCCCCGCGCTGCTCAACATCACAAATGGAGGTTTGCAGGCAGGAGACCTGTCAGGGGAGGACAACAGTGGAAATGTCTGCAAAGGTTCTTATCCTAGTTCTTGGGCACTCTGGGTTTGGATAAATCTGCTCTTCCAGTTGTAAACAGGGAAAACCTACCCGCATCCCATCCCTCTCCACCCACTTTTCACATTCCAGCCAGGACCTAGAGCAGATTTCAAGTCTTCTAAAGATCAATGCATCACCTTGCCCTGTGCCTGAGCTGTCCTACTTCTCTGGAAACATCTACCTGCTTCTTGACGCTCTCCAGCTCACACTGCAGCTTCTGGATCATCCGGGTCAGCTCTGAAATCTCACACTTGTTGCTCTGCAGGTCATGGCAGAATTTCCCTCTCTTATCCTGCAGCTCCTGAAACTGGAACCAAGAAACAGGACAATTGTCACCTTTGGCCTGTGACATTTGCAGGCACAGACCCAGCTGGCCTCTTGCTCACCCTGGTCTGGTAGAAAGCATCGACTTCTTCTTTGCTCTTCTGGGCAATCTCCTGGTACCAGCACTCGACATTCTTGATGATGCTTTCCATGTCCAGGTCTCGGTTGTTGTCCATCTTGACGATGACCGAGGTGTCGCAGAGCTGGCGATCGACCTGGGCCCTTTCCTGTGGGTTGGGAAGGGCTTAGTCAGCTCTTTTCACCTTTCGGGCTCTGCAGGAGGGGAGGGCTGGGACACACAGTGGCTGAGGGATAGAACAAGTCAAGAAATGTCCCTCGGGATGGCTCAGCAGAAAATCCTGCGGCGGCGTGAGTCGCCACCTGTGACTGCTGACCTACGTGCTGACCTGCAGCAATTCTGTCCACATCAAGGGCAAGGAACTGGGGTGACTTAACCCTTGGTATCCTCTCATCTCCTGCTGCCTGAGTGATTTAATGACAGGACTGAGCTGGGAGTTGCTTCGGCTCTAATCAGGCAGCTGCAATCCAGAGGAACAAGACGGACGCATCTTTTCTCCAGGGTAGAGTTAGGACACAGCCAATTCCTACCTGGAGCTGCATGAAGGAAGGGGGAACCACCCTATCTCCAGCATAATCATGTTAATTTTATATCAACCTTATGCTTCCAAGCTTTTAATTATTATGGGCTTTGTATGAGACACATCCCAGAGGAGTTTCAAGCTGTAGAAGTTTGGAGCCCCTGAAGGATGAGACAGGACCACCAAAGTCCTGGGATGTACCGGAGGAACTCACCTCCTCAAACACACATTTCAGCAGCTCCAGCTGCCTCCTTAACAGATCCACCTTCACCTCCAGCTCTTCCTTGTTCAAGAAGATGCAGTCTGCATCCTGCAAGAGGAGACGCACACACATTCCAGCCCAAACCTGGCTGTGAATGTTGGAGAAACACACAGAGGCAACACCAACAAGACAGAAATGTGTCTCAACAAGATTTCAAGAGAAAAAAGGTGTGAGACGGTGAGTCAGGATATCCTGGTGCCTCCTGAAGGAAAATGAAACCATTCCAACGACTTACAGGAATTAGTTGATTTATCACTTAGGACGCAGCTACAAAACCACAATTGACTAATGAGTATTTAAACACAATTTTTTAATATTCTTCAAATGATTCCTGCTTTTCTGATGTCCAAGAATAAAGGATGTGGAGAGACAGCCAGAAATAACCTGGTGTTCTGGTGTGACCTGTCCTGCTCTGTCCCCCTCCCACAATTCAGGAATTTTTTTGAGGTAACAAAACCGGTGCTGTAGTGCTGATGATGTAAACTTTGAGGAGACATTATTTTTACTTTCTACTTGCCTCTTTTCCCAACTCTGTGCTTCTTTGTAAGTCTCCCTCCAACTCATCATAACACTTTTGTGAGTTTTTGTTAATAATTAACTATTTCAGCCAGGTTTGCCCCAGATAAACCTGCTGCAGGTATAACGATTCATGTCATTTGAGCTTCTCACCTTTTTGAGTGCCACAAACTCATTCTCCACAGTTGTCCGCCTGTTGATTTCCTCTTCGTACCTGTTGGGAGAGGAGGAGAAGAGGGCTGAGGAAAGAAAAATGCTCAGACACTCAGACATCAGCCATCAGGTATAAATGACAATAACCACCGGGTATAAATGACAACTCTCTCTTGCTGGGATTGCCACAGGGCACTGCCAGATCCCTGTCTGGAGACATTAAACCATCCCAAGATCAGAAGCTTCTTCATGAGCAGCAACAACATTACCAATGCAAAGAGCTCGCCAGTGAAACACGAGAATGTGGCACTCCCAGAGGGGACATGCCACAAATCTGGGAGAAGTTGCCCGAGATAAACCAGAAAAGCAAAACGCCACCAGCTAGAGGAGCCCAGAAAGTCCTTACTTGCACTTGAACTCCTCCACCAGCTGGCTTGTGGCACATTCTTCACTGCCCAGTTTCTGCTTTTCACACAGCAAACAGTCCAGGCGCTTCCTCAGGTCACAGATGTAATTCTCAAAGTACAGTTCCAGGTTTTTCCCTTTTTTTGGCAGCACATATTGCTGCAGGAGGCCCCATTTGGTCTCCAGCACTTTGTTCTGCTGTTCCAGGAATCGGACCTGAAGGCAAAAGATAGAAATTATTACAGTAAAGAGGTGAAGGCAGGGACTCAACACCTGTTTAACTCTCTCCTCTTAACCAGGAGTGGGATTTTCAGGAAGTGAGATATGATATAGCACCATCATCTGAAAGTTATCTGCCCTTATTAAGAAATATTTATGCCATGAGTCTGAATTATTTCAAAATCTAGAATTCAGACATCTAAATTATTTAGAAATCTAAATGTCATGTCTGCATTATTTAGAAATCAAAGAGTCCCATGTCTACATTATTTAGAAATACAGGAGCCTGGTGTCTAAATCTGCATTTCTTAAGAAGTATTAGGAACAAAACTCCTCCAGATGGTGCCTCTGATGTATTTTAGGATAAAATTGAGTCCCCAGATAGTGAAACTGCTTTGTCTCCGTTTTTCCTACAACGTGATCCTTGGGTGACAGATCAGATTTGATCTCTAACCTTTACATGTCTGGATCAAGATTAACCACCTTTGCCTTCAGGAAAGTTTTTGGAGCTGTCGCTATATTTAAAGTCAAAGAGAGGAGGGAATTGTTGGAATTACTTAACACAAGACAGAAAGATGAATCTGTCAGGGCTGTAGCTTTCACCTCAGCTGCAGCAAGAAATCCAGTCTGAACTGAGACTGTCCAAGAGGAGACACCTTCAAGAAAGGCCAGGGCAACCGTGGCCGTGATTCAAAGGCCATGGAATGCCAGAACAAGGACAGGGCTGAAATGAGCCCCATTAAAAAGATAGTCTGGATTAACATGCTCTTAAAATCATTACTAGTTATTAAAAATTATTAGAATTATCTTAAAATTCTCTGTGGAAAGCTGGACCCTTGTGTGGACCCAGCTCAGCGATTCGTGGCAGAGCTTGACCAGGGCTTTGGTCAATGGACTCATGGCACAAGATGGGTTTGGGAGGGGGTCAGTCTGGTTTTGTTTTCCTCATGGAACACCAACTCTGGAGCAGGTCTGGACTCACCTTGTCGATGAAACAGGCAAACTGCGTGTTGAGGGTCTTGATCTGCTCCTTCTCCTGGCAGCGTATCTCATGCTCCAGCGGGTCCACCCCAACGCAGAGGGGCTTCAGCAGCCGCTCGTCAATGCAGATCCCCTGGATGCCGTCGGCCTTGCGCTCGGGGTAGCCCCGCACGATGCTGTATCCCCGGGGGCCACACAGGCCAATCCTTCCTCCTCCAACATTCCCGTAGCCCATGCCTGTGAAGCCCATCTCCCCGAGGCAGCCGGTGCCGCAGCCCCCGTTGACGTAGGAGATCCTCCTGCTCCCTCCCAGGTTGCAGACGCTCCTGCTGCTGTAGGCGCCGCACCGCACGGGCTGGCTGGCCGACGCGGCGTAGCTGCGGCCACAGATCTCCGAGGCTGAGCTGAAGCCTCTTCTTCCCAGGACAGATCTCACTGTTGGTGCCTGTCTGCTCATGGTGGCTTGTTTGAAGGTGGAATAGCCAAGTTATGGGGCTGCTCTGGTGCAGGATAGGAGCAGGGATCCCACTGCAGCGACGCGGGGATGGTGTCCCTTATATATATTTTGGGAAGCTGGCCTTGATAGGATCAGGACGTTAATTTAAGTACTTAAGGGTTTGGTTTGCCTGGCAGCAATAAATGCTCCTCAAAATGCAAACCAGCCCGGCAAATAGTAACTACTGAGGAAATAAAAAGGAATCTAAAAGTGCTCTGTTTGCAAGTTGCCTTCGAATACATTACGGTTTGAAGTGCTCCCCTAACTTAGTGCTAATTATAGTTTAGGAACATTTTTGAAGGAACTCTTTGTGATTTGTTTGCAGTGTGTCGTTTGGGGTTTTGTGTCTCATAGGGCTGTGTGTGATGGGATGTTTTGCGGACTTGCACTTTGTGGGGGTAATTTCGCAATTTTGGGTGCGGAAAAGTAACTCAAAGGAAAAATAAAAGAAGAAAGTCAACTGTAGAACAAGAAACACTGTTGAAGTTGTGTCGTAATGGGTCATTTCTGTATCTGAGACACCAGTAAATTCACTGAGTTTAAGGTCTGGATTTGTATGCAAGGACTCAAAGTATCTCCGAGCTACATGCACAGAATCACTGAATTCTGGGGATTCTGGGAATGTGCAGAATCCTGGAAATGTGCAGCATTTCAAGATTACCTTCCCGGAAACACCAGTGAAGCAGATTTCATCCAGGATCTGTGACCTATTTCTGTTTGCTCACAGATACATGTTCTGTGCCATCAGTGACAGGTTTTTTCCTGGAACCATCCTTCAAGTTCTTATTTCTGACAGTTAATTTTTTGGCTTTCAGTATTCTGGAGCTTCTCCCAAGGCCAGGTGTCAGAGCCCTTTCAGATTCACCTCCTGGAAGTCTCTATGGGGAGCAAAAAAGGAACAATAGTCTGTTCCAGCTTGGTGAGATCCACCCCATTCACCAAGTGAGGGCTGAATTTGGATGACTTGGCCAGACACGTCCTTGAGACTCCACGGGGAGACAGCTCTGAGGCAAGGAGTCCCTGGGGCCACACTCAGGGGAATGGGGGTAATTTGCTCTCCGCAGGGGCTGGGCTTTCTGCACCAACAGAGGAAGTCTTAATGAGTGGATTAGGCTGGACAGCAGGGAAGGCTCTGAGTCACACCGGGGAGATTAATCCCTTCCTCTCCTAATCACCAGCCCAAGGAGGTGAGGCAGGAAACCTCTCCAGGCCTTCTCCAAACTGGCACTTGGAAAGTCAAAACAAAAGGGCTCTTTCAGCTCTTTGTGGATGAAGTGTTTGGGAGAAAAAAAGGATGTTATATTTCAAGCAACTGAACACCCTTGGTCCTCCCTCTTGAAGGGAGCAATGCTTAGAGGAATCTCCAAATTATACAATGGGATGGCAGCTGGAGACACCCGGGTTCTATGCTCCCTCATCCTCATTAACCTCCTCCAAAAACATTTTCCAAGGGTCAGGATTGTAAAAATTATGCCAAACCTCCTCCAAACACACAACTTTCTAGTATCAAGTGCTTGAAAAGAAGATGCACATGGAAAACGTGGAATGTGACTGCAGCTCCAGGATCCCCAAAACCATTAATTGAACCTGTAATTGCAACTTCTATAAGTTTGAGGGGCTGTGGTATAAATTAGTTGTGTAAACTGCTACTTTTGCTGTATCCAAAAGGGATAATTCCAGATATTTAGAATGTTCAGATTACACCTTTGTTTGTAGTAGTTCAGGCTTACAGTGTAAACTGGGCTGCCAGCACAATTGGAAATATCAGATTAAACAAACATGAGAGGCTTCAAGCTGCAGTTTGGAACTTCCACGGTCCTTGATGTTCTAAACAGTTTTATCAGAAGCAAAATGCAGAACTGACTCCAAAGAAGAGCAGTTGTTCAGAACTCTGTGGAGGAAACCCGGCTCATCTGTCAGACTGAAGATGGTCCTGCTCTGCACACCATTATCCCAGTCAGATGTGTGGGAGACACTTGGAATGCAGCATAGGCTGCAATTAAACAGCTGTGAAACAGCTGTGCTGCACCAGCCCCAGTTCCCAAACTCACCAGAGCTCACTGGGTTCCTGAGAGGGAAGAGATTTTGGGTAAAGTTGCTCAACATTGGGTAATAGTTGTGTGTTGGCCAAATTCCTGTTGTTTCTTCTGGATCCCAGTGGGAAGGCAGCTTCATTTAATGTCTTTTAGGTCTTTCCACGGAATAATAAGTGGTGCATAAAAGACCTCAAGAATAACCAATTTGTTTCTGTGAATATGGACGTGGGAAAGAGGAGAGCACTCTGAAGAGAAACCTGCAGCTTTTTGACTCAAAAGAAGAAAGAGGAAAAAAAAAAAGAGGGGATGGAGTGAGGAAACCAAAAAGAAAAATATTTTGATGAGGGGTTTGGATGAGTCATTTTGACAACTTGCAATCGCTTCCTTTGTCAGCATTTCACTCCCTGAATGTGCTGCCGAAAAGGGAATTCATTAGAGGAACGGTGGCATTCTCTAATTTGTTTGTTGCCTCTGGAGATGAATCCGGATGAGCTCTCAGAAGGTGTTTTATGTGATAGTCTCAAAGGGCTCTGTTATTATCCTGAGCCATCGAGAACTCCTCACAGTCAGGTTGGACCATGGCAGGAACCACTCTGTGCCACCACCATTTGAACCATTTCTTGGACTGTGCAGGCTCTTGTCCAAGTCATTCATGACATGATGAAGGATTGATTTGATTAGTGCAGCCTCTTGTATCCTAAAGCCAAAGTTATCTAAGGTATTTCAGTCTGGTCATGTGTTTTTGCCTCTCATTAACATCCCCCTAATCCATGTGGGAAGTCAAAGCTGGGATTTTCAAGGGATAGTCGTCATGAAATTCATCAAACACTGGGCCTGGGTGCACTTTCCTCCCTCCTTCAGCCATCAAACTGGCCATGGATTCTAATTTCCTCTTTGAGACTCCCTCTCTGGCTTATGGAAAGAGATCTGGCATCTCCAGACAGTGATTCATCACCTCCCAAAATAGGCAGTGGAGGCAGGTGGGAGGAGTACACCTCTACAGCTCCTTCCCTCTGTTCTTCCTGGAGACCAGAGGCCGTCTAGACAACCAGACACCAGCCCCAGCGCCTGCTTGGGAAGGTTGAGGGAGGTGAAATGAGTCCCACCCTTTGGGCACTAAATTTCTTCAGCACCTTTGAAGTCCTAATGAGAGCCCCAACATCCCACGCTCCGGATCCGCTCGGCTCCCAGTGCTGCATCACCCCATCCTGAGATTGGAGGCTCCCAACAAAGCCAAGTTTTGGTTTCATCTTCATCCTGTTGTGATCTTCCTCCTGTTGTTTTCTTTCTTCTGTTGTGATCTTCCTCCTGTTGTTTTCTCCCTCCTGCTGTGGAAATGAATGCAGGATGTATGGGAATCCTGGATCAGGATGGTGTCCCACAGCCTGACACAGCAAAGGTGGTAGAAGAGGTGAAAAAAGTACCTCAGTTGTTAAAAGGTTACAGAAATGTCCCTGTAAATCCAAAAGATTGCTGATGCCTAGCTGAAGTGGTTTTCCAATTGAAGATATTCCCTGAGCCATCCCAAGGAAGGAACTGCCTGTGGAGAGTGGGAAGTGTATTCAGCCAGAAAGAGAAAAGCTCTTCCTTTTGTTATGCCAGAAGTCCAGTGCCCAAATAAAGGACTGGACTGGATTGGATTGGATTGGACTGGATTGGATTGGATTGGATTGGATTGGATTGGACTAGATTGGATTGGATTGGATTGGACTGGATTGGATTGGATTGGATTGGACTGGATTGGATTGGATTGGATTGGATTGGTTTGGATTGGATTGGATTGGATTGGATTGGATTGGATTGGATTGGATTGGATTGGATTGGACTAGATTGGATTGGATTGGACTGGATTGGATCCTTGCAGCTTTGGGAGGTGCTGCAGAATGTCTGATGTTCAGGGAGGCCAGGGTGAAGTTCAACACTTGCCAAATTAGCTTATCACATCTTGAAATGGTGATAGGGGAGTTTGGAAGCAAGGAAATAACCCTAATTCCATGACATTGCCCTGATTTATTCTCCTCTTGCATAAAAAATGAGAGGATGGTCTGTTTCCAATGGGAAACCTTTGGAAATCAGAGCCCTCCTAATGAATATTTATACCTATTTGATTGCTCTTTTCTTGTCAAATCTTTCTTGTGGTTTACGGCATTAAAAATTGAGACTGACTTATTTGGTGCTTCTCATATTTGATTGGGAAATATCTTCTTATCACACGAGAGTGTTGGAGGGGGGAGGAAGCTCTTCCAGTTCTGAATCCTGATAGTTTTGTGAGGAAAGACTTTACTCTGGATTTTGCCTTTGGTAAAATGTGTCTGCCCAACCTCAGGTTCATTTCTTTGTTGTGCTCTTTCATCAGTTTAATCACAAAACAATTTAGTTCCTTTTTTATTATTGATTTTATGTTGATTTATGTTACTCATTTCTGGTTTCTTTTTTAATCTGCTCAAATGTACAATGAAAGAAGATCTCCCTTTCATCTTTTTGAAAGCCTGACTCATAGGACCTCAAAAACAATGTTGAAAAACCAACCAAGCACATTATGGGGCTTTTTCCCCCATAATAACCTCTTCCAGCAGATTTTGAAGAGATATTTAAAAAAGTGTTTTCTTGTCACGTGTCTGTGGCAGACACGACATAAAAATACAAAGACTGAGATGATTTCATTCTGAATTTTAAAACACCCATTGAATTCAGGTAGGAGTCAAATTTGGTACAAATCATCTTAAAAGAGCTTAAATTTACACCAACCAAAGACTGGATCTACGTCATTGGATCCACATTTCCCCGCCCCTGGAAGTCTCCAAGGCCAGGCTGGGAGGGGCTTGGAGCCACCTGGTCTAGTGGAAGTTGTCCCTCCCCATGGCAGGGTGTGGAACTTTGGGATGGGCTTTAAATTCCTCCCATCCCAAACCATTCCATGATTCCATGACTCTCTCCAGATTGCTCTGCCTCCTCTGTTTAATTAAGACTTCTAATGATTAGATTAGATTAGATTAGATTAGATTAGATTAGATTAGATTAGATTAGATTAGATTAGATTAGTCTTGTGCAGTTAAGGAATGGGCATTTCTGTACTTTTGGTAAACACCTAAAAGCAAATGGTAACATGTTGGTTCTCCATTAATTTTACTGGAAAAGGAGCAAAAGGTTTAAAGCCATTGAGTCATCCCAGGAGAAGTGAGGGTGGTGTAATTTAAGTGTGTCTAAGGAGCACGAGTGGAGTAATTAATCTTTGCTGACTCCAGCAGGTGGAATTCTGAATTGAGATTTCCTTTGTGGCTTCCCTGCCTGCACATGGATGACCAACCGTTCCCAAGACATCACTAAAATCCTTCCTTCCTCTCCATGACCTCTTGTGTCCCACCACAAAACTCCACTAAGTCTCCTAAAGCTACATCAGAGAGATTTTGATGAGCTCCTTTCCAGAAACACTTCCCAGAACAGTTTAGGGAAAAGATTCTGGATTAAATCTCACAGTTTGGCACAGAGTCAGCAAAGGTTTAATGAGGAAAAATAAAAGGGAAACAGGAATTAACTGATAAGGAGATAAGTGCCCCAACACAACCAACAAACCTTTAAAGAAAGAGTGGAAATCAAAAGGTTTTGGGGGTTTTTAATATTCCAAGTGTCCCTTTTTGATGTGATCCCAGCGGCGAAGCTTCTCTGATGTGGTTTCCTGATGCTCCAGTGTTCTCACACCCAATCTACCTCTCCCTCCTGTTGAGGTGGAGTTGAGGTTATTTTTAGCACTAAAAGTGGAGCAGGACTTTCATTTTTCTACTTTACCCCCTAAATCCTGCTTGTCACGACCCTGACAGCTGAAATTCTGATCCTGGCTGTTCCTGGGATAAGGAAGTCCAGTTGGAATCCTCAGCCCTGGCCCACACATCCCTCACATCTGAGCAGAGATTCCCATGTTTTTGGCAGACCTGCAGCTCTTCCCACAGCTCCCAAGTGCCCCAGTGTCTGGAAAGGCTGAGCCCCCAGCTGTAGCCCTAAATTCATCTCTTATGGGGATGCAGCCAGGAGCACCAGGGATAAATTTCCTCACTATGGAGCCAGCCATGCTTCTGGAGGTGAATCCTCCATGAGAGGCACAAATGTTGTGGGGTTGGGATGCTGTTGCTCTCAGTTTTCTTACTTGCAAGTGTTTGAAATCTTGCAGTGCAGATTCTCACGCAGCTTCAAGAAAACAATGTGTATTTTTAGAAATTATCTATTGTTTACATATTTCTGCTCTGGGAGGAGAAATATGATTGATGGTGATGTTCACCATCCAGGTCGAAGAGGTGGCAACCTGTGTAACCAATCTCTTGACCTCTGTACAAATGTATATAAGTATTAAAGTCAAATAATTAAAATAAAAAAGCTTTCCCTTGACCTGCTGTGCCTACCTCATTCTTCCTGTGCCTGAAACTGTAGCAGGATGCAGCACTGCAGGAGGACTTGAATCTTTGGGGCTGCCCAGACCCACACCCTAGGTCAGCCCCAGAGCCCATGGAAATCACTCTTGTGGGAAAACACAACGGGAGTCACTCATGAGGAGGATGCAGCCTCCCTTCTCCTCCTCTTGCTTCTTCTCCTCCCCCTCCAAGACACAGTGAGATTTAATTTAACAGGCTGCATTTTGGAAGGAAAATTGAAAACCTTTATATTACTTACATACTCCAACAGGGCTCCCAAGGTGCATCCTGGAGAAGAAGGAGATCACAAGGTTATCCATGATGGAATGAGCATTTCTAGCACTTTCTACCCTCCTGGGGCTCTGGGGCAGCCCCAAGGACTGAGCACTGCCCACACATGGCTGTGGTGGAACCCACCTGCTCTCCTCACCTTCCAGCAGAGTCTTGTAGGTTGTGCTCTCAATATCCAGGGCCATCTTGCCATTTCACAGCTCCTGGGAATCCTGCAGCATCCATGCCAGCTCATCCTTGGCCTTCTGGAACTCATCTTGCAGCTCATTGTGCCTCCCCCAGGCATCTCTGAGAGCACGACCCCCTCAATGTCACCAGGTGATATTTGCAAGGACAACACATTCTGGGGGCACATGAGACATCCTGCCTTTTCCTGTCTTCTTTCTCATCATTCCCACCTCTAAAAGAGAAAATCCTTCTTACTTTGAGAATCCTAAACTGGGGGGTATCGGGGCATTTTTTAGGAAAGCCAAACATTTCCAAAATCAATGATCAATTATAAAATACTCCAGGAAGTCTGAACATGTCTCTGCACTGCCAGACTGGGTTTGAGTTTTGTTTGGAGGATACCAATACTCTGCCCCAACTGGAACTAATAATTAAGGTTTCCCATTGCTTCCCGTTATAAACTATATAATGAATTAGATGGTCTGGAAATTATACCAGTTTCTATGGGTGCTGAATTACTGGTGAGTCATAATTCTACCCATTCATTGGATGCTTTAAACCCATGTCAGAAGCCAGAATTCCTGCTGAAGCAAATTCAGCAATTTTCTGAGAGCTGTAGCTAATCCCATGATCTAATTTGGTGCAATTAGTCCTTTGCAATATTCAAAAGGATCCAACAGAAAATAGGCTGGGAGATAATCCTCCTTCCCTGCTCAGCTTTGGGAAAAGCTTCCCTAGACTGATGGAGCCAGTGTGAGGCAACTCTCTTTGATAAAGATGAAAGAAATTGTGGGATCATGGAAAGGTTTGGGTGGGAAAGGGCAGTAAACTCATCCAGTCCCACCCCTGCCATGGGCAGGGACACATCCCCCTGTTCCAGGCTGCTCCAAGCACCATCCAGCCTGGCCTTGGACACTTCCAGGGGTGGGGCAACCACAGCTGCTCTGGGAAATCCATTCCAGGGCCTCATCACCCTCACAGGGAAGAATTTCTTCCTCAATTCTAATTTAAATCCACCCTCCTCCAGTTTAAAACTATCACCCCTTGTCCTATTGCCACAGATCCTGCTAAAAAAATTGTCCCCATTTTTTTATAGATGCCACAAAGGTGTAGAAAACACAACTTGGGATGTGACACCTAGGACCCAGAGAGTAAATCCTATCCACCCCACCTGTTCCTTCATGTTTTCCAGGTCACTTTGCCTCCTCTGGATCACAAAACTCAGCTCTTTCATCTCTTGTTGGTGGGACTTCAGCTTCTTGAAGTGCCTGCACTTCTCCTCCTCAAGCTCTGGGAACTGTTAGTAAGGAAGGAGAGAGCTGGGAGTTGATACTTGTGGTTTACATAGGAGCCTTGAGTCTCTTCCCAGAGTGAATTAAACTCAGTTTAGAAAAAGAGATTTGTGGATCCTGAGACTGCCAGCAGAAAATGGCAGTCAACCAACTGGTCAACCCACCTACAACTCCCTATTCCCAGCAAATCCCACCACCTCTGTTCCAGGGGTGTTCTCCTGGCTTTGAGACTCACAGAATTTATCAGAATGGAAAATTAGATCCAGAAATCACTTATTGAGGACAGGAACCAAATCCCACCACTTTTGCACTGTTGTTTCTGACAGTGAGAGGCTTAAGAAGCTGTCACCAGACTTACCCTGGCTCAGCACAATGCTTCCAACTGGGATTTGCTTTTCCAAGCTATATCCTCATGCCAGTGCTCCATGCCCCTGAAGGTGCCCCCCATGTCCAGGGCTCAGCTGTTGTTCATTTTCACAATGACAGAGGCATCACAGGGACTTCTCTCCAGCTCAGACTTTTCCTAGAAGCAGCCACAAGTCACCAGTGCATCCCTGTCCCTGGATTTCTCATCTCACACCCCAGTGGAAGTAACACCACCATGAAGAATCTGACCTGAGTGACAGCCCAAGACTTGAAACTGGGTTTGATTTATTTTATTTCAGATCTCAAAATCTTCCTGATCTGGGGTTCCCAAAAAGAGCCTGATTGGTTAATCTGGCCCAAATTCATATAGACAACGAGTGGGTGGGAGGAAGAGCTGCCATGAAGAATGGTTGGGACAGGAGCATCCCTACCTGAGCAGAAATACATGACAGGAACTGCATCTCCTGCATTAGGGTTTCCAGTTTTGCTTCCAGCTCTGCCTTGGTCAGATGGACATACTCACATCCTAAAAGAGTTTCCAGACAGGTAGGAGTCAAAATTATGCCTACACAAGGACCTAAGGCAATTCCATTATATTTTTGGAGTAAGAAATTTTGTTTGAGAAACTCAGTTATCTTCTGACCAGCAACAGCTAAGGGGTTCCCAAGAATATATCCAGTATTGAAGAGTTCTTGCTGAAAAACCATCATAATTCAAGCACAAGGAGCAGAAAACCTCCAGTTTAGAATGAAGTGTTCTCTTGGTGTGATTTTCCACACCCCACACCTGTCCAAGGACCTCTGAGATTCTCTAGATCTGTTCCTTGTCTTGCAAGGAGTGGATCAGAGGAAACCCCTTGGATCACTGCACCCAAACCTTCCCTTCATCCCAGTTCCTTACCCTCTCCAGCAACATTAAATTGCTCTCAGCAGTGGTGCATCTGCTCACCTCCTGCTCATATCTGGTGGGGAAGAGAGGAGACCAGTGAAGGGGTCGTTCCAAGGCTGGAGACCTTGTTTGAGTGGATATTTAGGGGACAGAGTGCTTTGGATCTCATCCTTTTAGATCTCAAATTTTTGATCTCAACTTTTTGGATCTCAGCTTTTTATGTCTCACCTTTTGGAGCTCAGCCTTTTGGGTCCCAGATTTTTACACATCACCCTTTTGGATCTCAGGTCCTTGAGTCTTAGCCTTTTGAATCACAGCCTTCTTTATCTCAGTTTTTTGGAAGTCTATTGATACTGCCCAGGCCAGGAGTCCCATTTGTGGAGCTGTTGGAGCTCCTGCCCCAAGGATATCTACTCACTCACTGGCCCCTGAACTCCTGCACAAACTTCTCAGAGTGGTTCAGCTCAGGCTCCATCTGCTCCTGCTCCCACTGCAGTGAGTCCAGCCACTGCCACCAGCCACAGGCAAAGCTGCCCAGGACATTCCTGGTGTCCCTCTGGGCTGGCAGCTTCCACAGGACATCTCATTAGGCTGGCAACGCCTTGTTCTGCTGCCCCAGAAGTTGCACCTGCACTCAGAGGGCAAAGCCACCTGTTCAGGTGTGTGTTGGAATGACTGCTGGGACCACAGGAGTGTAAGGGACACAAGGAATCTTCTCTTCTGGGTCAGCAGTCCCCAGGCTGGGTGAGAGGAAAAAATGGGGGCAATGTGACCTTCCTAAGCCCAGAATCAAGTGGGAGGTGTCCCTGCCATGGAAAGGGGTTGGAACTGGATGATCCTTGGGGTCCATCCCAACCCAAGCCATACGTGGTGGGATTGTTGGGGTGTCCTGCATGGGGCCAGCAGTTGGACTTGATGATCCTGGTGGGTCCCTTCCAACTTGGCATATTCTGTAATTCCATGAATCCGTGAATCCTACAGCAAAGTGAGCTTGCTGCTCATCCCTTCTCCAAGGAAGCCCTGGACAGGACAGCCTTTGTGGCAGCTACAGAAACACCAAATGCTTAAATAAATCTGCATCAATGGGCTGAAAGTGGAAACCCTCATTCATGGATATGAGACCATGGAAAAAATTCTGGCTGCAGAAAGAAGCCAACAGTGCCAAATCCCTGCTGGACACTTTGAGGAACAGATCCCTCCCACGATTAATGATAAAACCAGATGCAGTTCATCAAAGTATTTAAGAGCATAAATCAGGCTAAAAAACATAACGGGCTCGACCTGTGCTCATGGCACCATCACACACACCAGAACCAGCTCAAGGCTCATGAACTGCAGTGGAGAAGGAGAGAAACCAAAGTCTGGAATGGCAAAGTTTTCTTTCAGCTCTCACCTTGTCAGTCAAAGAGGCAAATTGGCTTTGGAGGCTCCTCAGCTGCTCCCTCTCCTGCTTTTGGATCCAGGGGATGGATTTTGGGGTTGACTTTCCTGTCCAGGGGCTGCAGGAGGTCCCTGTTCACCTGCACCAGGTGAGCACCTCCACATCTGCCGACCAACCCACTGGTGCCCCAGCACCCCGACCTCCCCAGAGGAGAACAAACCCATTTCCATCCCTTTGTGTTCTGGAGTCTCTGGCCATGGCTCCAGGCTCCACAGCCTCTCCCAGACAATGCCAGGAGGGGCAAGTGCTGCTTCAGCTGAGTGTCAACCCACTGGGAGCAGAGGATGATGAGAAGAATCTTCTCCCATGGGAAGCTCACCCAGCTGCTGGCTCATGCTGGAAGACACGATGGAGGAGAGGACACAACCCAGAAGGAGCCCTCTAACACGATACCTCTGTGCTCCTCCTTTATACACATCTCAGCAGTGGGGCTAGGCTGATGAAAAGGAATAATTTGGGTTTTTCCTGGGGTTTGCCATACCTGGCAGAAATTGGGAGGTTTAAATATGCAATACAAGTGAACATTTGTGAAATCCAGTGGAATTTCTCTGGGTGTAAATCATGCAGTCAGCTCAGATTCTTTTACTGAGTTTGTTTGTCCTCCTTCCTTACAGTAAATACAGCTTAGGAAATGGCCTGGAGACTGTTTCTTTCTTCCAAGGACTGTTTCCTCTGCCATGGAGACAAGGTAGGAGAGCTGAGGGTGTTGGCCTGGAGAAGAGAAGGCTCCAGGGAGACCTTAGAGTTCCTTCCAGTGCCTAAAGGAGCTCCAGGAGAGCTGGAGAAGGATTTGGGAAAAGGGATGGAGGGACAGGACAAGGGGGGATGGCTTCTCACTGCCAGAGGGCAGGGATAGATGGGATATTGGGCAGGAATTCCTCCCAGAGAGGGTGATGAAGCCCTGGAATGGATTTCCCAGAGCAGCTGTGGCTGCCCCATTCCTGGCAGTGTCCCAGGCCAGGTTGGACAAGGCTTGGAGCACCCTGGAAGCGAAAGGTGTCCCTGCCCATGGCAGAGGTGGAACTGGACAAGTTTAAGTTCCCTTCCAACAAAATCCACAATTCTGTGATTCTTGTTAAGTCTTTTGCTTTGATTGTGTAGAACATCTCAGAAAAAAAACTCACATGGAGAAGAAAATAAAGAGCTTTGAAACTAGGAGGCCCTGTCCCAAGGCTGCTAGCTGGACACTGGTCAATAATTTAATTGAGAGCAGTGGTAAGTTGGCTGTGGTGGGCAGAGCAAAAAGGAACCAGCAACCTGTATCCTGCAAAATTCCTTGTTAATCCACCTACTCCTTGACACTATCCTTTATATGGAAACTTGTAATTAAAATCCTCGGGATAGCTCAAGGCAAATAAAAAGGGATTTATTGGAGTGTCTTGACAGATGGAGAAGAAAAGGCTGAGAAGTTTCCCAGCGTCGCTGAGAGCTGGAGGGGTGGAGCCAAGATTCCATCTCTTTGCTTGTGGCTTCCTGCCAAAGTTTCTTTCAAAACAAAAAATAGTGAAGGTTTCATTTTAGACCACTCAGAAGAAATAATATTCCTCTGCTACTCCACCAGATTAATCCTGAACTTTTTCCATAGGCTCAAACGTCGGCCAGTGCTTTTTGTGGCCATTATACATTTAAGCATTTCAAATCACCAAGAAATGGGATAATATTTCCCCTGCTCATTTCTCTCCTTGCTTTTTCAGGATTTTTTAATTTTTTTTTTTTTCAGTTCCTGGGCTCATCAAAGCAGTTTTCACCATCTTTCACAAGAAAGCTGATGAAAAACAAATCTAGTTACATTAGAACATAGGAACATGGCTGGAATTCTGTTTCCAAGAGCAGCTGATGCTGAAGGTTTCCTTGTACCTCATTATTTGCAAATGTTCTGCTCTGGAGCACTTTGCCCTCGGCCCAGCAAGGGAGATAATTGATAGGATGAGGCAGCTGGAAAGACAAGCAGCTTAATTAGGGGTTCTTGACAGCGCTATCAATTACACCCACACAGGGCAGCAATTGAAGTCTGGATGTTTCATTTAAACAGAGGCAGCGTCCATGGCATTCGCAGCTGGAAGAGCAGGATTGGAGCCCAGGGCAGGACACTTGGCCTGGAGCTGCTCTGACTCAGCTTCATTTTGTGCCTCCAGTTTGTCTCTCCTTGGGCTCTGCTGAATCCCCCTCCTGGTACTCCTGAGGTTCCCCAAGGGCCCTGAGCAGGGTTCTCCAGCATCTGCCTTGAAAATGTGGAGCTTTTCAAGCAAAGAAGGGGTTCACATAGAATCTTTATTCCCTTCCTGTGGCCAGAGCCAAGAGGGTCATGGCTGGATCCAGGTCGTCCTCCCAGAACAAATTGCAAAAGGTTGTGGGTGGTTTCATTGAGTTTTCTTCCACTTTTCTAAACCAAACTTCTGAATTTGGGTTTTCACAGCCCTGGATGTCACAAGAGGGTTCATCCATTGGATCACTATCTCTTCTGGCCCCCAGCTCACCTCACCCCTGACAACCCCGAGTCCCCAAAAGGTACCTGAGGCCACCTGAGGCCACCCTTGGGCAGTAGCTTACAGGGCCACAACATCAGCTCTGCCTCCCTCTCCCAGTTCCACCCCATCCCACACAAATCGCTGCAGGAGACAAAACTATTTATGCCTCCTTTGACAGCAGAAGGTCCCCAAATTTGAACCATGCCAGGTCTCCACTTCTCCCACCCAGCTGGTGGAACTCGGGTATCTGTGTCAGAGCAGCTCCTCTCTGCAGCTCCCTGGCAGGACAGGGAGGGTTGGATGTGGCCTGTGTACCAGGGTAATCACAGCTCACTAATGCTCTTCTAATCACCAGGAATTTTGGAAAGAGGCCCAGCAACGAGCCCCACAATTTTCATGGTGCTACAATACAGCCATGACTAATTTCACGGCTTTTTGCCAAAGTAAATCAGGAGGGAACATCTTGTTCTGGTCACATCTGCACAGCGAAGATGTAAAAACTCCACCAGTTGGACTGGGAGAACTGGGGCAAAGACCAGCAGCTCCACGTAGGCACAGCAGAACATTTTCCTCCCACTAGATGGTGATATCTGTGCACTTGGGCCCGTGGTTGGGTTCCTGGGGGTGCCAGGAGCATCCTGGAGAATCCTGGAGCACCCAAAGGAGGGCTGTGACAATGGGGAAGGGTCTGAAGAGGACACACAAGGAGCAGCTGAGGCTTGGTTTGTCCAGCTGGAGGAGTCTGAGAGGACACTCTTTGGGGGCTGCAGCTTTGTCCTGAGGGGCAGCTCTGATCTCTGCTCTAAGGACCAGGGACAGGACCCAGGGAATGGCTGGAGCTGTGTCAGGGGAGGTTTAGGTTGGATATCAGGAAAAGGTTCTTCCCCAGAGGGTGGTCAGACACTGAACAGGCTCCCCAGGGAATGGTCATGGCCCAGAGGCTACCAGAGCTTCAGGAACATTCAGACAATGCTCTCAGGAGGTGGGATTTTGTGATTACTGGGGTTTTTGGGGTGTCTGTGCAGGGCCAGGAGTTGGACTCAAAGATCCTTGTGGGTCCCTACCAGTTCAGGATATTCCATAGTTCTGTGATTCCATGGGATGAGCCAGTTCACACCTGGAAACACTCAGGAACCTCCCAGGATGCCACAAGCAGGAGGTTGTTACAGCAGTGGGAGTTAATATTTAGGACAGCACTTGGACAATGAGGTGCTCAATCCATGGAAGCTGATGTTTCCCATGGACTCGTGCTCCAAGGCTGACTCAGCCTGGGATGTTCTGCAAAACACGTGTGAACCTCTGGCATAAAACCGGCAATGAGACAGAGTCAACACCAGCTCCAAAGAGAACTGACCTTCCTCCAGCTGCTCCCTTCTCCCTGTCCTCCCCCCATTCCTGGGATTCTGCTCATCCACCAGCACTCCCAGAGGCTCCTGCTCTGCCTGGGCACAGGGTGTCAGCAAACTCCTTCTCTCAGCGTTCACAGCCCGGTACTGATGGAAAACACACCTCAAGACATCATCCAAGGGCCCCCTCTTTTGATCTTCTTCTTCTCACAGCTTCAGCTCAGCCCCTAATTGTCGGATCCAGGGCATCCCTTTGGATCACCTGGGACCCGAGAAAGGGAGTTTGAACCCTGGACAGGGGGGTGTGAAGTTGGTCCAGGGGGGTTAGAGACATTGGCACACAGCCCAGGATGACACTGGCTTTGATTTTAGTCCATGGGAGAGGCTTCCAACACTGAGAGAGGAATTACAAACCTCAAAGGTGTGGAAATAGTAGCTTAGCACAGCACGGGGTGAAAAATTTTGTAGTTTTGGGGTTCTTAGCATAGAGGTAAAATGGGGGACAAAATAGAGGATTTAGGGTGTTGCCCTAAGTTCCTCTCCTTCTTCCTCGTCCTCCATCTTCTGAGGTGGTGATGGCACAAAAT
>JBBMKD010000090.1:1915465-1932938 GCA_037834095.1 Argya squamiceps | reverse complement strand
CGGGAAGGATGGGATCCTTCTTCCCCACTTTGGGCTGCCACCGCAAGCCTGGGCAAGCTTTAAATGTTTCCTGACACAGATTGAGACTTTCTTAAACTCTAACCCTTCTCAGAGATGAGAGGAAAGGCCAAATTAAAAATATGTCAAGGGACGATATGAAGATGTTGAAGTCAGTAAACTAAGAGTGACTTTGTAAGTGGGAGAGATGACAAGTTGTCTGAGTCCTAGGCTGAAATCTCCTGGGAGTTTTTAGTAACAGACTGTAATATGAATATGCCAAAGTATTCCTTTAAATTGTGGACAATACAAACTGGGGAGATGATTTGTGGATTTGAGCAAAGGTATCTGTGATGGACTGAGTGAATATTAGTAGCTGTGATCCTGTGATCCCATGCGAGGTTTGAACAGAGACGAGAAGAAGCTCTCTGCCAGTGAAGCAGTGAGAAGACATCTCTGTTCCCTGAGTTGAAGAATCCTTTGCCTTTGAAGTTGCTAATTTTTAAGAAGTGACACCTCAATATCTGTGAGTCTACAACCCATATGTAGTCAGGGGAAAGGCTGTGTGAATATGGGAGGTTCCACAATTGCAGAATCTCCTGGGCCAGCTGCTTTTGTGTGAGTTGGAAGCCACAAACAGACTGTCTCTCTTGTGGAAAGTTACCAAAACAACAGGAGAGACTTCTCTCTCTCAAAGACTGAATGAATGACTGTTTTATAAGTGGTACTGACCTGGAGTTCTGAGTTTTGCCTCTTTACATTGTTTGTAGAAAATGAACAGTTTGTGGTGGGAGAAAGGGTTGGTTTAGAAATTAATTTGCGGGTTTTTGGGTTTTTTTCTTTTCCTTTGCTTCTCTTAGTGTGTGTTAATAAAATCTGTTTACCTTAAGTTGGGGCCTGTTTTGCCTTTTTCTCCCAAAAATCCTATCTCCTAGTTGGCAAACAAAATTCAGTGAACAAGAAACCACCACATAAATGGTGCCATGACTGAGATAAGTGAACCAAAACCACTACTGTGTCTCAGAAAACCAGATCCTAAATATAAATTAAAGATATTTACAAGCCCCACTTGTAAAGTGGGCAGAAGAGCGTAAATAAATAAGAATATCAATGCCCTTCTGACTATTCGCAAAGTACTGCCAGAGCCATATGGTAGCACATGAAGAAATCCGGTATTTAAATTTAATAACTGCCCCAGTGAAGGAGATAAATGAGCACTGAAAGAGATCTTGATCTCCAGCTGCCAAAGTTCCTGCATAATTAGGGCCTTCAGTCACTTGGAACTGGGGCTGGGATGACACAGAGACAGTCATAAAAATGCCTTTAGCCCACAGACTTTCCTTTTCTCCCCCCTCCTTCCCTGGAATAACCACAACCTCTCTGTGTGGTCAGCGAAGGCAGCAGGGAGACTTGGAGAAGAGAAGAAAAAAAGGAGAGAAATGTCAAAATCCTTGTGTTTTTTGCAGAACAAGAGGTGGAACATTGGCACTCTCACAAAGTTTATCCAATTTTTTAAGCCTGAAGTTTCCCAGCTGCAAGAATATATTGTCCTAATGATGCAGATATTCCAAAGTGGAACCCACATTCATCATTTAGGGGCAGGGAGACCAGAAGGAATTTCCCTCACACAGACCTAGAGCTGGGTGAGACTGAAAGTTGCTATTAAACCACAGGAAAAATCCCTCTATCAGGGAATTTTTTGAATTCCATGAATTCTCAACACTTAAAAAGTGACATTTCCTGGTGAGAAAGCTGTAACTGGAGGAGGTCTGGGAGGGCCCTAAATGGGAGGGATTTTTCCTGCGCAGACAGACAGAGCTCAGGTGGTTGGGAATGATTTTGGTGCGGGGTATCTTCTTTTGCCTTTGTTGAAGAGCAATATTTTATGGAAACACTGTTGGAATTGGCGGAATCCAGGGCAGGGGGCGGAGGGAGGGGAAGGGGCAGTGCTGGATGCTCCAAACAGGGCAGGTGAGGAGGAACAGGACCCATCACCGGGTCACTCCACCAGGAGCTGCTCCCAAACACAAATGGGAGGAAGCAGCCGATGGACCACGGAATTCCAGAGCAGGAGGAACCACTCTGCTGCCACAGAGGAATTTTATTTGGAGGGGAAGGAGGACACGAGTAGATGGAGACCAGGATCTCTGGGGCAGCATGGAACAACATGGTTGAGGTTGGAATCAAGTCCAAGCTCCAATGAGAGCGAGGGAAGCAAGAGGGATCAACGTGGGAAGGGCTGGCAAGCCCTCAAAGAGCAGGAAGAGCTTCCCCAGAGCCAGAAACATCCGTGCAGGGAATGGCCACAGCCTTTCCCTGTGGTCAGCAAAGGCAGGAAGACTCTGAAAGGATGAAGGAAGGAAAATGTCAAAAACGTGGTCATTTGTGCAGAACAAAAAAAAAGGTGAAATGCCCTGGTGATGGCTTCGGACTGGAATTTTGACTTTGAGGAGGCCTGAGGGAGCTGCCAGGGTGGATTCCACCCAGAGTGGGGAGGGAGGTCACCAGCTCTGGGGTCGGACAGTCCCCGTGTTGTGTCCCTGAGGGAGGGGGTCTCTGGTGAGGCTCATTTAGGGACCAACAACCCGAAATCTGACTTTAACTTGTGATCCCGTTAACAAGTGACTGATGGCTCTTTTAATCTCTTTTAATAAATGGCTTGTGATTTGGGGCTGACGGGAAGGTAAACAAGCCAATAACATCCTCAACAACACCCTTGATATTAAATCATCAATTCAGAAAATAACAACATAATTACGATATTGGTTAATCTCCTCTTTCCCTGACAATAATGTGAAAGTTTATTAATTAAATTGAATTATTTGTGAATACACTGAAGTAATTTTTCTATTGCTGTTATTATTAACAGTGGTGGCGAGTGGACGAAGGAGAAGCTCATTAATTTTTTTGCTTAATTGGCCAAGTATCAGCCCCTGATCCCTGAGATCTCTGACAGGCTGAGCGTGTCCAGGTGCCTCCACACACAGCTGATGCCCTCGGGCTCGGGCGAGGTGCTGGAACAAGGCAGAGATAAAATCTCCAAAGGGTTTCAGAGGGAGCAGGTGGAGGAGGAAAGGCAAGACCGCCAGAGGAAAAAAAAAATTAAAATAAGGAAAAAAAACCCCAAAGAGGATGAGGAGGAAACTGGATTGAATTCCAGGTTAAAAGCACTGGGAGACATGAGATTTTTTTTTCTATGTGCACGTTTCTCAGCAGAAAAATGGTCAATGGATGTGGCAGTCATGATATAAATTGATTTTTGTTTCTATTAGGGTAGGATTTTGATGAGGTGACCCAACAATCAGATGTCTCAGGAATGGCCCCTCCAAGGGTTTGAAACCTCAGGAACCTCTTCACTTGGTCTCCAAGGTAAAGAAGAGACTGAGAGTGTTCAGCAGCTCCAAAAGCTGCTGTGTGAGTTGAGGATGATTTTAATCACATCCTGTCCCACAGGAAGCTGAAGCAGCTGGAGTTAATTCTGGCAGATGCTCCAAATCCAGTAAACAAGGTGATTACTGACCTCCCGGGAAGTGGGCCCGGTGCTGCCTTCCGGGGGTAACGTCACCAACAGGAGGGTGACCCCACCCAGCAGCTCCACCTGGGCTGGACTCCGAGCTCATAATTAGCCCAATCAAGGTCAGACTTTGTGATCAATTGAGTAAATCCCTCTATTGATGGATCCAAATTGCTGTGGTTGCCTCTGCAACAGCAAAAGGATAAGGCGGGTGCAGAAAAGGTAAAGCTGCACAAAAAGCACCAAACCTGTGATGGTTCCAGTGTAAATCTCCTGCCTGGGGAGGGAAAGGTCTGAGGATGGGGTGGGGAAGGCCAGTTTAAGGGCTTTGACAGGTATAGAATCCTGGAATATCTCGAGTTCTGGAAGGGACAGACAGGGATCATCGAGTCCAACTCCTGGTCTTGATCAGGAGAATCCCAACAATTCCAGGCAGGAGCCCTTCTGAAGCCAGGCTGGGAGAGCTGGGGGTGTTCACCCAAAAAAGAGAAGGAAAAAGAGATCTTGGAGCCCCTTCCAGGGCCTAAAGGGGCTCCAGGAGAACTGGAGAGGGGCTTGGGACAAGGGATGGAGGGACAGGACACAGGGAATGGCTTCCCACTGCCAGAGGGCAGAGTTAGGTGGGATGTTGGGGAGGAATTCCTCCCCGTGAGGGCAGTGAGGCCCTGGAATGGATTTCCCAGAGGATGGCCCATGGAAAGCAATCCAGGTGAAGGGCTTGACTCCTTGGCCACCAGCCCAACCTTAACTCCAGGGAGTCACAAACACCTGCAGAGCTCCCCCCTCCAAAATGAGAGAACTCATTCAGGGAGAAGTTTTGTGGGGGAGGAGTGAGGGAGGTGGCTCCAAGACACCCCAGGACCAGCAGGAGGTCCTTGTCCAAAGCTGATACACAGAGCAGTTCCCCTATGAAGGAGATAAACTCCCATTTCAGCTGATTCTGGCCCCGATCAAATGCTGAATGCATCCAACTCAGCAGAGAACCCCCAGCAGAGAGAGACCCACCACAAACATGGGCACAACCCACCTCTTCTCCTGTCACCTTCCCCCTGATTGTCACCTGGAGTCATGACCTGTAACAGCGGTGGGTTTGTACCCAACCTGAAATTCCCATCTCAGCCTGACCTATAACTTATGGGAAAGTCAATTTGTCATTGACCTGGAGGACAGTGACAGGTTCTGGTGTCAGAGCAGCACCTGGAGGCCACTGGCAGGTTCAGTTGTCAGAGCAGGAGGACAGGGACAGATTCAGGCATGTCAGAAGGTCTGGAGGTCACTGACAGGTTCAGATGTGTCACAGCAGCACGTGGAGGACAGTGACAGGTTCAGGTGTGTGAGGAGGGGTCTGGAGGTCACTGACAGGTTCAGGTGTGTGAGGAGGGGTCTGGAGGTCACTGACAGGTTCAGATGTCACAGCAGCACCAGCAGGTCACCAGTGGTCACCAGCAGGTTTGGCCATGTCAGAGAACTTTCCCTTGCACAGGCTCCAGACCTTCCAGTGACATTTTGTGGCATTTTGTGGCTGTTTCCATCCCCCCAGACTAGGTAAGTCCCCAGGCCACGAGAGAGGTAGAATTGATTCACCCCATGCTCCAACAGCATTGGTCAGGTAATGCAGGTTTTGGGGTCACACATGTGAACCCCATGGAACATCATCCCACTCCAAGGACAGAACTAGGGAGTGTGGAAGGAGGATGAAACTCAGGGAACCACCCCCATCCCAAGTGAAATGGGTGGGAGGGGGAAGAGGAGGAGTGGTCTCTGTCAGCACCAGGTGTGGATGATGCAGTTGCTGTAAATTGTGCAAATCTGGCTCTACCTGTCCCAGCTGGAGCTGAGGCAGCCCTGGATGGAACAGGGCTGGGAGGGAGCAGGAGGCACCACATTCCCACGCATCCAGGTCATGGGGGTGGGTGGGAGCAGCTGTTTTCTTCAGAGGAGCAGGGTCAGCATCCAACAGGGGCCAAGTCCAGCAGGAAAAGTGCTCAGATGTCAGCTCAGCCTGTCCAAGCAAAGCTGGGATGAATGTTAATTAGATGAAGGGCCCAAATTTATCTGCACAGCCACAGATCTGTGCTCTGCGACACAGATGCCTCTGGATCATGGCACGAGTCACCCCTGGAGACTGACAGTGCATTCACTCACAAGGAACCCAAGGCAGGGTCCAAAGAGCAGGAAAGGAGGTGATGGAGTAACCAGGATTAAACATCAGGAGCCCATCGTGGAAAGCAAAGGGAAGAGCTCCCCTTAGCTAAATTTCTTTGGAAGTTACACAGTTTTAGGTACTTTTGTCAATGTACTTGCCCACAGGAGTTTTAAACCTCCTCTCACTGTGATCACTGCTTCCATGAGCTGCTGATTTTGGTCTTTCTTGAGGAGGTCAGAGGGTTTTCTAGTGCATAATTGAGCTGGTTTTTTAGATCTGTCAAGTTGGAGGTAAGAGAACTGAGGGTGTTTCTGTTTGAAGTGCAGAGAGGGCACCAAATGATGCTGATCCCCACTTTTAACCTCCTTTAACCTCTCTGCTCCTCAATTCCTTCCCCTGAATGTCCCATCCTTAAGATCCCAAAGGACTCCAGCTGCTCAGGAGAAGTGTGCCAGGTAAACCCCAGCTTGGAGGATGCAGCTCCCAGGTGACAAACCAGTGCTTCTCACAAAAACAAATATTTCCTCCTCCCCAGCATCCACTGTCATCCCCCTGTGAGCCCAAACTGGGGGAATCTCCTCCATGTTTGCACAGTGACCCACCCAGGGGAAAAACCATGGTGGCTCCCAAGGCCCTCCCACCATAACCATGATTAGTAACAATTAAAAACTCATTACAGCCCTAATTACAGCCAATAAAATGCCACTTGGGTTAACTTCCCAAGGAGCTCATAAAACATGGCACAGATCCGGTTTCTTCTCATGTTCTAATGCAAAAGGTCCTCAGCCCATGCCCTGACCCCAGGGGAGCAGTGACATTTCCCTGCCCTCCAGCCCCCACCTGGCTGCACCCTCCTGTCAGGGAGTTCTGGAGAGTGAGAATTGCCCCCCAAGCCTCATTTTCTGCAGGCTGAGCCCCCCCCAGCTCCCTCAGATGTTTCTCAGGAGTTCAACCAGACCCTTCTCCTTGTGCTCCAGCCCTTCCCCAGCTCTGTTCCTGTCTCTGGACGTGCTCCAGCCCCTCAGTGTCTTTCTTGGCCTCCCTGGATGGGATCCAGCACTCTCAGTGTTCCCCACAGAGCAGGCAAAGGGGATCCCAACCCTTTCATCCCAGTGCAATTCACCTGAGCTATTTCCTTCAACTCCCTTTTTCATGAGTGCATCAGATGGGAATGATAAACCCAGGCACCTCTTGGCTTCTTTCCAGGAAAAACTCAGGGAACTTGGAAAAATCCTGTGGTTTTTGGCAGGATAATGTCAGCACCTTTGTCTTCCTGGGCTTCAGCAGGCTGGAGATCTCTGTCCTCTCTGCCACCTTCCCGAGGGTGTCCCCAAGACACTCCTGGGCTTTGAACCACCTGGGTCCAAACCTGTCCCTGGACTCTTCCCTGGGATGAGGAAGAGGGTCATGACTTTTTGGTCTTTCCCACCCCAACCTATGAATTTTAGAATCAGAAATGTCATTTTTTACTCAAACAGGAGGATAAGATGCATTGCAGCCTTGTGTCAACATCACTTGGAAGTCAGGAGGGTGAACTGGAAGGAAATTTGGGGGTAAATAAAAAAAAAACCAAAAAACCAGGAAATTAACACTGCTTCAAATAAAACAAATAATTTCTTCCTTATTTGGCTCATTTAGATGACAAGGACTTGACAATGTTGATCTCTATTTCCATATTTTATCTGCATCAGATCAATCACAGAATCATGGAATGGTTGAAGTTGGAAAGGACTTTAAATCCCATCTGTTCCCACCCCCCGTAACACACACCGCAGACAAGTCAGAGCTGATTCACTCTTGCTCCTCCCAGAGCTACAGAAGAATCCAGTCAAGCGTTAATCAAATTAATTTGGTCTCAATGGCATGTAATTTGGAGAGGGCTAATGACTAATCTGGCTGGGCCATCTGGAGCTCTGATGGCAGGTTCTGGGCTCTGGGATATTCTTTCAGGCTGATTTTTTTTCTTTGTGAGTAATTTGTGTCCACTCAGAGTTGTCAGACCTTCCCACGGCTCACAGATGAGGAGCTGGTGTAAGAGCCCAGCCAGGCAGGCAGAGGGTGCTGCTCATCCTTGTGCCAGCCCCGGGGAGGATTCAGCCTCCTCACCCTGGCTCCAGCTACCCACTGGAGACTCCTCCATGGCAGGAGCTGGAATGAGATGAACACAGAATGTGGGAAGGGATCCTAAAGCCCATCCAGTTCCACCCCCTGCCATGGGCAGGGACACCTTCCATTAGACCAGTTTGCTCCAAGCTCCTGCCCACCTCCAGCCAACCCAAAGCCTAAATGTAAATAATGAATCCTAGTCCTCAGGGTGATGCTCAAGGAAACACCTTGGCATTCCCACAAGATCATCTAAATCAGCTCAAAATAGGATCATGGAAAGGTTTGGGTTGGACAGGATCTTAAAACTCATCCCAGTCCATCCCTGCCATGGGCAGGGACACCTTCCACTATCCCAGGTTGCTCCAGGCCCCATCCAGCCTGGCCTTGAACACTTCCAGGGATGGGACAATCTCAAGAAAATCCATTCCAGTGCCTCACCACTCTCACAGGGAGGAATTCCTTCCCGACATCCCATCTAACTCTCCTCTTTTCCAGTTTGAAGCCATCACCTCTTGTCCCATCTCTCCCTGTCCAAGTCCCTCTCCAGCTCTCCTGGAGCGTTTTGGAAGGGGCTCAAATGTCTCCTTTCCCTTCTCCCCAGGTGAGCACCCCCAGCTCTCCCAGCCTGGCCCCAGAGGAGCTCCAGCCCTT
Organism: Argya squamiceps; assembly: GCA_037834095.1. Lineage (NCBI taxonomy): Eukaryota > Metazoa > Chordata > Aves > Passeriformes > Leiothrichidae > Argya > Argya squamiceps. Next base: position 1,924,524 of record JBBMKD010000090.1, on the reverse strand, counting down.
GGAGCAGCTCTGTGGCCTCCCCTGGGCTCTCTCCAGCAGCTCCACGTCCTCCCTGTGCTGGGCCCCAGGGCTGGAGCAGCTCTGCAGGTGGGGTCCCATCTGGGCAGGGCAGAACACCCCCTCCCCTGCTGCTCCTGGTGGGGGCTCAGCCCAGGCTCGGGGGTCTGTGGGCTGGGGCAGGTTCAGTGCTCACCCACCAGCACCCCCAAGTCCTTCTCCCAGGGCTACTCTCAATTCTTTCCCTCTTCAGTCTGTGTTTGTCCTGCAATCGCCCTGATCCAGGGCAAACCCACGTTTCCCCGCCCCTGGGGAGCATCGAGTGATGAGACAACACAAAAATATGAAGATATTTTCTCTCTGCAGTTTATTGGTATACTGAGGGACTCTGAGGCCATGGAACTGGCTGGAAGCAGCTGATTCACGTGACAGAGGGGGGCAACAGGGCCACACGCTCCAGGCAGGAAGGAGAGGAGGGAAAAGGACCCATAAAACATTAAAGCTGCCAAGTTACTCCACCTGGGGAAGGTGGACAACTCCAGAGACCTGTTTCTCACTCCTAAATCTGACTGTGGGACATCATCTCCTTCCTTCTGTTCATGTGGACTCCTGACACAGCTGAAGCAGGGTGTGGGGGACCCATGGGGGGTGCGGGGGGAACACGGGCCTTAAGAAGTGACAGGGAAGAGCAGTTTTCCACAGGCTCCTGCTCAGCTGGTGCAGCAGCCCCAGGGAGCTCTGCAGTGCCGGGGACCCACGAGGGAGATGTTTCACCCCAGTGGGGCTCAGCGAGGGCCAGCCTGGGCCAGAGGGATGTGTCTCGTTTTCAATCTCACTTTGGGGATATTTCCCCCAGAAACAGTTCGTTTCCTCCTTGAATAGCGATGGGGATGGAAGGGGCTGTGCTGCTGGTGGGAGGAAGAGGAAGGTGCTGCTTTCCCTGGGAGGATGGAGGTGAGGGCTCAGTATTTGACCCCGGAGGATTTGACCGTCGTGGTGGTGACACATCTCCTCACAGAGGAGGAGCCCCCTCCGGCCATGAAGTTGCCACCTGCAGTGCTGCACATCCTCCCACTGCCAGAGGAGAAGCCACCAGTGATGATCCCTCCTCCCATGCCACAGCTGCCAGCAAGGATGTTCCCACCGCCAACTGTGCACACTCCTCCTCCACCCAGGCCATTGCTGGCTCCAAAGCTGCCAGATCTGCCTCCGCACACGGTGGTTCTGCCCACCACAGCTGGAAAAGAGGGAGAGGCTCATTGAACACCAGGCAACATCCTGGGAATCTTCACAAAACCAAGGATAAAGGTAATTCTGCAGGGAAAACAATGTGTGAATACTTACAGACATTCACGTTGGAGGGGTTCTCTAAGCAGAGCCTGTATAGGGAGAGGAACATCAATTGTAAATCTATATACAGTTGGAAGCAAAACTCTTCCCCAAGCGTTCCTTTTATGTCCTGTTTCATATAAGATCAATCAAGCCGCCTGAGAAATATTCCCTGTGGGGACCATGTTTCTGTTTTGGGCTTCAAAATTTGGAGGAAGAAAGGAAAGTAATCAGATTTCAGTGCTAAATGTGTTGTGAGGGATGATTAAAGATGAATCTGACCCAAGGGGGGACAGCAGCCTGGCCCAGCCCATGGTGGGAGGTCTCACCTGTTCTCCTCCCCCTCCAGCAGTTTCCTGTACATGGCAATCTCAACGTCCAGCGCAATCTTGATGTTCAGCAGCTCCTGGTACTCCTTCAGCAGGCGAGCCAGCTCCTCCTTGTCCTTGCTCAGGGCACATTCCAGCTCTTCCAGCTTCCTCCTGGCATCCTTGGTGGCCATCTCCCCCCTCTCCTCAGCCTCAGCGATGGCTGACTGCAGTTGATGGTTCTGCGGAGAACAAAATAAATTTCTTCATTCTCTCTGCCCACCCTCTACTGGAGCATCCTCATGGCACTGGGGGGAAAACAGGAGGAACCTGTGAGATACTGGCCAACCCCCACCTGCTTCTTCACATTCTCGATTTCTGTCCGCAGCCTCTGGACATTCCTGGAGAGCTCCTGGATCTCCATCTTGGTGTTGCGGAGGCTGTCCCCGTGCCGGCCGGCCGTGGTCTGCAGCTCTTCATACTATGGACACGGGGACAAAGACACTCATCAGAGACACAACTGACCAAAAAACTGAGGGGTTTCCCATGCTCCAGGTGCTTCAACCCCCTCCCAACTCACCCTGCTCTGGTACCAGGCCTCGGCCTCAGCCCGGCTGTTCTGGGCAATCTGCTCATAATGACGCCGGACCTCCTCGATGATGCTGTCCAGGTCCAGGTGCCTGTTGTTGTCCATGGACACCACCACGGACAGATCCCGGCTGATTGTCTGCATCTGAGACAGCTCCTGCAACCAAGACATCAGTCAGAGGCACCATCTCAAGCCTAAATCCACCCAGGCACCCTGTCCAACCTCAGTGTCCTTGGCCCCCACACACCTGATGAAAATTTTGCCCCCATCTGGAGAAGAGAGAGCTCCTACCTCCTCGTACATGCACCTCAGGAAGTTGATTTCATCTGTCAAAGCTCCCACCTTGGCTTCCAGCTCAACTTTGGTCATATAGGCACAGTCCACATCCTAAAGGAAAGATCCCAGAATTGGAGACCACGGCTTCCTCTCATCACAGAAGAGCTGTTGGCTCTTCCTGTTCAGATCTGCCCATCTTGGAGCTGAGTCCTTCCCATGTCTTCACCTCCTGTCCCCCCCTCACCCTGTCCCTGCTGGTGTCTCCAGACTCACCTTCTTCAGCACCACAAACTCGTTCTCGGCAGCCGTGCGACGGTTGATCTCCTCCTCATACCTGTGGTGGGGGCAGAACCAGGTGAGACTCTGGGACCCCTGGTCACTCCACCCCCAGGGTCTCCACACCAGCTCCTCTCTCCTGGCTGGTCCCTCCCTGTCTGTCCCCACACTCACTTGGTTTTGAACTCCTCCACATACTGCCTCATGTTCTGCAGCTCTGACTCCAGCTGGCCCCGCTGCCCCAGCAGAGACTCCAGCCTCCTCCGCAGGTTCTGGATGTAATTCTCAAAGATCACATCCAGGTTCTTCCTCGGCCCTGATGGCCCTTGCTGCTGGAGCAGCTCCCACTTGGTGGAGAGCACCTTGTTCTGCTGCTCCAGGAATCGGACCTACAGCCAACAAAGGGTGTGTGAAACATTCACCAGATTAACAAATCCCACTGCTCAAACCTCCTGGGAACTTTGGGAAGCCATGGGAGTCATTCCCCAAAACCTTAACAGGACGATTGCTTCCAAGGGGAAAATTCTTCCCTTTTTTCTCCTTTTTTCCCCTATTATCCTTAAATTCCTCCTCTTTTCTCCTCCTGTATTTCTGCTCTCTGATTGTTTGTTTGTTTGTTTGTTTGGGGGGCAGATGTTGAGCTATTGAAATGCTTCCATTCCAATCTTACAAATCATTTCCAACACCAATCAGGATTTTTGACATTAATTTTCCAGAGCATCAGATCCTTTTTGACCTTCCAGTGAATGAAATCCCATTGGTCAATATATTCAAGAACATTCCTCTTATCAGACACAGAAATTATTCCATATACACATCATATATTTAAAAAATATGGAACATGCTTATAACCAACATTCTCCCAGTTCAGATAATTTAAAGGGAACTCGTCTACACTTAAACTGAAACAAGAAATGGTTGCAATTTTTTTTTTTCATTTCATTCCCAGATTTTAAGTTCCTGGAGAAAAAATTACCCCAGAAAAAGGACAGACTTAAAGAAACACTTTGGTGACTGCGTATATCCCCATCCCTTTGGCCTGTCTGCACTGGAGAGAAAACAAATGTGCATCCACCAAACCTGGAGAAAGTTGTTCAGTTTCTCTGTGGATGCTAAATTTTGACACTTCCTCAGGAGGAAAGCAGATGGAACCCAATGGAAATAACCACAGCCCAACACTAGCTGAGGAGGATAATATTTCCCTCTCCAGAGCACAAGGAATTTCTGCAGTTTTCCCATTCCCAAGCAAATCCAGCTCCGACCTCTCACCTTGTCGATGAAGGAGGCAAACTGGTTGTTCAGAGTCTTGATCTGCTCCTTCTCCTGGCACTTCACTTGCTGGATCTGAGGGTCAATGTCAACGTGGACTGGCCTCAGGAGGGTCGGGTCCACCTGCACCGGCTGGATGCCTCCAGGGAACCCGGGGCCACACCTGACGGAGCCACCAAAGCCGCCCATTCCTCCACCAATGACACCTCCTCCAATGCCACCAAATCCTGCTGGAAATCCTCCACCAAAGCCACCGATTCTACATCCGTAGCCATTGCCATAAGAGCTGCCCATGGAAATCCTTGTGCTGCCTCCCAGGTTGTGGAGGCTCCGGCTGCTGAACCCTCCACAGCGTCCGCTGCCACCTCCGAAGCCCCGGGACGTGGAGAAGGAGCTGTAGCTGATCCTGCTCCGGCCGCCGCCTCCAAAGCCACCACCAACAGCAGAGCAGGAGCTGAATCCCCGTTTGCTCCCAACTCCGAAGCTCCTGCAGACAGACTGACGAGACATGGCTGGTTCTCCTCAAAAGAGCCAAGGATGGAGAAGCTGAGGAGATCAACAGAGCTGAGCTGGTGCTGAGGGCAGAGAGAAGTGCTCAGAGTCTTCTCTGGCTCCACAGCTCCAGGCATTCCCTTTTATCTGCTCCTGGAGGTGGGCTGGGACAGCTTGGGCGTGAAAAGGAAACAAACTTACTGTCTTCATCAGCTTGGTGCGGTTAACAGATTTTTGCCAAATTGGTGACTCCACCCAGAAATCCGCTTCGCCGTGCAGAAGGAAAAGCAGGAGCACCAAGGCAGGTCTCTGTGAGTAAGTGGACTCCCATATCTTTATGTCATCTGGAAAAATATGTTTTACAACGATGTTGGCAGGTTCTTCCCTCCTCCCTTCCTGCTCCTAACGACTCCACAGGTTGTCTGACTCCAGATTTTCTGCCTGACACTCCACACCAGGCAAGGATTTGGGTGAAACCCAGATAGAATGAGGCTTTCACAATTCCCCCAAGCACACCCCTAATCTCCTTGTTAAGCAGAAAATTCCCAATGACTTTACAAGTGGAAAAATGCTGCATCATTAACATTTAATGGGTCAGCATTTCTGTTTTATCTGGACAGGAGCAGCTTAGTTCCTTCCTAAGAGCATCAGGTGGGATTCTCCCCTCCAAAATGTGTCCCACAAAGTCTGAGATAACAGGTCCTGGGATTCTCAGCACCAAAGCAAGAGAACAAGGATGTCCAGCTCCTAACTTGTGCTTTTACAGTGGCCACAGGGATTGTCAAGCCACAGAGGATGGAAAGAACGCTCCAGGCAGTAGATGTTGTAATGATGACGGACAATAATGTTTAATTTCATGCACCAGCTCCCCAGCAATGGATTCGGACACTCACACGAAGGACATCTTGCAGGTATATTCTGAGCCTCGCTAATCAAATAAATATTTTAGTTGCATTTATTAATTTTATTGGTAAAAAACACCGACATTTCCTTCATTCTTATTTCCTGAAAATAATGAATAAAAGTCAAGGGAAATATATATTTTAACACACTTCAGTAGTCAAAAAATATCCTGTTTTTAAGCTTCTCAATTGCATGTGTTGAGTTTTCATGGTCACATAGGAGATTTGGGCATGTAAATGTGGTTTGAAAGCATCCTTAGGAATCAGCTAGTGGCCATGGACACCACAAACACTTTGGAAAACCAGCCCAGGAAAACACTTCCAAAAGCCACTGGAGGAATCAGAAACATGAATGTCATTGATTGTCACTGGGATGGGGCTTCTGGAGCCACAGACTGTGTGGAATGAGAGGGGGGGGAGAACGTTACCCTCGATGGGAATTCACCTGTTGGCCAAGATTATCCCACCCTTAGGGATTCAACAGTTATTTGTCAGTTGAAGGGCGCAACAGTTGACCAAGGATTTTTCCACCATTAATGGACTAAACAGTTGGTGAAGGGCTATCCCACCCTTGAGGGACACAAGTCATCGTTGGCCAAGGGTTATCCAGGTGGGTGTTCCTGCAGCTGGAGAATGCACAGCACCCCCACAGCATGGAGGGGACACCCCCCCTTCCAAAAGCATCTGCAATCAAGATGGGCTGGTTTCTCCATGGACATCTCCCAGATGGAGGTTTAAGCTCTCCACACCATCCTGCAGCCCAGCACACTCACTCATGACCAGCATCCCAGGGGGGAGCTGCACAGTGGCTCAGGTTTAGGTGGAGAAAATAGGTTGTCCCTTCTCCTGGCCTCCCTCCCAGCTGCCAAACCCGTGCTATGAAGGCACCAGAACTTCACTGGAACATCCCACGAGGAGATTCCACAACGAGGAGGAAGATCTGCAAAGTCAGCCAGATGCCTGGGTGCTGACCACACTCAGCTCCTGCAGATAAGACGCCCAGATTGAGTCACCCTGACGTCTTCAGACAAGATGTGCAGATTATCCCAAACCTAGAGTCGTCTGAGCCTTCTCCAGGTAAAACTCGACCGGCAGCTGGGCTCCAGCTGTGCCCTCAGATCTCTTGCGCAAGGAGCTGCGCGCAGCAGAATCATCGACACCAGGGAAAATGTGAACTCGGCAGAAAACGTGGATGGAGACCAAGCCACGCTCCAAATCCGACCCAGCCAAGAGCACGGGGGAGGTGTCGCAATGACTCTTCACAGCAGCGCTGCAACGCCATGTAAAGTTCATTGTAAAGTTTAGAAGAAACAGGCTCTTAAAATGAAACACTGAAACAGGTGATTAAGCACCAAAACAGGTGACTCTTGCCCCAAGCCAAACCTCAAACTGCTCCTGGCACAGCACCAGCTTCGCACAGGCATTGCCTACTCAGCATCTTTATTTGGGCCAAACCCAGCCACAATCCCAGCTCCAGCACCCTTCAAAGTGGGGAGAACTCCCTTTTCCAAGAGCTCACTTTCCTGAACCTCTTCCTCAGTCTGCAGCTTCCTGACCCACTCTGAGAACACCAGCAACTCCCAGAGGCTGTTGTGGGACTCTTGAACCACCACTGACAGAGTTTTCTGCCTCTTTGATCTCTCCGGGTGGTGGAGGAACCACAGCACAGCTCAGATCAAACACTCCAGACTCCCCTCCCAAATCCCCTCCTGAGCTCCTCCAAATCTCTCTCCCTCCTGCTCTTGGAGCAAGGATGAGCCACTGGGGAGTTAATCGGCTTCTCAGGGAGAGGATGGTACCTGAGCTCATGGATGGGGTGAATCACACCCTCCCAGCCTGTCGTGTTCCCACGGCTGGTCGGGGATGGTACTTGGCGCTCCAGTGCTCCCCCTGCTCTCTGGGTGCTGAGCTGTGCATCCCACCTGGCCATCCCACAGCCCAGGTGTGCACCAGAGGCAGGTGCTGGACCAACATCCTGATCCATTGTTATCTGTGTTCACCAGCTCTCCCACCCAAGGGGCTCCTCCCCTGCCACCCCCTCATCACAACCCAAAGACCATTTAGAGGCAGGAAACTCAGGTGAGACTGATCCAGTGTTGGCTCCCACCTGCTGCTGCTGATTCTCATCATCCATTGGCCCATGTGGGTCTCTACTGGTCTGGCCATGAGGCACTGGGAATGCTCCTGCCTAAATCCCAGGACATGGGTTTCAGCAGACCCTTTGAGCTTCCAAAATCCAAGAGGGATTGAGAAAGTCCCTTTCCTAGAGCTTCACGAATTGGAGTTTTGCCGCATCTGGAGAGATGTGACATGGGCACTGAGGCACTGAGTGCCTTTGTGTGCTTAAAGCTGAGCCCAAAACACTGGGATGGGGCAGCCTGTATTAGCTCAATGACTGGGAAGATACTGGACCCCTTTGTGCTGGATGTTTCAGACCCAAAAATTGCAGAAATCTGCTGGGGGAATGTCCTAGGGGGACTTTATGATGCTTGTATCCCCAGTCGTCTGTTCTGTTTGTGCTGTAGGTTGAGTTCTGTGCCTCTAAGACTGGTTCTGAGAGTGAAGCAGGGAAAGAAGAAGTGCGGAGTTTGTTTTTTAAAACAGCATTCACTCCTCTGCATTTTCTTTTTCCTCAGGACGGTGTGTTCATCAGATGCACAGACAGTGGCCAGACAGAAATCTTTTTGCTTTTAGTTAGTTTAGATAGCTGAGGCAGAGAAGCTCCCTGGACTGTTTGTTTTTTTTTTCTTGGGATTGTTTAAACCTGTCCTGGACTGAAAAACCCAGAGGAGGACTGGGATCTCACCAGCCTGGACCTCGGCTTTTTTCAGCACCAAAGGGACTGGGACTGCTAAGAGACTGAGAGAGCTGAGCTAATTCCCAGCAAGGACTTCTCTCAGTTTTGCCATCTCTCTTCAGAGCAGCGAGAGGTTTTGTTGGTTCATGTCATTAATTTCTATGTTTGTGGGTACTTTGTTAAATAAATAGTTTTTTCCACTTTTCTCCAAGGAAGTTCTTTTCTCACACTGGCTGGGGAGAGGGGCTGTTTGGGTTTGCTCTCCAGAGGAACCCCATTTCAGGGGTTTTCTCTCAAATTTGCCCTAAACCAGGACAGGGAATAACTCTGCAGGATTCCAGGGATGAACAGGGTGATTCACCATGTCAGGAGACACCTAAAAATTGAGCAGGCTCCTGTACTCCTCGGTTTGGCCTTCCACTGGCTCACTGAGTTACTGAGCATTGTGTGAACTGAGCATCCAGCACCCACCACCCTGACTTGTGCCTTCAGGTGAGAGTCAGTCATCACCTGAGCTGGGGAGCCTGCCCTGGTCCACCCCGACATGTTCGGCTCCATCAAAGCACAGGTACGTCACACTGAGCAAAGAACGGCCCCCAGTTTCCCAACGAGCTGCTTCCCCAAAGCACGAACCGCCCTGCCCAGAGTGGCTCCCGAAGCAGTGACACAATAACATCGTGAATGTTCTCTGCGATTTATTGGGAATGGCAACATCATTTGGACGCACACACAGAGGAAGGGAGGTACGGACATAGAACAGGAGGAGACATGAGGAAAGAGCGGTTTTCCACACGTTTGCCACAAGAAATGTACAACACAGCAAG